>JAABKJ010017545.1:2118001-2654907 GCA_011634705.1 Andricus grossulariae
CACAAATTGTTATTTCTTATCCGGATAAGCAGTAGAAAATGCATATTGTACACACATTCATGTCTGCTCAGTATAGACCCAATCAAAAAATGTCTTGTGTTCACGCGTTCATGTCAAAGTGACAGATAATCGTAAAATGCAGGAAATATTAGATATTTTTAACTGATACAAGCTCACAAATTATTATTTCTGACTCGAATAGACGATAAACAAAGCATACTGTTTTCACATATATACCTGCTCAGTGTAGACCCTATCAATAAATGTCCTGTGTTCGCGCAATCATGTGACAAAGACATATAATCGTAAAATTTACGAAATATTATATATTTTTAACTATCACAAGCTCACAAATTGTTATTTCTGATCCGTATGAGCGGTAAACAATGCATATTGTATCCGCATACATACCTGCTCAGAATAAAGCCAATCAAGAAATGTGATGTGTTCGCGCGTTCATGTTATAGTGACAGATAGTCCTAAAATTCACAAAATATTAGATATTTTTAACTACTACAAGCTCATAAATTGTTATTTCTGACTCGAATAGCCGGTAAATGAAGCATATTGTATTCACATATATACCTGCTATGTATACACCATATAAAAAAAATGTCCTGTGTTCGCGCGTTCATGCTAAAGTGACAGATAATCGTAAAATTCACGAAATGATATATTTTTTTTACTTTCTGATCAGCATAAGCGGTAAAAAATGCATATTGTATCCACATACATACCTGCTCGGTATAGACCTAATCAAAAAATGTCCTGTGTTCGCGCGTTTATATTAAAGTGACAGATAATCGTAAAATTTGCGAAATATTAGATATTTTTCAATTCATGATGAGGAATTATATTGACCCTCTGATATTAAATGAGTTGGTGTTTCTTTAGATGGGCTTTAGGGTCCAGTAATCGAAAAACCGTGTTTTTTTAATCAGACGTTTCGACTTATGTGGGAGTCCTCTCCAGTGATATATTTCCCAACAATTGTGTAAGAAATTCATCACATCACTATTGCACTAATAAAATTCGTTGCCGTATAGTATAGACCCAATTAAAAAATGACCTGTGTTCGACCGTTCATGTTAAAGTGACAGATGATCGTAAAATTCATGACATATGATATATATTAACTATTAAAAGCTCAAAGATGGTTATTTCTGATCAGGATAAGCGGCAAAAGATACATGTTCTAACGACATATATACCTCCTGAGTACAGACCCAATCAAAAAATGTCCTGTGTTCGCACGTTCATACAAAAGTAACAGATAATCATCAAATTCCTGAAATATTTTATATGTTTGACTATTACAAGCTCACAAATTATCATTTCTGATCCAAATAAGCGGTAAACAATACATGTTGTATCCACATATTTACCTGCTCAGTATATACCCAATCAAAAAATGCCATGTGTTCGCACGGTCATGTTAAAGTGACAGATAGTCGTTAAATTCACATAATATTATACATTTTAAACTATTACAAGGTCACAAATTGCTATTTCTGATCCGGCCAAGCGGTAAAAAATAAATATTGTATCCACATATATAGCTCAGTGGAGACCCAATAAAAAAATGTCCTGTGTTCGAGAAATTCACGAAACAATGTATATTTTTAACTACTACAAGCTCACAAAGTGTTATTTTGTGATCCGGACAAGCAGCAAGAAATGCACATTGTATACACACATATACCTGCTCAGTATAGACCCAATCAAAAAATATCCTGTGTTCGCGCGTTCATGTTATATTGCCAGATAACCCTAAAATTCACGATATAATATATTTTTGTAACTATCATAAACTCCATATTTTCATTTTTGATCCGCACAAGCGGAACAGTATGCATATTGTGTCCACATATATACCTCCTCAGTATAGACCCAATCAAAAAATGTCCTGTGTTCGCGTGTTCATGTTAAAGTGACAGACAATCGTAAAATTCACGAAATATTAGATATTTTTAACTATTACAAGCTCACAAATTGTTATTTCTGTTCCGGATGAGCAGCAAAAATGCATATTGTATCCACATATATACCTGCTCAGAAGAGACCCAACCAAATAATGTCCTGTGTTCGCACGTTCATGTTAAAGTGACAGATAATCGAGAAATTCAAGAAATATTAGATATTTTTATATATTTTACAAGCTCCCAAATTGATATTTCTGATCCGGATAAGCAGTAAAAAATGCACATTGTATACACACATATACCTGCATAGCATAGACCAAATCAAAAAATGTCCTGTGTTCACGCGGTGACGTTAAAGTGATAGATAATCGTAAAATTCAGGAACTATTATATATTTTTAACTATTGCAAGCTCACAAATTGTTATTTCTGATCCAGATAAGCAGCAAAGTTGCATATTGTATACACATATATACGTGCACAGTAGAGACCCAATCAAATAATGTCCTGTGTACGCGCGGTCACCTTAAAGTGACAGATAATCGTAAAATTCACGAAATGTGATATATTTTTAAGTATGACAAGCTCAGAGATTTTTATTTCTTATCCGCATAAGCCGTAAACAATGCATATTTTATCCACATATACACCTGCTCAGTATAGACCCAAACAAAAAATATCCTGTGTTTGCGCGTGTATGTCAAGGTGACAGATAATCGTAAAATTCACGAAATATGAGATATTTTTAACTATTACAAGCTCACATATTTTCATTTTTGATCCGGACAAGTGGTGAAGAATGCAGATTGTATATACACATATACCTGCTCAGTATAGACCCAATCAAAAACTGTCCTGTGTTCGCGCGGTCAGGTCAAAGTGACAGAAAATCGTAAAATTCATGAAATATCATATATTTTTCACTATTACAAGCTCACAAATTGTTCTTTCTGATCAGGATAAGCGATAAAAAATGCATATTGTATCCACATATATACCTTTTCAGTATAGACCCAATCAGAACAAGTCCTGTGTTCGCGCGTTCATGTTAAAGTGACAAATAATCGAAAAATTCACAAACAATGGAATTTCTGAACTATTACAAACTCACAAATTATTCTTTCTGATCAGGATAAGCTGTAAAAAACGAATATTGTATACACATATATACTTGTTCAGTACAAACCCAACCAACAAACGTCCTGTGTTCGCAGGTTCATGCTAAAGTGACAGATAATCGCAAAATTCACGAAATAATGTACATTTTTAACTATTACAAGCTCGCAAATTCTCATTTCTGACACGCATAAGAGGTAAAAAATGCATGTTTTATCCACATATACACCTCCTCAGTATAGACACAATCAGCAAATATCCTGTGTTCAGACGTCCATGTCAAAGTGACAGATAATCGCAAACTTCACGAAATAATGTACATATTTAACTACTACAAGCTCACAAATTCTTATTTCTAACCCGCATAAGAGGTAAAAAATGCATGTTGTATCCACATATATACCTCCTTAGTATAGATCCAATCAAAAAATATCCTGTGTTCGCAAGTTCATGTGCAAGTGACAAATAATCTCAAAATTCACGAAATATGAAATTTTTGAACTATTACAAGCTCACAAATTGTTATTTCTTATCCGGATAAGCAGTAGAAAATGCATATTGTACACACATTCATGTCTGCTCAGTATAGATCCAATCAACAAATGTCCTGTGTTCGGACGTTCATGTTAAAGTGACAGATAATCGCAAACTTCACGAAATAATGTACATTTTTTACTATCACAAGCTCATAAATTGATATTTCTGATCCGGATAAACAGTAAAAAATGCACATTGTATACACACATATACCTACATAGTATAGACCAAATCAAAAAATGTCCTGTGTTCACGCGGTGAGGTTAAAGTGATAGATAATCGTAAAATTCAGGAACTATTATATATTCTTAACTATTACAAGGTCAAAAATTGCTATTTCTGATCCGGATAAGCGTTAAAAAGGCCTATTGTATACACATACATGCATGCTCAGTATAGACCTAATAAAAAAATCGCCTGTGTTCGCGCGTTCATGTTAGATCGGCAGATAACCATAAAATTCACGTATGATTATATTTTTTTAAATATGAAAAGCTCACAAATTGTTATTTCTGATCCGGATAAGCGTTAAAATATGCATATTGTATACGCACATATGCCTGCTCAGTATAGACCCAATCAAAAATTGTTCTGTGTTCGCGCGTTTGTGTTTAAGTGACAGATAGTCGTAAAAGTCACGAAACATTATATATTTGTTACCTATTTAAATCTCACAAATTGTTTTTTCTGATTAGCATAAGTGGTAAAAAATGCATATTGTATCCACATATATACCTCTTCAGTATAGACCTAATCAACAAATTTCTTGCGTTCGGACGTTCATGCTAAAGTGACAGATAACCGCAAAACTCAGGGAATAATGTATTTTTTTTATCTATTACCAGCTCACAAATTGTTATTTCTAAACCGGATAAGAGGTAAAAAAATGCATGTTGTATCCACATATATACCTCCTCAGTATAGATCCAATCAAAAAATTTACTGTGTTCGCGCGGTCATGGTAAAGTGACAGATTATCATAAAATTCACGAAATGTTTGATGTTTTTAACTACTACAAGTTCACAAATTGTCATTTCTGATCCAGATAGATAGATAGATGCGCGGTCACGTTAAAGTGACAGATAATCGTAAAATTCAAGAAATATTATATATTTTTAACTATTGCAAGCTCACAGATGTTTATTTCTGATCAGGATAAGCGTTCAAAAATGCATGTTGTATTCACATATATACCTTCTTAGTATAGACCCAATCAAAAAATGTTCCGTGTTTGCACGTTCATGTTGAAGTGACAGACAATCGCAAAATTCACGAAATATGAAATTTTTGAACTATTACAAGCTCACCAATTGTTCTTTCTGATCAGGATGAGCTGTAAAAAATGAATATTGTATCCACATATATACTTCTTCCGTATAATCCCAATCAACAAATGTCCTGTGTTTGGGGGTTCATGTTAAAGTGACAGATAATTGCAAAATTCACGAAATAATGTATATTTTTAACTATTACATGCTCACAAATTGTTACTTCTGATCAGGATAAGCAATAAAAAAATGCATATTGTATCCACATATATACCTCTTCAGGATAGACACAATCAGAACATGTCCTGTGTTCGCGCGGTCATGTTAAAGTGACAGATAGTCGTAAAATTCACGTAATATTATATATTTTCAACTATTGCGAGCTCACAGATGTTTATTTCTGATCAGGATAAGCTGTCAAAAATGCATGTTCTATCCACATATATTCACCCTTGGTATAGAACCAATCAAAAAATGTTCTGTGTTTGCACGTTCATGTTAAAGTGACAGAAAATCGCAAAGCTCACGGAGTATGACATTTTTGAACTATTTCAAGCTCACAAATTGTTGTTTCTGATCAGGATAAAATTTGAAAATGCATATTTTATCCACATATTTACCTCTTAAGTATAGAGCCAATCAACAAATGTCCTGCGTACGGACGTTCATGTTAAAGTGACAGATAATCGCAAACTTCACGAAATAATGTACATTTACAACTATGATAAGCTCACAAATTGTTATTTCCGATCCGGATAAGAGGCAAAAAATGCATTTTGTATCAACATATATACCTCTTAAGTACAGATCCAATCAACACATGTCCTGTGTTCGGACGTTCATGTTAAAGTGACAGATAATCGCAAACTTCACGAAATAATGTACATTTTTAACTATGACAAGCTCACAAATTGTTATTTCCGATCCGGATAAGAGGCAAAAAATGCATTTTGTATCAACATATATACCTCTTACGTATAGATCCAATCAACAAATGTCCTGTGTTCGGACATTCATGTTAAAGTGAGAGATAATCGCAAACTTCACGAAATAATGTACATTTTTAACTATCACAAGCTCCCAAATTGATATTTCTGATCCGGATGAGCTTCTAAAAATGCACATTGTATACACACATATACCTGCTCAGTATAGACCGAATCAAAAAATGTCCTGTGTTCACGCGGTCACGTTAAAGTGATAGATAATCGTAAAATTCAGGAAATATTATATATTTTTAACTATTATAAGGTCAAAAATTGTTATTTCTGATCCGCATAAGCGTTGAAAATGCGTTTTGCATACACATATATACCATCTCAGTATAGACCCAGTCAAAAAATGTCGTGTGTTCGCGCGTTCATGTTAAAGTGACAGATAATCGTGAAATTCACGAAATGTGAGATATTTTTAACAATGACAAGCTCACATATTTTCATTTCTGATCCGGATGAGCAGTGAAAAAATGCATATTGTAAAAAGATATATACCTGCACAGTATAGACCCAATCAAAAAATGTCCTGTATTCGCGTGTTCTAGTTCAAGTGACAGATAATCGTAAAAATCACGAAATAATATTTTAAAATTAGGATCTAAGAGAAATCTATTTTATCATGAATAATTTTATGCAAAATGAGCATGAAAAATATTCACAATTGAAAAAAATGATTTCTAAGCTATCCCACTTTTCGGCTGATTAGAGACAAAAATAACCAAATGAAAAAAGAGGGAGAAAAAGAGAAAAAATCAATCAAAAGCCAACCTCTCACTTTTTCCTTTCTCCGTCCTTTTTAGACTACCAGGGAACCAACATGTTTCGGGGCCAATTTGGACCCCCTCATCAGGGTCATTTATAGGAAAACTACAAGGTCTAATTAAAAATTCTTATGCAAATTAAATAATCAAAACATAATACCTGCAATTTGCCTCACTGGAAGTTTTTTACATTCTCATCAGAGAAGGTATTAGATTTGTGTCAAATTTGACCCCCCCCCCCCCCACACGTTTTTGTCAAATGTCCACGATTTGAGACCTCCTGAACCCAAAAAACCGGTTTTCACGAATGTGTCTATCTGTGTAGATTTTTAGACTATTAGCTTAGACTATTTTAGACTATTAGACTATTTAGAATTAACCTATTGGATTGGACTTTGGTATACTCTTTAAGTGTCCTAAAATGAAAGTCAAGTTCGTTAGCCAGCCATTTTGGATAAAAATTCAAAAAGTGAGCACATTTTGAAAATGTTTGAGAGCACTTCTTTTTTAATATTTAAAAATTCCATGGACGGGTCTTAATAGTACTCAAAAAGGCAATCAAAATATTCTTATGACTTTTTTTGATAGAAGAAAAATTACCGGAGTTATAGCATTTAAAAAATTTAAAAAAAAAAACGAAAATGAACATTTCAAGCCAAACAACGTATAATATGAAAAAAAGTCAACAGAAGAAAAATGTTTCTTCTTAAACACCCTACAATATTGTTATTGGACTTTTTCAATTTTCTTCAAAAATCGAAAATTCAAATTTTTATCGCACAAAAAAATAATGAAAAATAAAAAATTCCATTTGCGGTCAAACTATGCAAGATACGAAAACCGATGGATAGACAAAAAATGTTCTCTCAAAAAAGATCTACAAATTTGTTATTAATCACTTTTTGTTGGGACGCGTAGTTTTTGTTTCATTTGTAAAAAAAAAACTGATTCAAGAATAAAATAAATTAAATTGTTGGACAAACTACACAAAACAGGAAAATAATTAATAGATATTATATTACAATATTTTCATATTTTCAACAGAACCTTAAGAAAATGTTATCACCTCTTTGTGTAAAACTAAAGCAATTTAACCAAATGGATGTCACAGCGACAGAGATTCCTTTACAATCAAACCGAAGGGCCTATGACAAAGCCACCGAACGCGTCCTCGGGATCCCTGTGACAAGGGTTTCTGCTGAATATGGTTACAATTATTTATAAGCAGTCGCGGAAAATTATCCAGGGATGGTCCCAAAGGAATAACCCCTAAGCGAGGGCGTAACAACTGTGCCGAAAGCTGAATGGCACCTGGACGAGGTGTCTTAAACGGTGTCTCTGGGATACCGGGCGACCTCTCAGAGTATACAGCCTGATCCTTGCATGCGGGGCACTACAAGAGCGGACGAACCCTTCCCTTAGCTGCTCGTGGGAATAACAATAAAATCATCAAACCACCAAAAAGTTGTAGATGCGGTTCAGAACGATCAAACGTGCAGAGCACCCGACAATCGGTCGGCAAACAGTGCCGATGACCCTAGAGTTCGGACTTCTGCAAATAATTTCAATAGAAACACGACGAAGAACCGGCGAAACGTTCACATTGTGTGGACGATTCAACTCAAGGATGACATACCAGACTGCTGCGGTGCCAACATTATCCCTGTTGGCGGAGGCTTTATGGCGCGTATGCAAAGTGCACACACTCCGTGCCAGAAACACCCAGAGCCTCAAGACGTTTCGCATCAGTCTTTGCGAAGTCAACGCGCTTACATCTTGAAAAATGGATATGTATGCGGAGCGCTTCCCCTCCCGCTGCTTAAACAAGCTGCAGGCGAAAATGAGGAAGCAACATTAAGCCCAACCGCGGAAAGCCGACACTTTCTGAGAGATGATAGCTATTTCAAGAAAAGGAGAAACATTGGCATACAGGTTCCTCCTAAGCCCTAAGAGCTGTCTGAAATCAATTGGTGAGTTTATGGTGCTGCGAGAGCATTGGCTGATTCAAATCGAAGGATAAAACCGACGATGAATCAAAAGAACAAAATACGCTTCTATCATCTGAACATAAAGATTGGACGGGCAAGACAGACTGCGTCCCGTATGGAGTGAGTGACTGACTACATAACTCTGGTAGGCTGTTCACGGAAAGGGTTCGAAAGTTCGCTCGAGAACTAAGGATCTTCAACCATACACTGGACAAGTCAAAGTTTCTTCTCGCCATCTCGCGCACAAGCCCAACGACGTAGAGCCTCTGTTAAAAGCAAACTTCAAACTGCTATAAATATCGTCAAGGAGTACACATGAGAGATTGGGATGGACTTTGGATTGTATCAATGTGCCAAAATTCATCTGAAGAAAGGAAAGATTTTTGGCGTTCCCAAGGACCTGCGCTTGTGGATATAAGTGTTATTAGACATCTTAACACTGGAGAGACCCATACATAACAGAGCGTGCCTCAAAGTCAAGGTATCAAGACCATGAAATGGAGCTACAACAACTGTACCCAAAATATTCAGTTAAAGTAATAGTCTTCGTGATCAGTGCTCTCGGAGGTGCAAAACTATCACTAGTTTGGGACCTTAAAGCTATATCCGCGTGCCAAAAATATGCCAAGCGCTTGCGATGTGGATGCAGAAAGTTGTCATCCTTGGGTCGTTTCGTGTCCTCAAGATACACATCGTGTCCTGTGATCACCCATTTCATGGTCTCGAGACGTATATTAGCCATATGTGTGATTAACCGCGGTTGTAATTGGAGTCGATGTTATCTTTAGATGACAGTTGCTGCCAAATAGACCCTGCGGTGATTGTTTAACCCTTTTTTCGAATTATATATATATATATATATATATATATATATATACTCAGAGGGTAACGACGTATTTCCACACACGCAATGTGGCCCTAAGATTACTTTACTACCATCTTTGTCGCTCTTCCGGTATTGGCCACGACCCTGCCCTGCTGAACAGCCGGAGGGAGATAGAGTCAATTGTTTCAAATGAGAAAACCCCAATTTTTTTGTACAACGAGCTTCGAACAGAAGTCCTCATTTAATGGTTCGAGACCAAACATCGTTTTCCAGAACTTCTAGAAGCGAGAGATATTCGTAATCTAATTCTCGGTTCCGGACGATTGCAACATCAAAGTCAAGTGGAAGTAAAAAGAAGATAGGTACCAAGACCTTAACAGGGATCTGCAAAGACTGTACTCAAAATGTTTGGTCCTTGTGATCGGTGCTCTCGGAGGTGCGAAACTTTCACTGGTTCGTAACCTTAAAGCTATACCTGTATGCCAAAAGTATGCCAAGGCACTTGCGAGATGGATGCAGAAAGCTGTCATCCTTGTATCGCTTCGTGTCCTCAAGACACACGAGGGTCTTACCGGCCTATCGTTATGATTTCTTCTTGCCCTGTGGCCACCCATTTCACGGTCGTTAGACTTCACCATAAGTGTGTTTTACTGCGGTTCTACTGCGAGCCACTGTCATTTTCATGGATGGAAATTTCTCCGAGGAGGATTATCGGAGCAAAGTCTGTGAAGAAAGGGAATGTACGGTTTTATTAGTAGAATCATTGGAAAAATATGCGCGAATATTTTCTCCTTGCGCGCGGCTCACTTCGGCTCGCAATTTTGAGCGCGCCTAGGGCGCTCGTCTGTCGGATCTCGCGTTCCGCGCTCGATAATATATTTATCTCTCGCTTCACGCTCGATAATATATTTACCTCGCGCTGCGCGCTCGGTCTCTATACTTCCTCCACATTTATGCACAGACCTTTTAAAATTAAAATTCAGCATCAAGAACTGTCATTCTGTGATTATAAATCCCCTTTTGTTAAGGCTCCTTCGGCTTTAACGAACACACTCTGATCACGTAGTTTGTGCTTCGCACTCGATTTATTTCAGAGTGCGAACTTTTCTACATTAAGTTCAGCTCTATTATATCAAATGTATAGTATATTTATTTCTCTACCTATATCTGGGACTGCTTATTCAGATATTGCAAAATAAAGGATACATTTTATTTTTCATTATTACTTCAATATTTTTACTTTATTTTGTATCAATATTTTAATCTCAGCTGCCCTAAAAAATGTATCATTCCAATAAATTTTTATTATTACAATTATTGAAACAAATGTACATTTATTGTCTTGTCTATATAATTTGATATAGAGCTTATTCTATAAAAAAAAAACAATTTTGTTGATTAAGATTTTATTGCACCTTGTGTTGTTTTTCCAAAAAATTAATTTGTTTATTTTCAATGTTATTTTTCACGATTTGAACAAAAAATACTTGAAGAATGTTGACTTCCGAAATATTTTGACGCCGAAATATCAGTGGATGCGAGCCTGAACCCGGAGAGTATTTTTTTCTTGGCAAAATTGATATAAGATTTTGCGATGAGACTTGAAGAATATTGACTTCTGAAACCTCCTGACTAAGAAATCTTAGGTGACGCGAACTTGCACGCCGAAAATGACGTTTTAGAGAAATTAAATGATGTTAAAGAGCTATGAGTTTTACTTTGATCATTTTTGACCAAAATTTCATCCCTTAATTCAATTGAATCAAAGCCGGCCGCTACTTTTCTATGAAAAAATGTTTCTGGAGGCCTTCTCGTATAATTTTTATTGTTCCGTATTGGTCAATTCTTCAATTCATTCACTTCTTGTGTAGTCTAGGATATTATTTCCTAGATTGGTTAGAGATAGAAATGTTAGACGATAAGAATGCATACTGTGCAATTGTGAAAGATAAAAAAAGGTATTATCGAAGAGGAATAAAAGTTAGGCACTTCGAATCCACCGTCGATTCCAAACTTCAAGTGAACTTCATAAACTTTTCGCTTTTCTTGAATGTATGAGAAGAAGACCTCTATGTCTGTATAACATGGAACTGTTTGCGCTGCTTCAGATTCATTTCCAACTTTCAAATTCACAAAATCAAACTTCTTTGAACCAAAATATCTATCGATGCAATGACTGATATTTGAAAGCTTCTGCTTTAGATATGGCTGAACATTTTTAGCCTTCTGCTGACTGAGATGGAACCAGGTTGGAATTGTTAGAGAGTAGAGACGACTTGTTCTCTAACTTTTAGACCTGATTCTACTCTGCAGTTCGTCAGGATAACTAAGCAAGTTTTCAGATTGAATCTGTAAGGTATGCCTTCTCCAATTAAGGAAAAGCAGTAGCTCCAGCGTCTTCCGACAACGGGTGTCTTCGCTCTACCCTAAGAAAGGAATTTCAGGAAAGGTGTAGGAAAGCCATAGGAATAAAAAAATTTTTAGAAAGAAATTAGTTCCTACTTTTATTAACTTAGCTCAGATTTATTCATTCGAGATTTCTGCTAATATGGTCTTTCTCTTGAGCATAATATTACCCTTTCTGAAATTTTCAGGAGATGGTGTTCTTGCCAGTTGACACACATGACAATCACGTAATGTATTGCTGCTACTCAATATAATTGTTCTCTTTATCAGTATATCAGACAAGTCTGGTAGTCTTTTGTTTATTATCGTCTCTTATTGGTTTCATTTTCTAAGCGAGTCAAGCGATAATTTTGATTCTTGACCTAGCAAGGAGGTAAACAAATTGTGGATACAAAATTGTATTGGGCGTGGCACAGAGGAAAAAGGCCAGCGAAGTAAAAAATTTAAAGAAAATTTTGAAATTAATATTGGTCCCGAAAAAAAAAAGGTTGCGAGTTGAAAATTGTGCACACTAAAGGCAACAGGAAGAAATATAAGAATGAAAAATAGTAATACTTCTGGACTCATGAGACATCTAGAAAATTATCACGAAGAGATTTATAAAGATATTTATGGAGATCATGATGCATCAGGCTCAAAGAAGCGAAAGGTTAATTTTTATTTATCAAAATTTTATCATTATGAAATATAGTATATATATGTATACTATATTTCATAATTATAAAATTTAAGAATATACATAAATATATAATTTAAAAGTATTTGATAATTTCGGGAATTGTTATATTTCTAATATTTTCTTTTTGGAGAATTGTAATTATTGATTATAATTTATTTATTCATTATAATTTGAAATGATATTTTAGTATTATTAATTAATTGTTTTTTAATGAACCATATTTATTCATTAAAAATACAATAATAAAATATTTCGATAAAAAAAATCTGCCTGCTGCGCGGACACATTCTCATCGCAAGTTAGAGCGCGCCTTTGACGCGCGACTGTCGGTTCTCGCGCTTCGCGCTCGATAATGTATTTATCTCGCGCTTCGCGCTTGATAACGTATGTACCTCGCGCTACGCGCTCAGTCTTTGTATTTTCCCCACAACTTTATTATATGAAATGTATATTATATTTATTTCTGTACCTCGGTCTGGGGCTGCTTATTCAGATATTGCAAAATAATGTACCAATTTTATTTTTCATGATTACTTCAATATTTTCTCTTTATTTTGCACTAATATTTATTCTCAGCTACCCTAAAAAAAGCATCATTTTAATAAATTTATCTTATTACAATTCATAACATGATTTGCCATTGAAACATACGTATTTTCATTGGCTTGTTCTTATAATTTGAAAAAAGCTTATTTTATTTAAAAAAATGTTACTGAACATTTTATTGCAACTTGTGTCGTCTTTCCATGATTTAAATTTATTTTTGATGTTATTTTTCACGATTTAAAATAAAAATACGCATCATAGCGTGAGGTGGTTCTGAGCAAACTTGCAGATATAATTTAGGCGAAAAATTTGGTTAAATAAAATATTATTGTAGTTAGTGTCCTTTTTTCCAAAAAGCGAATTCCTTTATTTTTAATATATTTTTATAACAAGAGTTTATAACATATTAGAAGATATTCTTTTGTAGAATAACTTCTTTTGTCATTTTTTTCGTCTCTTGGTCGTTTATCCAAAAACTTAATTTGTTAATTTTTAATCTTATTTTTGGCGACTAAAAGAAAGTCTACACGTTCTATCTGAAAATTCATAATAATAACAAATATGTAGATCCTTTCTGGGTGAACAACTTTTGTCAATTAATATTTTTTCGTACTTTGTGTCGCTTTTCAAAAATATAATTTTTTGACTTTGAATGTTATCTTTTACGATTAAAACTAAAACTACGCGTCATATCAAAATATTATTGATGACAAATTTTTCGGAAGAGAAACTTTTGTCCTTCCATATTTTTCATAGCATGGGTCGTTTCTCCAAAAATTTACTTTTTTAATTTCTAATGTTTTTTTTACAAATAAAACAGAAACTACGTATCTTCAAAAAAAGATTCATACAAAATTTGCAGCTCGTTTTTGGGGTAACAATTTTTCTTGATTCATTTTTTTCTGTAACTTGCATAGTTTGCCCGCACAATGGAATTTTTGACAGTTTACCATTTTTTGTGCAAACAAAATATGAATGTTCGAATTCTCAAGAAAATTCAAAAGGTTGTTTTGATATTCTTTCAAAAGTTATCCGGTATATAGACGACCACGACGACGACAACAGACAGACAGACACCGACGTGAAAACTATTTTTTCTGACTCGGAGAGCCTCAAAACTTCGAATTTGTTGGAATCCACGAAAGTCATTTTTCACATAAAATCAATGTCTTCTCAGTACGATAAGAATGTAATAAATCATTATTTTTTGTGCGAACAAAATTTGAATGTTCGATTTTGTAAGAAAACTCAAAAGTCGTCATGATAATCTTGTAGGGCTATCAAAAAGTAACGTTCTTCTTCTTTTGAATTTTTTCATATAACGCTTTATTTGGCTTAAAATATTAATATCGCTTATTTGGGGGAATATTGAAAATGCTATAACACTGACAACTTTTTTTTCATGGAAAAAAGTCATTAGGATAAATTGTTTTAATTTTTTAGCACTACGGATAGCCATCCATGGAATTTCTAAATTTTGAAAAAAAGGTCTAAGAAAAATTGAAAATACTCTTAACTTTTTGAATTTCTACCCAAAGTAGCTGGTTAACGAAACCGATCTTTCGTTTTGGTTCTTGAAACTGTATGCCAAAGTACAATCAAAATCGATTAGTCTTAAAAAATTTATCCGGTATACATACGACGACGATGACGACGACGACGACGACGACGACGACGACCTCGACGACGACAACGACAACGACAACGACAGACGGACAGACACCGACGTAAAAACTATTTTTTCTGACTCACGGTGCCTCAAAATTTCGACATTTGATGGAATCCACGACATTTTTTTTCACATAAAATCAATACCTTCATATTATGATGAGAATGTTATAATTCATAATTTTTTGTGCGAACAAAATTTGAATTTTAGATTTTTTCAGAAAACTCAAAAAGTCGTCATGATAATCTTGTAGGGCTATCAAAAAGTGACGTTTTTCTCTTGTTGACTTTTTTTCATGTAGCGCTCTATTTGGCTTAAAATATTAATTTTCGCTTTTTGGGTGGATTTTCAAACTACTATGACTGAGAGTTTGGCTTTCATCAAAAAAAGTCATAACGATAAATTGTTTTAATTTTTGAGTACTACGGACGGCTGTCCCTGAAATTTCGAAATTATGAAAAAATGGCCTGAAAAAGATTGAAAATGCTCTAATTCTTTAAATTTCCATCCAAAATAGCTGGTTAACGAACCCGATCTTTCTTTTTGGTCCCTTAAACTGTGTGCTGAAGCACAATCCTATTCGATTAGTCTTTCAAAAGTTATCCATCATACAGGCGACGACGGCAGACAGACAGATACACACCAACGTAAAAACTATTTTTTCAGACTCAGGGTGCCTCAAAACGTCGACATTTGACAAGATGAACAAAAGTCATTTTTCACATAAAATCAATACTTTCACATTATGATGAGTAGATACCCTGGGCCATAGGGCGGCCTGGGATTGGTCGAGAGGCGTGGCCTTGCATGAGGAGTGGGGGTAGGGGAGGGGACGTGTCCTCTCCTGATTGGTCGAGGGGTGTGGCCTCAAGACAAAGTGTCGGTCATTCATGCGTGACCAAAAAACAAAATGGCGGTTATCCTGATTGGTCGAATGAATTATTCCGAGTTGGAAAGGACGGGGGGGGGGAGACCACATATGATTCCTTCGAATGGATGATTCCCATCTGTAAAAACTTAAAATTATCCTAAGCTATTTCAAGTGTTAGGTAGTAAATATACACATTGTTTTTAATTATAATTTAATATATGTTTTTATTAATTTTTCAAAAAAATACATTAAATTATGTACGTGTAGAAAAAATAAGTTCAACCTCGCCAGTAGGCTGGTTGTCAGTTCCATAAAAACGATTTCAAAATACAATTCGATGAATTGCTTTTAAGTTTTGTCTGAACCTGACTTTTGAAGTATGCAGATTTAAACTTAATTATCTGACGGATTAATTCTGCATTCGGTACGTTTATATTTTCTGAGACTAAATAATTTACAATGGTTTCAATTAAAAGATCTTTACATGCTTCTACGTGTTTCAATCATCGTTGAATCCTCATGAACCTTTCATCGATACACACAATAACATTTTTCAGTCCTCCGAATCTAGGCTTCTGAAGAATTATTTCGGGACTATACACCTTTCTCTTCTTCGTGTCAACGTCGCCCTGCTGCGTGTCATTGTTAGAAGCGAGAGAGAAAAATAATTGAGTAAATAGGAATGCTTGAGACTGCAGCGTTTCAACGGTGCATTGTGTAATGACAGTGCCTGCACTACCCGCCTAGTTGCTGCGCGGTACAAGCATTCGACTGGAATGCCTCTCTTTAAATATTCATAACTCGCCAACCAGATGAGTGTCCATCAAGTTTTTTGTTTGAAATGAAAGATAAAAGAAAAAGGAATATCATTCTGAGAAAAAATTGAAAATTAAAAATAGAGCGAAATTCGTCAAAAATCGAATCAAACAAATTTGTTGAGTTTTTTTTTTGTGTGAAAATTTTGACATTTTTTTTGTATTCATATTTTGTATAAAACAGCATCTTTTTTTACAAAATGCATATAATTTTCATTGAAATCCGAAAAAATTGTCGGAAATATTACAAATTTAAAAAAGTTGACCTCAAATTTCAAAATGTCGTCAAGCCCAGAATTTTCAAAATTTTTGAAAATCCTTCGGCTAACAAACATTACCCATAAAGTACCACAACAACACTGGGTTTAATCAAATTCGATAAGATGGCTGCCAAGATTGATTTTTTTGACGTGGAAAGCGTCGTCAGAATCTCACTAGAACAATTGGACTAGTAAGTTCTAATCAGGATCCTTTAAGGCACTGCTAAGATTTTGTATTCCTCATGAATAGAAAGACTATGTGCGTCTAGTCAGGCCCTCATCTTGTATTTGAGCCAGGCTTTAGTTAGTCCTTGGTTTAGATAAAAGTACTAAAAAATTCTAGTTAGGCACTCGTCGGGCCTTAGTCAACATACCTCAGATAAACTTTCTGAAGATGGCGTTGCAGTGAATATGATGCTGTGCCATCTTCATAAGTTTGTATGCACTAAATGATGCTTTAGTCAACAGGCGAATGGCTGCCCCAACAACAACACCTTCCAGAATAACTTTACTTTGTTTAAAATAAAGATAAAATTAATACGTGAAATATAAGGAAAACAGTTAAATTTGTGCTGTTTATGTGAAACTCAGTGAAAAATAATGAAAATGGTAATTTGTCATAGTAGAGTGCAAATGTTCAATATTCAGATGTTGTGTGATATAAATATATGCAAAAAACGGTTTTTAATTAACAGAATATAAACCTCTGAAATTCTTGATCTAAAATTGCTATGTATTTAAATATTCTGATTTATTTTGTTGTTGACAAATCGTTTCTCACATATATTCATACCATAGCTGAAAGATAAACGTACCGGAAAACAGAGAGGGTCTAGACGGGCGGTTGAAGGGTATTCCCGTTAGGACCTTTTTAGAAACTCTAGATAGAGCCTGGCTAAAACAGCATTACAGAACTAGTCTGGCCCTTCCTATTTTTCTCGATCAGCGCCCGATCAGAAATAAGGAAAACTAGCCGGAGCCCTTCCAAATCCCGATCGCAATTTCTACATGGGTATTATTGTACAAACCTTTATTGTCATCTGAGATTGAAGTTTCTAAATTTTGATGATCATCAAGAGATAAAATGTTATTAAGATTTATATAATTATCTGCTAAAATCAAGTATGTCAGGTTAGCTAAATGATTGACTTCAAAAATATGAAATGGAAGGTTTGTGATTCAATTCCTTCGAACGTTGAGACATTTGATGAAATGATTGTTAACGTTTCTTGGTTTTAACATTCGAATCCCTGTCATTGATAGATCCAGAGTCAAGTACTCGTCATCGCAAACTGAATCAAATCTTTCTCCTGGTGGAATAATTATGACGATATCATCTAGTTCATTGCGGCTGAAAGAAATCATTTGGAATTTCTCACAACGAGCGAAAGATGCACTGAAGAGCAGGCAAATGAAGAAGTCGATGTACATGATAATCTGAAAGAACAATCATTAAAGTTAATTGACATCAATATTTTCAAGAATGTAAGTGATCTAAAAGGTAGAATGATAATATATTTTTAGTGGGGGGGGGGTACGTGCGAACGCATAGGGGAATCCAAAATTATATAAGCAAATTGGGATACGAAATGATCGAGATTACCGCGTTAAGCGCAAACTGGTGCGGTTAGCGCTCACATGGGTAACCGTTCGTAATTCCCGCTTAGTCGTGTTTTCGCTTCCTTTGACTACTCTCGAACAGGAGGTTTAACGCCGAGGATTGCACTAGGGACTCGAGGTTATCGAATAGCTACATCCAAACTCGGAAATCAGCTGCACTCCAGAGTCTCGATTTTATGCAGTTTTCTACTCCCCTGCCAAAATTTTCAAACGAATTCAAGAGGTTCTAATAAAAGCGGTCTGCAGACGGTAGCAGATATTCGAGATTAAAAAAACCACAAGATTTAGTACGTCAGGAATTACCTGGAAGCTTATTCAGAGTGAGGTATTCGGGGTAATTGGAGAAAGTGAGATTTAGTCAAAGAGTTCATGTCTGTGGATCTCCCGCAGGAGAGAGGGATTTATATATGTAAAAATCTTACAAAGGTAATCATGTAAATAATAATTTATAAAATACTAGGCAATTTTTAACGCAAGAAAAATTACTGCTGATTTGTAACTGTTATAGAACTACTGCACATTCGTTAAGTGATTGCAAACCCACCCATGTAGGAACCCAGATTATTCAATAAAAACCTTTATAGATTTTTATTCTCTCTTTTCCAAATATAGGTCCCTATCCTATTTCGTGTTCAATAGGAATATGTTTCGAACCCAAATGTACAGTCACATTTTCAGGCAGTGTATCAGAAGAATGTGCCTTTAAGTAATTTAAAGGATTATTTGTCAGATATATTTTCATAAGTATTGCTGTGTCAGTTAAAGCAAGATTCTTTGGATTTGTGAATTTATTGTTGGCATCCAAATTAAGAAATCGAAGATTTTTTAATGGTGCTGCCCATTTCTCCCTATTCTCAACAAAAAATGTAATATGGTTGTTATTTCAACCAAGAATGATTTTAACTTAAATTAAATTTAAAATAGTTAAAATAGACCTGATGGAGAAAATTTTTTTAACAAAATATTGAAACTTTCAAACTAACAAATGAATTTTTGACTCAAATGATTAATCTTCAACAACAAATATTTATTTTTAACAAAGTAGTTCAACTTTCGAAAAAGAGTAAGTTTATTGAAAACAGAGGAAAAAAAGAAAAATTCTATAAAAAAGGGGAATGGAGGACAAATATTGTGCAGTCTGAAATATGAATTCATTGAATTCAACTATGTATTTGAGTGGTGAAATACTAAAATATTGGATTTTGAATTTGCCTATGATAAATGTTTAATTTCTGAGATGATCCACATTAAGAGTAATCCGAATAGTATAAACAAAAAAGAAGATATCCATGAACTGAATCACAGCATTCTTAATTTCTCACTCTATATATATAATTAAAAAAAAGGTTAAACAATCTTCTAGTTAAACAAGCTCCTAGTAGAACGGCGGTAAATCACACTTATAGCCACGTCTCACGACCGTGAGATGGGTGGCATGATGAAATCACATAGACAGGACGACGAAACCCTCGTGTGTCTTGAGAAAACGAAGCGACCCAAGGATGACAGCTTTCTGTATCCATCTCGCAAGTGCTTTGGCATATTTTTGGCACGCGGGAATGGGTTCAAGGTTACGAACCAGTGATTTTCAAGAGGCAGGGGTGTTAATTTCGTAAAGACTGATGGGAAACATGCTGAAGCTATGGGTGTTTCTGGCACCTTTTGCGCGCTTTGCGGCGCACGTTGAGAATATGTTCGCGCAACGGGCAGATTTTATATTTTTTAATTAGAAAAAAAAAACAAGAAAGTACATTCGATCTATTAGTTAGCTTTATTGAATAGCGAAAAGAGCGGTTGAAAAATAATCATATGCGAGAAAGCCCTTGTCAAAATTCGGCGCGTCCCAAAAAAACTGCAACTTTCATCCCTAAAAAGTTGCGTCTCTGTTTTGTTTTTGAATTTAGAAAAAAAGAAAGTACTTTCGAGCTACTTAGCCCTATCAAACCACGAAAGAAACATATCCTAAAAGAAGCAACCACATCCGAGGAAACCGCTTATAAATGGTGTAGTGCGTCCGCAAAAACGAAAATATGGACAAACAAACAGTTGCATAACTTTTATTTTTCGAATTTAAACATAAACATTGAAAAGTAGTTTCTAGCTATTTCTTAGCTCTATTAAAATGTGAGAAGAATATGCAAAAAGATGTAATTACTTCTTGGAAAAATACCAAACATGGATTTTAATACACTTCTAAATCGGACTGGACATCATAATATAATTTATCGCCATATTGTATAATATACGCTATAATCCTTGTTTTCCTCGTTTCTTTTCAACTTGTTTTTCCCTGCGACATTTTTAGCTCATTTTTGCCCCGACGACTTTTTTAACCCTCTTTTGCTATAGACCCTTCTTAAGTATATAGATTCTGCACATTACTATTAAATTATATGTATTAGATAAATTTGAATATATTAAAATTAATAAAAATACTGACCTTTACAGATGAGTTCTTAGATGAAAGCACCTATATGAATATATTTGTCATATGTTGGTTTACACCTAGACTCTCTTTAACGAACGCAGTACTTTCAGGTTTTAAAATCTTCTGTAGTTTCTACACTAGCTTAGAATTTATGTAAACTTAGATAAACTAAAAACGAAAAATATGCACTCATTTTAACGGACGTTGTATTCCGATAAAAAAAACATTTGAATAATATTATAGCTTTCTCCTGGAAATGCAACCACAAAAATCTTGAAGCTGCTTCAATATTACGAACAAACGTAATGTTAAATTGGAGACGATTTTATTTCTACGGTTTGTTATTCTTTTTTATTGAAAATTTGATGGAATTTTACAACAAGGCATTTTGAATTAAACTATTATTCAAATCACCGAAACGAATTCCTGATTAAAAAATGTATTACGTGACTAAAGTTGACAGCATAAATTTTAACCGTAAAATTTTTCAAAAACCTCCACTTTAAATTAGTTCTTATGAATATCACAAATTTTTTATTTCAAAGATGTTAAATGATTTTGATTTAATATTAATTTGATTCAACAAATCAAAATTTCTCAGAAACTTCGACCTCAAATTTATTAACAGAAGGATAGGAGTAAAACAAAACCATGTATTATTAATTTATTAAATTATTCCTTAATATAAAAACAACATACAGTATTACAAATTAAATATGTAAAATAAAGGCCGTCTCTAAGCTCACCGAAATTCGGTGCGCGTAGAGTCGAGAAATGGAAGGGGGTTAGGTTCGCTGAAATTCGGTGAGCGTTACACAAATATTTTCGGTGAGCCTAGACACTTCGTCGAATAAATGCACATATTCAATTTCTACAGCTTATATTGTATATTATAAATATTCGTTCACCTAATAAAACTTATATAAAACGATAAAAAAAACTTAATTCAGAATCTAACAACGAAAGTAAAGTATAAAAATCAAAAACTGTATGTAATATTAAAAATCGCCGATGCATATAAAACTCATTGAAGAGATGATGAATTAATGGCATGTATTTAATTGAACAATAATACACTAAACAAATAGAGATGAGGCCATTTTGCCTACCGCTTTGTTTGAATTGGGAGCAACATTCGAGGTTGAAACAAACGGATGTATGACATGTATAGCTCAACGAATATAAATGGTAGATAATGGCCCTTGAGTTTTGTACTCAATTGAAATACATCAATGAAAAGAATTTCACTAATTAGGTTGATAGTTCAATTTCTACATAATGATAATATGCAAAATAACAGCAATAACAAATTAAAGGCTTCTCAATTATTCAATTTCGCTGAATGACAATATGGTTCAGTCTAACAATAACATGAATAAACAGAGATCGCAAATTTGGACGATTACATTACACTCTCATGAATGAGAATGTAAAAATAATATAGTGAGTATATTATTAAATAATTTATTATCCTGATTACCAAAAATTATTGTATCGTAGAATGGGATGTAACATTTTGTATATAACACGAGTATGTTTTCCTCGCTTTCTGGGCGTGGTTTGGAGCAGCAAAGTAGGTTGTTGATGGTGGTGTACTATTACGGCCTAGGCCGATAAAGTGCACTTTATTTTCAGCAGGAAATGCGCGCGCATATGCGTCGGTTACTTCAAACCACGCGCACTGTTCAGCGCATTACTTGTCCCTTTAAGCTAACCTCAAACCTGAGTCGTTATTTCATTAAAATACTCGGGAACCATACTCTTATCACATTAAATATCGTATGTACCGAGGCAGCAAAGTCTTTTTACGGTATTGCGTTTTTGCAATTTTGTGGCGTGGTTTGGAGCAACAAAGTAGGTTTTCATTGATGTTGGGGTACTTTAGCGGACTAGACAGCGAGAGTACACAATATACCATATTGTAAATTTGCTTTCATAATATCATGAAATTATTATTGAATTATAATTTTTACATCGTCAGGAACCGTTTGCGTTCAGAACAAAAAATTTGATATCCCACTCTACATGTCGGTTCAGTCCTTTCCTAATTTACAGAATAAAGATTCTGCAAATAATATTTGGACAATATTTAATAAACATTAAAATAGATAACTAAAAAGATGAACGAATTTTTTCTTTAGTCAGGAACATACATTTTTCAGAATTTTTAAAGTTAATAACTTTTTTAATGGATTATCATTTTTTACAGTCATCTTAATTTCATAATTTAAACACCAAACAACCAAGGTTTGTAGACAATACCAGGATTTTGAGTCGTCGTTGACGTACTGGATTGGTCCGTCGAGCGCTTATGTCTATTCACGATTACTTCTGTTGTTCCCTGACTGGGAAGGGTATTTAATATTTTTTTTGAGTCAGAAGATGCAGTTGAGAGACTGTTATTGTCCTCCAGTGGGTCTACCGTAAATTCTTCGGATTCAAAATTCTTTTTTGCTTCTTTATTCACAGGCAATGCTGTGGCATCAGAAAAAAGACTCACCAAGCAAATAACCGGAAGAAAGAAAGTGAAGATAGCCATTTTTATCCTGCAATAGATAGAAATGAAATATAAAAATTTAAATGAATAGATACAGAAAAATAATAGAAATCAGCAGAAATCGATAGACAAAATATTTAAAACATATATTTATTTAAAAAAATGTTTTAAATTTAAAATGTTTGCAATTGAATAATAAATGAGTCGTTTTTTAAGTTTCCGATCAAAGTTGATATTACCTTAATGTATTAATCAGAGAGATAATTTTATTTTCAATAACTTATTTACTTTTTTTATGGGAGAAAAAAAAAGTAAAGAGATAATTTCAGAATATATTTCAGAACCAAATCAAATTTGAAATTGAATGAGTCGTTCGTTTCGAATATTGTTTTATAATAAAAGACATTTTTAATTGATATAATCTCAGTGGGCTAAATTCTCTTTACAAATAAAAATTATGTTCCTTAGTGGAGGATACAGAAGAATATTCTAGAACATTCAGAAATATTGACTACACTTTTGTGGGATGTGTTCACATTTTACACTAGCATGTAAACAGTTTTAGAATATTCTTGAATATACATTTTACAAATTTGTGTTTTTCAAATATTTCATATCGTTGTGAACAAATATCGAATGTTTCAAAAGATTTTTTACAGGATCATTTTTGAACATTCAAGGATGCACTAGAAAATTCTATGTATATTTATAAATGTGTAGTGAGACGTTATCAACGAAAAAATCCCTCGAATATTTAATCATGACCCTTTTACAATTATATTTACAAGGAATATAAAAATGATATATTAGTCTTAATATTTCTGAATGAGCAGAAACAAAAATAACAGGAATCAGTAGAATTTGCTAAATAAAAGAAATCATTAAATAAGATATTAAATCAAGAATATAATTTCCTTCATAGATTTTTAGTATAATTTAGAAAGACATACAATTGAATGAATTATCCGTTTCAAGAGTGATTAAATTAGAATAACATTTTTTTTTAAGTTTCTGATCAAATTTGATATTATGCATTGTATAGAAAGACACTTTTCTTTTCCAGAATTTTAAGTAATTTATTTATCGGAGAAAGTAAATAGAGCGATGGTTTCAGAAGTAAATATAATTGCATTTTATTATAATATAATTTTTGATTCTGTCGCTGAATTGTTTACAAAAAATTACCTTATTTTTTTAGTATAAACTGCACTTAAAACACACGCAATTCTCCACAAATTGTATTTGATGATTTTAATCACTTCACTTGGTATTGAGAATTCAAAGCTTTCGTATCACTGTAACTTGTGATGAGCACGAAGACGTGACATCTGGCTTATAAAGCATTGGTCCTTTCATTGTAGCAACACACATATGAGAAGCTCTAATTTGAACTCGGAGCATTTACTTTAATCGAGTAAGTGGGTCACTCAGGTACTTGAAAATAACGAGAAACTTTTCCATGATACACAACTTGCAAATAAAGCACCTATTAGATATGTAAATAAAGAATCAGTGACAAAAGATCAAGAGTTTAGCTTGTATTGAAGTACAAAAGAAGAAGTCAACGACCCTCAGTAATTTGTTTATCTAATGTTGCAAATATGAAGAAGACCTTGCATAAACTAGTTAAATACTCATATCACAACAAAATGATTCAATTAGAAATTTCTTAGACTGATAAGAGGAACAACAATTCTCTATTTTCTTATTCTATATCTATTTTCATTTTCAAGAAAAAAAGCATATTAAAGTATGCAAGATTCAACGCTTTTTAGATATTTGAAATTCTTTTAGCATATGTTGGAAGGTTCTGGAATATTCAAAGACTTCCCACAGTATTTTTGAAATTCAGGTTACGCTTTAGGAGATTCTGAAATTTGCTCGACCACTCTTTCAAGTATTTTTTGTTATTGGATATACTTGGATATTCTATAAGATTGTGGAACATTCTGGCATGCTCATTGTTTAATAATATTTTGTAAGGTTCAATTTTATTCCAAAATGAATACCTTTATAAGATGCTTTATAGTTTTGGACAATTTACGTTCAAAAATAAGCTCCAAAGTACCTACTAGAAGATTTGGAATATTCTAGAATATTCCAGAGTGGTGGAAAAAAGTATTCGTAAAACCCGTTAGAGTCAGAAAAAAGGATTTTTCCTGCAAATAATAATTATCAATAAAAACTGAATATAGCCAATATTATTCATGAGAAGTTCGTTAATTTATTCATGAACAAAAGTTACATATTATTGCAATAATTTATTGTTAAAAAAAAATAAATACACGATTCAATACCTAAATCGGTTGGAAAAAAGTATTCGTAAATTTCAAGAAAGTCAGTTTTATTTTAGAAAAGACTCGAAGTTTCGGCTCAAAACATAAACAAAACAACAAGTATGGGTCGTATTACAACTCCGCTTTATTTGTTTTGGGTCAGTCTTTCGATTGTCTCAGTCAGTTTTCTGAAAACGTTCAAGATGGGTCGTAAAAGTAAAAATTCGAAACTTCGTCACTCAACTTTTGCGTTTGTATGACAAAACTCGGAATTCGTGATAATACACATTTGAAAAGTCACCAATCAAGTAATAATTGTCGCAGAATGATTGGAGTGGGCTTGTTGTTCAGCTCTTGAGTTGAAAATAAGCATGACAAATTTCATTAAGATATATTGATAATTATCTGAGATATAGCGAGATTAATATCAAAAACCCTAAAATTCGTTTTTTTTTCCATTTTCCGCGAAATTGTCGTTTCTTTCAATGTTCCACCTATTTGATCGAAAAAATAATTTCATATTCGTAATCAGCGACCTCGAAAACATAAAGTAAAAGTTGTCTTAGCGATTAGTACTTCCGTGGTCACTGGAGGGTCCATTTGGGGGTGAGTCCCGCTCACCTATATATAAGCCAACGACAATGCCTTTTAGTCAAGGACGCGCTGAAACCGCCTTGACTACGGCGCCACAAATTTACTGTTCCAAAGTAACTAAAGAGAATATTTTTTAAAACGGTTCTTACCTTTCGGGTCATCCACAAATTACGTAAGACGATTTGGAAGGAGGGGAGGATCTTACTCTTTCTTATGGGAGAAGAGGAGGGATTGGGAAGTTCTTACTTAGGATAAGTTATTACTTCTTCACAGGAAAAAGTATTGCATTTTCAACAAAAGAATCGAATTGTTAACTGAAAAGTATCAATTTTACACAGCTAAACAATTCAGAGAAGGATTCGCCCAGGTATAGATATGCCATCGACAATGCCTTTTAGTCAAGGACGCGCTGCAGCCGCCTTGACTAGGGCGCCACAAATTTACGGTCCCAAAGTAACTAAAGAGACTGTTTTTTCGAAAATGATCACATTTGTGATCATCCACAAATTACGTAAGATCATTTGGAAGGAGGGGAGGATCTCACTGTTTCCTAGGGTTAGGGGAAGGGGAAAGAAGATCTTCCGTATAATAAATTATTACATTTTTACCGGTAAAATTATTGCATTTCCAAGAACATAATTGAATTTTCAAATAAAAAATATCAATTTTCAACAGCTGAGTAATTTTAGGAAGGTTCTGCCCAGGTATAGATATGCCATCGACAATGCCTTTTCGTCAACGTCACGTCAAGGCCGGCCGCGCTGAGCATGGCGCCACAAATTTACTTTCCCAAATAAACTAAAGAGATTTTTTTAAAAATGTTTATACATTTGGGTTCATCCACGAATTATGTGGGACGATTTATGGGGGGGGGGGGATTATACTGTTTCTTATGGGAGGTATGATTATGAAGTTCTTGCGTAAGATAAATTATCTTTTTATATTTAAAAGTATTGCATTTTCAACAAAATAACTGAATTTTATAACTGAAGAAGATAAATTTTTATAAGTCAGGCAATTTTGAGTAGGTTATGCGGGGTATAGAGTATTTTTAAAACTTTTTTTTTTCGGTCATCCAAAAATTACTATTATTATTACTATGAAGGGAGGGGGGGGGTCTCACTCCTTCTTGTGTGAGGGGATCTTTCGTAAAAAAATGCTTACTTGAAAAAAATCAGACATTACGACTTAGAGAAAAGTCCAACAGAAATGCGATCAGTTTAAATAAAAGCATTGCATTTAAAAAAAAAATAAAAGAATTTTTAACCTAATCGTTGATTTTTCAACCAAAAAAATCTAATTTTCATAAAAATGCACGAATTTTCAACCAAATAGTTCAATTTTTAACTTGAAATGGAATACTCAAATTTTCAGTTCAAAAAATTCATTTTTTACCAGAAAATCAAATTTCTAACAAAATACATAAATTTTCATCTAAAAAAGATGAATTATCAACGAAAAATGTAACAATTATATTTTTAGTATGGAAAATCAATTTTTAACCAAGAAGAATTATTTCAAACCAATAAGATTAATTTTCAACTAGGAAAATTAAGTTTATAAATAATACGTCAATTTTCAACTAAAAAAAAAATGAAAACATTGATTTTCAAACAAAAAAAACTAATTTTTCACCAAATTGTTGACATTTTTGTCAAAAATAATAATTTTAAACCAAGAAAAATAATAGTCCATTAGAAAATACGATTTTTTAACAAAATATATGAAATTTCAGTTATAAAAGATAAATTTTCAACAATGAATGAAATAGTTGAGTTTGTAGTTAAAAAATTCAATTTGCAACAGAACAAAACGAATTTTAAACAAAAAAAGTTAAGGTTTAAGCCAAAGAAATGATTTTTCAATTGAAGAGATTGATATCTAATCAAAGAGATTAATTTACTACCCAAAAGTTATATTATTAGGCAAAGAAATACATTTTTAACTGACAAGATGAGTTTTAAGGCAAGAAGATTAATTTCCTACCATAAAGGCGAATTTTCAATAAAATACATGAATTTTTAACCAATTAGTTAAATTCTCGCCTTTTAAAATATCAATTTTCAAGCAAGACGGTTAATTTTCTACCAAAGCAGACGATTTTTCAATAAAATACATGAATATCCATCTAATAATGATAAATGATCAGCAAATAATCTAACAGTTGAATTTCGAGTTAAGAAAACAATTTGTAACTAAGAATAATTATCTTAAACCAATAAGATTAATTGTCAAAAAAAAAATTAATTTGATAACAAATATATGAATTTTCAGCTAAAAAAAATGAAAACATTAATTTTTAACCAAAAAAAATTAATTTTTCACCAAACGGTTGATATTTTAGTCAAAAAGATCAATTTGGAACCGAGAAGGCTAATATTCTATTAAAAAAGACGATTTTTCAACAAAATATATGAATTTTCAGCTACAAAAGATCAATTTTCAACAATGAATGAAATAGTCAAATTCTTAGTTGAAAAATTCAATTTGCAACAAAACAAAACGAATTTCAAACAAAAAAGTTGAGGTTTAAGCCAAAGAAATTAATTTTCATCTAATAAGATGAGTTTTCAGGCAAGAAAATTAATTTCCTACCATAAAGGCAAATTTTCACCATGAATTTTCAACAAATTACTTGAATTTTCACCTACAAAATATCAATTTTCAACCAAAAATGAAATTCTAAAATTTTCAGTTGAAATAAGTAATTTTTGTCAATTTAAAAAAATTTCAACTGGAGAAATGAATTTCAAACTAATAGTATGCATTTTCAACGAAGAAAATGAATTTCCTACTAATTTTTAACCAAGAAAGATACTTTAGTCAAGAAAGAAAAAAATTTAACCAAATTGTTGTATTTTCAACTCAAAAAGACGAATTTTCAACGAAACTGTAGAATTTACTACCAAAAAGAATGACTTTAAAACAAATTTGGTTAATTTCCAATTGAATAATTTTCATAACAAAAAGTAAATTGATAAACTAAAGAAAAACAGTTTGAATAAACATTGAAATTTTCTAATTTAATAAAACTTACATGGAGGGAGGAGGGTGAAAATGTCAGAAAAACACCTGATTGTTGATGACCCCTTTCTTGTTTATTTTTTCCATCTTAGTACAAAAATGAACTTTCTTTTATGGAAGCTTGAGTTTCAAGATTGCGATACTAAGCACCGTCCGATATTGATTGCCCAGGTGTCAAACTTCATTATTTGTCCCAGAGATTAAAAAATCAGGAGAGCGTGTTAATTGTTGAAAAAAAAATGTTACCTTTTGGACCACCCTAGTGTGAGTCTGAACTTCTAATCATTTGAGGACTTAAGGTCCTGGAGGTCCCACTCTGATCGAAATCGAGGAAGGAAAGGAGTTCGGGAGGACCGAGTGAGAAAAGGAGGTAAAGTGAGAGAGAAAGTTCGATGCCTCTTCTAACGCGGCTGATCACCTCGACTAACTCGGTCGTCGTACCAATGAGAGAGAAAAAGAGAGACAGAGAGAGAGAGAGAGAGATCTAGAGAGGATAAGTTGCTCGGAAAAAAGGAGTGAGAATAAGATAGGAGGGGCAGGGGCCAGGGAATTCGCATCGAATTCGCGTCTGGCGCTTTGTCGATTTTACCGATTCTACGAAATTCGTCGTCTCGGGATTGTTGAATCGCTCCCTAATTGACTATATGGGGCGAGACGAAGCCATGTTGCTCGAATACTCGTAGAAGTTATAATGAATAGCCCCTCTCCCACCTGAGGAAGTGCTCACCTCAGAAATGAAAGCGAAGTAGTAAAGTTGGCCCACAAACCTCTAAATTCACTTTGCTCCATGTTCAAATCTCCAGTCCCATAACTCTACCAAGATCCAACAACCCAGTCTCGATAGCATGCAGGAACTGTTAATTTATGTGCTTTTTTATATTGTGCAGAGGTTTGCTCATTGTGGGTCAATTCAGCGAAGAGATACTCTCGTGCAGTGAATAGTAAGGAATATATAATCAGGATTGTCATTTGAAAGTCTTGCAAAATATTTCGAGGGATTAGATGGATTTTTGGGATTAGGAAAGTCTGCAAGAATTGATTTCGGATAGATCATATTTAAAAAACTGATTCACCTGAAGCTAAGATGGTAGATTGAAGTTAGAAGAAGAAGGATGGTGTGATACTACCATTTACAAAAGGATTGTTTCTAATTTTGTGATCCAAGTACCGTCGCAAGGTTCCAGATTGATCATACAGGATCCTAGCGCAAAATTTTTGTCAATAAGAACGTTATTTTTGCACCGATGATCAATGTTTAGAAATGGTTGGTGGGGTCTGACTTTTGTTCTTCCCTAATTGTAATATAACAATGTTATCCTATTTAGAGAAGTGTGATATGTAACATGGCAGATACAGGAAAACTGAATCACCTCAAGCTAAAATGGTAGGTTGAACTTAAAAGAAGGTTGCACTGTTTTGGTTTAATTTTGGTTCCATACTACCATATACAAGACGATTGTTTTCAGATTCATGATCCAAATTCTATCTCAGCAAGATTCCAGGTGGACCATACAAGACATATTGAATGCGTTTTTAGGAATAAGAAAGTCAACAAGGGTTGTTTCCGTATGCTTGTTGACTTTTGTTTCTCATTTGATCTTATTCAAACATATCGTAAAAAGTCTTACATCTAACATGTGATACTTGCGCTACACTTGAAAAACTGAATCACCTATAATGTTAGGTTAAACTTAGAAGATTGCAGAAAACTGGAATGATACTACCATTTACAATAGGATTATTTCGAGATTAGTGATCCAAGTACCATCCCAGGAAGATTCCAGATGGACCACATAAAACCCAAACACGTAACTTTGGTCAATAAGAACGCAATTTTTGTACCGATGATCGTTTCGCGATTGGGGGTGGAGGTGTCGTAGAGAGCGATTCAGCGATGTCGGGCCCTCCTCGGCGAGAGGGCTATAAAGGCCGGTGAAGCCGTTATTTACGGCCTGCACCTCCTCCCACCCTACCTCCCTATAAGCGTAAGCCGGATTCTCGCGGCAACGGCAGACACCGGGCAGCCATCTAGATATCGTCTGCGATCGTTGAACGCGAGGGGAATGTACGGACACTGCCTGGAGCCGGGGTACCAACCCCGAGGTTCGAGACTCAGGGCTGCAATCATTCTTCACTCAATCTTCATTCATTCATATCATCTCAAAAAAAAGATCCACTTTCAAGAAATAACTTGGACCTTGATATCCAGAGCACTAAACCCTCCCTTGTAGATACCAGAAATTCCCAATTAATCTTTTGTGAACAAATATTCCAATTTTTTGGCATCGTATTTTGGAATAATTTTCGAGAAATTAGAAGACGAAAAGAATTATCTCTTGGTGTCTGAAATTGGTAATTAAGATCTAGAAAAATGAACCAAGTGGGTTGAAATGGTATCGAATATTCGGCAAACGCTGGAGAACAATCTCGAAGCATCTTTTCAAGGAAGGACTAGCTATAGATCCGTGCCTGATCGAAGTGGCTCCCGGGGTAATGAAATTATTTTTATTTCAATGTAAGGACGACTACTCCGGGTTCGATGAAACGAATTTTTCCGTGGACAACACGACCATGCGTATACCTATCTGTAGAGCGTAAACTGCATACACACGGGCGAAGAGGTAGGCACGGTTTTTGTCGAGACCGTTGAGAGAATAATGAACCCTGGCTTGCGTCGAACCCTCTGGAGCTGGACGAACACGGGTTCACTCAGGTGCAAGGATTCGCATTCTCCCTCCCTCCCTCTCATGCTTCCCTTCAACCTCCCACTGTTTCTCCCCTCCGAGTCTCTTTCTTTCTTTCCTACCTTTTCTACATATCATCCTCCTTCCTCCACCCTTTCTTTCCCTTTATTTTATCATTTTTATTTTTTAAACAACCAGCATCGATGCCCAGAATGGGATCGTGAGTCTCAGGTATTTTTGGCGCGAAACATTCCCAAGTCACGTGCTCACGTTCCGCAGATAAATTGCTGGGAGGGTAAGCATTTAGACCTTGTTGCGAATGAATGAAGAGCTGCGAATGACGAATTACGTCAAAGATCGGATGGAAGGAAGAAATGAGATGGCAATGTAGGTGTAGGTTCTGGATTATGAATTATGGATGAAAGGTGGATGATTGTCAGTTTTTCGTTGAGTAATACGGAACGAGTAGTTTTTTAAGAGTTGCTGTTCCTTCTTTTACATAGTATTAGCCACTTTTTGAAAAATCAATTTCCTCATACGAAGGAAGTAACGAAAGTCATAATTCAGTATCTATTGCAGATCCCAAATCTTGTGGTCTCTTCTGGAAGGAAGAACGCAAGACGAAGGGCTAGCATGCAGAATAAAAAGACAGAAACAAATGTATGGTTTCCGTAGGAAATTCGCATAAATAAGAATCTAAATTCTCTCATGTAATTCGGTCTCAGTTAAAGTGCGAAGCATTCCTACCATCCTACCTGGTCGAGTGCATATCGAGAGGAACATAGACTCTGCTCTTTATGGGAGTTCCCTATCCATTTTGGTCGAAGAAAGTATGCAAGATGATGTTGGTTCAAGGACCTCTCCTACAGTTTCTCTCTTTCCCTCTCTCTATTCTTCTCTTTTTTTCCAACGTCTCTTACATACTCACATAGTCAAACACGCATACTCACTTGATGTCCCTCGATATCTGCTTCTTCTTCGAGCTCAGGACCCTTGTTCGTGTCTCATTGAAAAGGCAAGCGTGTGTCCTTGCAAGGTGGAAAAGAAGGAGACGCTTGAGAGAAACGATAGGACAGCCGACAGTCAGCGACCCAATGAGACCAGGTATCGTTAAACGTATCCAGAAAGAAATGCGGCGGATACCGGCTTATAAATAGCAAAGCCACATTCATGATGGTAGAATTCGCCCCCGAAGGCACTAACGCCTACGAAGCGAGTCCAAACCTGTCAGGTGCCAAAGGGCGAAAGAACTCGTTGCTGAAAAAAGTCGGTGCACACTCGATCAGCAGATAATCGTCGAATTAGGTTCTACCAGCATCAATAAGTTTAAATCGGATTCTCTCTTCAGCTCATTATAAAAACTACCACTTTTTTCTTCTTCGCAATAATAAATTACAACATTTCTTCAGAAATTTTTAAATAGGAACAGCAAAAGTGCAGTAAATAGTAGAATATCGTTTGGTATCAGTATCAGTTACTTTATTTTAGTGCAAACCCCTGGTACCAGACCAGTTTTTTGGCACTCAATTTGGTTTCGATTGTATTCGTCCTATACCAAAAATTCACACTAGTAACATATACATTGTACCCAAAAGCAAACGTTTATATTCACTAAGAATTGCTTAACTCAATTTTAGCCCTGAATATTACACGAATCTGTGATATGTCAAGGCAAGAGGAAACGTTAAATATAATTACTGTTTAGTATCAATGATTGAATTGCTGATTATATGCTTATTGGACTGGAAGATTAGGATCATTGGAGACAGTAAAAAAATTGAAGAACACTGACATTTGATAATGAACATTTAATTGAAGTTAAATCAAAGTTGACACGGACAGAATAATATAGATATAGTATGCAGAGAATGTGATGATGAGATGACTGAATTTTGTGAAATATGGAGTGGGCGGCTGGACGACCAGGAGCAGAGAGACGGCTAAAGAAAACAGAGAAGAAAGAGGAAGAGGAGGTGGATCGAGTGAGGGAATAAACGTAGAAGTGAGTGTAACCGGTCCAAGGAGAGCCGCGTTCTGATAACCCAGTTTCGCGCGCTATCGGTCAAATCGGTCTCCCCCAGTCTTTTGCCCAAGTAGAGCCATGCAAGTGACTGGTGGAACCTTCCGCTTCTAGCTGGGGATCCGATCGGATCTAAACGAACGTTACTCAGAATGAACAATCATGCATATCATCATTCATGAGATTAATAAGGAAATTGCTGCTGTAAGGTTATTGAAAACCCCCTTACATATTTGTATCCATTCTGAATGAAATTTCAGAATTGAATTTTCTGCCCATTCTCTTTATGCTTTGGTATTTTTACATAAATTTTATAATCAATATCTAGATGTAATCTAGAATATGCATTCTCCTTATTTTCGATAATAACCAAACCTTCTCACTCACCTTCTAATTGCATCTTCTATTTATTTAATGGCAAAAAAAAATTTTTAAAAAACGACGTTTCTTTGGTGTTATACAACCACCAAATCAAAACACCACAGTCTCTGAAAAACTTAGTAATGCGGTAGACCAGTAGATTATCAAGTAATATTTGTTGAAAAGTGTTGCTTCTGACAGGAATGTCTGTTTCTTTCAGAAAATTCAAAACATATTTATAATAAAATTCAACCATACCAGGTAATGGTATTAACTCAATACAAACTTTCAATTGAAATTGAAATTATAGCTGCACAACTTGGAAAAAAAACTTCATTGTGTTTTAGATATTTTTAAAACACGAATGAAAAACAAAAGCAGAATCTGAGAGAACTTGCAATATCTAAAAATTCTAGGCGAACAGCATTATTTCTGCTGATCGAAATATCTCAAAACAATCTACTTGATCAACTTGATCCACAAAGAATTCGATTCAGAGAGCCTGATCAAAGAAATGTGGTCCGCAAATTTTTTGGAAGCTTGTGGAATTGAAAGGCTATGAAATAAAGGTAGGCTTTTATTCTACTTTATCTATTGCGTACGTGATAAAAAATCCCACAGGCCATCCTGTCAAAATCAAAGGAGTAGCCACGGAAGTCACTGCAGCTTTACCACAAGTGATGAACTTCAAAGTCAAAATAAATAAAGCAGAAGGAACTTAGAGCCTACAACAATGACACAGAAAAAACGAATGGTAACTTGGGTAATTTCTCGATCACTAAAGTTCAGTATCATGCATTGGCAATTCATGCACATAGTTCAATTAATTCTTGGATCACCCATTCCTGAACCACCTAAGAAGATGAAAGAAAGAATTGGTTTCGTGTGTACCTTCCTAACTTGCACAGTTTATTTGTCATAGATTTATCAAGAATTAACAACTGCTCTTCTGTTGTCCCAAAAGGAGATGGAAATAGCAACACTGCAAGATCTGATCAATTCAATCTAAAATATCTATACCTTAAACCTATATACCTATCTACCCTTCACCTATATACCCATCCACACATCACTACTTTCGAACCGAGCAATTCACGCCTACCCCGAAAGGGAAACGGCTTAATGATGTAATAATAATAGTAATGATAATCAACGGATTTTAGTAAAATTTAAAGCTATTTTAGACATATCAAGGGAATTCATAGATTTTTTCTGTAACAATTATTCAATATTTCTGTAATATTAATTATATATGCTAATTATCATATAATCGTTTGCTATATAATGATTTTATGCAATATAATTTCTTATAATCTTAAAAAAATTGTAAAGAATTCATTATAAGCCTATACTTATTTTCCTATAATATTTTTCCGTATGAGCAGTTTACAATTTTGCACTTTCTGCATTTTACATGTTTATGCATAATTGAAAAATATCACATATTTACCTCCAAATAAAACAATTTTAATTATGAATCGTACGGTTATTTATTTAATATTTTAATCTACATTTTTCACATTACGTTACGTCATCAGTTTTTTTTATTTCACTTTATAGTGGTTTAGCCCTCTTTGGAATTATTTTTTTTAAATGTTGATACTTCAGAGGAGCTTTATTATGAATTATAATGGAACCCCAGTTGGAATTTTTTTTTCATTCAGTACAGTCTGCGAGTATTAACTAACAAAAATATATTTTTAGTAGCATTCATTTCTTCAAATATTTAAACAACTTAGTTTCGTTTTGATATATGATTTATCATTATTTTATTTTGAAAATTAAACATAAATTGAGAAATAACATATATATATATATATAAATTGAAATTCACCATATACAACACTCTAATAGCAGGGAGCAACAGAATATAATGACTATGAATTTTCCTTAGGGTAAACCATAAAAACAAATTTCGGTGCAGAAAAACAAAAATTGCGGAATGAACTAATATTTGTCTCTCCGTACGTGAGTCATTCTGCTTGAATAATATCGTAGTTGAATCAGTCCAACAAGGAATAAAAGCACATATGTTTCATATATGTATTTGACTCAATGGTATATTTTCGTCATTGCAAAATATAATCTTTTATATGAAGTTGGATTTAAATATTAACAGCGGGAAGTTGACTATTGAAAATTGCTTTCACGTTGTGAAAATATAACAATTAACTATTCTATGTAATTTACATTATGTTTAAGCTTTTTATTGGGCTTATTTGAGCTCTGTGCTGATCACTCCGACGATTTTTTCGTCATATTAAATGCTTCAAATAATTAAGTTTTTCGTTTGTTGATTGTCAACAAATCTATTCAGATTATTGAATTTTTAAATAGAAAAAGGAACAATCTGAAAATCCATATATTTCTAAAATTTGCTAATATTTCAAACATCTCTTGTACAACATTCATAGCATAGTGTTTCTATTCAAAAAATTCTAAGACTGAAATAAAATATACTTGCTTATGAATCATTTTGTGCACCGAAATCAGAAAAGGAACAAAATTCACAATTCAAAAGTCGATTTCCAAACTAACTCCTTCCTGGCTCATTAGAGACAGAAACATAACAAAGGAATAAAACGGAACAAAGAAAAAGATTTAACCAAACCAATCTCTCACTCTTTCCTTATTCTTTCTCCGTCTTTCTTATACTACATGTTTCTAGGTCAAGTAGGACCTCCTTATTAGATAATATTCAAAGAAAAACTACCGGTATGAATTATTGAAAATGATGCTAATTGAATTTAACAAAATACATGAAAAAAAATATAGACATTTATCAAAGAGCAAATTTTGTCTAATTCTCCATTATATTGGTAAGCAAATGATTTCTTCAAAAATGATTCTTTTTATTAGTAAGCACCAGAAATTAATTTTTCAAATTAATAACCCTATCCCACACTTTTTTTGTATCCTAGGAGATCCTTGTTTAAATTTGATTAATTTGACAGCTATATTGCATTTTTTGGAGCATTTTCCGTACACAATAAAAGAACGTTAGGAGTTCAATATTAAATGTTTTCGTTTGAAAATTATTTATGGAACATTTCTTCAGACATGACTAAACATTAATTTAAAAAAAGTTAATAACAATTACTTCTTTTATCAATTTTTTCGAAAACCGAGCTTTTCCCAATTAAAGCCCTAGGTTAATTCAACAGCCCAGTGGAAAGGGTAATTGTTGACGTATTTGGAAAAAGGAACTTCATTTTCCGGAAAACGAAAAAATTAGAGCAGTGGGATCAATAAAAAAATTCGAAGTTCAATTTTTGGAGCACTCTAGTGTGATATATAGGTTTTAAAAAGAACAATAAAATCCAGATTTTACAAACTTTTACTTCAATACTTGTTAACAAAACACCCACTGATGCTTGAATAATATTTCTCATCAAATTTGTTATAAATTATGAGAATATGATACTCCAGTAGCGAGTAACACTGCTGTATGCACTAATAGTCATTTTTTGTTTCAACAATTTTTACTAATGATATCATTATTTATTTACAACATTTCTTTCTAAATTCATATTCGGGAAGCTCATGGAAAAGCAAAACCTTCATATTTGATAAAATTGTTCATAGAACGAACCGTTTGCAAGTTAAGGCGCTATAAAAAATTGAATTTGCACTATCACTATTATTATGTTTTCGTTTAGGAATTTATCTTTTTTTGTTGAAAATTCTAGTATTCAGTTGAACATTTTATTTTTTGGTTGAAAACCTAATCATTTTATTATAAGGTTATTTTTTTTGGTTGAAAATTCAACTGCTTTGTTGAAAATTTCACCTTTTGGGTTTAAAATTGAACTACTTTAATCGATAATTCAACTTTTTGGTTTGAAATTAACATTCTGGCTGAACATTCCTCCTTTTGATTGAAGATACATGTATTTTGTTCAAAATTGTTTTTTTTTTTTGCTACACATCTAATCTTCTTTGTTAAAAATTCTTCTTTTTGGTAAAAAAATTATCTGCGTAGTTCAACTATAATACAGCTCCACAAAAAAATTCGAGAAAATTACGTCTGGAGTCTGACTATCTGTATCATATGTTTTTGGGGTCGCTGAATCCAAATTCGGGGTCTGTTTGGCTCCATCACGTCAGATATCGTCCATAACCTCAAAAAACATGAAAATCACTGATTTCAGGTGAAACATGATTCGTACCTATGAAAAGTGGTCATATCCTATGCTTTCGAGATCGGTCAGTACGAATCCGGAGTCGTTGTGGTCCTATGACGTCACGCTTCGTTCCTAACCTCAAAGAAAAACGGTGCACTGGTAATTTTATGTAAAACATGTATCTTTTCAATGCACCACAACAACTCTGAATTCGTCCTCAGCGAGCTTGAAAACATAGGATATGACCACTTTCCATAGGTACGAATCATGTTTCACCTTGAATCAGCGATTGTCATGTTTTTTGAGGTTAGGGACGAAATCTGACGTGATGGAGCTAAATAGACCCCGAATTTGGACCCAGCGATCCCGAAAACATATTGTAGACATATTCAGACTCCAGGGGTAATTTTCTCGATTTTTTTGTGGAGCTGTGTAATGTTAAATTTTTGTTTATGATCTATTAGTTTAGTTAAAAATTCATCCGTTTGGTTGAAAATGCACCTATGAGAGGAGTAGGGAGAGAATGTCATCTGAGCACACTTTTAATTAATATATTAATCTTAGACTTGAAACAAGAATTGAAGAGAAAGAGATGGAGAGGCGTTAGGATGGGAGAGGAAAAGATATATACACTGGCATACGCAGACGATATAGTGTTGATGACAGAAGATGAAGAAGGGATGACGAGCTTAATTACAGGATTGGAAAAATACTTAGATGGGAAAAAGTTGAATTTAAATGTAGAAAAAACAAAGATAATGAGGTTTGAAAAGGAGGGGAGGTAAGAGAGAAAGGACTGGGAGATGGAAGGGAGTAAAGTAAGAAGAAGTAAAGGAGTTTAAATATTTGGGATATAACCTGCAAATGAATGAAAATCATAGTGCTCATATAAGAAAAAGGGTAAAAAAGGGCAGGGATAATAAAACACATATGGGGAATACGAAAAAGAAGGTTCAAGAAAGATTGGAGAAGGAGAATGTGGTTGCGTGATACGCTGGTATGGTCGGTGTTAGGTTATGAAGTGGAGATATGAGGATGGAAGAAAAGGCAAGAGATTGAGAGTTTACAAGAAAGGTATATAAGGTGGACGGTAGGGGTAGATTGGAGAACACCTGGATATATGGTGAGAGATGAAGCGCAAAGGGATAAATTAGGTACTACGAAGTTAACGATGGGAAAGGGAGGGGAGTTATCGAAAAAGTGTTTGAAGGAGGTAGAAGAAAGGAGAGGGAGAACAATAGAACTAACAAGATAGGAAGAAAAAATGAGGGCGTTTTTTAGTGCTAGAGATATATGAGAGAGGAATGGAGTAAGCTATAAAGAATTGATGAATAAGGAAAGGGAAAGACAATTAATGGAAAGGTGGGGAATGACTGAGGAATCAAAATATAATAAATGGTAGAAGATGATAAAAAAGGAAGGAGTACCAAAGTATTTAGAAAAGGGATGGTGAGAGAGAAGATTGACCAGAATAGCAAGATTTAGATTGTGAATGAGGTAAGGGAGGGGATGTATTGGGAAATGGAAGATAACAGAAAGTTCAGAATATGTGAATGGGAGGAGGAAACATGGGAGTATTTATGGGAAGGATGTAGGAGGGCAATGGAAGATGAGACAAGCTGGCAAGAGAATGTGGTAATGATTAAAGAGTAGGATATAATGGGTGAGAAGTGTATGAGGGATTTGGAGGGGCCGAGGGGCAAATGAGAAAGAATGGATGTGGAAAAATGGCAAAATGAGTAGTAGTAGGAAATGTTGTTGAACTAGTCAATGTTCAGCAAGGTCACTACGGTATTTTTAAATATCTAAATACAAATTTGAGGTTCTGAATTCCAAAATTCTAAAGTTAGACTCAAATTTTGAAAATGTCTTTTATTTGGTAGATATCCATGAAAATTAGTATGACGGGATCAGAACACAAATTTGGATTAAAAATTCAAAAATTCAAAAATATTACTCATATTTGAAAAATTTGATTATCTTGCATTCTCAACCAAATATATTAATTTTCAACTAAAATTATGAATCTTCAACAAAAAAATATTAATTTATAACAAAGTATGTGTTCAGCTGTTATTCAAGTAGTTGAATTTTACACCAAAGAAGATCAGCTTTCAACCAAAAATGCAATAATTAATATTTCAATAAAAAAATATATTAATTCAAAAAAAAAAAACATTTGGATTGATAAAAAAGACAAATCATCAACAAAATAGTTACATCCTCATCCTCAACCAAAACTAATTAATTTTTAACCAAAAGATTAATTTTCTGTTAAAAAGCCGAATTCTCAATAAGTATCTCAATAGTATTTTAGTATTTTTGAGATGATTAAAAAATAATTTAAAACTTGAGAGGATTCGAAAAAGATCGATTTTTGAAGATTTGAAATCAAAAATGTATAAATTTTTGAGCATTTCAAAAGGTTTCAAAAGGATGAAGACATTTATTGAAACTTCTAAGAAAATTAGAGAAGATTTTTTATTTTGAATAATTAGTTTCAAGAAAATAGTTTGAAAGATTTCAAAGGATTTTCAAAATTCTAAAAAACGAATCTGAAATATTTTAAGGCAATTTTTCCACTTTGAAGCATTGCTAGATAATAATTTGAGGAGAATCTTGAATAATTTTCATAAACATTTACAAGTTTCTTAAAAATTTCCAAAATAATTTGAAATTTGAACTTATTCCAAGAAAGTCAAATCAATATGTAGAGTTTTTAAAAATTTGAAGTGGTTTCGAAAGGTTTAAAGATAATAAAGCAATTTTTATAAGATACTTGGAAACATTTGTAATCATTTTGTATTTGAAAAAAATAGTTTTGAAAGAATATTTAAAAAGATTTCAAAACAAACACAGGTTTTGATGTATGAATGGTAATTGAACAAATAATAAATTTTCCCGACTTGAAATAAATTTATTTTCTAATAACATGTCAGTTAAAAAGAATTATAATCATTCAATTTTTATTGTTTCTGATACGAAATTTCTGAAAATGTTATAATTTTGTAGATTTACAAATTTCTTTATTTACTCTTCAAATTAGAGAATGGAATACGATAGCGTGGATTTATATTTTTAGAATCTGCGAACTGTACAACATATAAAAGTTAACAATTTTTGAATTTGCAGTATAACGATATTTAATTTAAAACTATTCACTTGAAATGTGTTAGTACCTTCACTTTTATACACGTAAATTATTGAGAGTTTGAATAAAAAAGTTGTCAAGCCTTAATTTTAAAAGTTTAAAATTCCAAAGTGTTCCTCTTTGAGTGTTTTCGAGAGTGTTTTAGTTTGAAGTTCCGTTTTCATAACTTCAAATGAATACATTTTCGGCTGCAAGAGTTTGAAAGTTTCAATTTCAATGACCTACAAAAATGGTTGTGAACCGTGAAAAAAAAAGTGACCGGGAACTTTTTCCTCGAATAAAACGGCCATCCTGCTTTTGGTTCAAAAATAATTGCAAATTTGCACATGTACAGTTATAAATAGTCAACAATAATAAAACATTATAAATTACTGAAAAATATTGCTCAATTTACAGTTTTTTAAAAACGTGCTAAAGAAACATGAATTTGTCTGTTGATTTTTGAACGTTTCAAACACAAAATAAGTTTTTGTTCTCTCATTAAGCAAAAATAATAATATGTCTATTTGGTTCAAGCTAAAGAAAAGTCAGGTTCGACATATTTTACTTTTTTTTACAAAAGTGTGCATTTAACTCAATCCAAAATAAACATATTTTTTCAGATATTCAAAAACTTCTAAATTAGACAAACAGAACGCGTTGCTTCACTGACTGCTCTCTTCTGATTTCACTCGATTTTCACTCATTTCGAAATATCGGATATTTTTCAAAAGATCCACTCAGATCCCTAGCAAATTTCAGCAAATATATTCGGTCTTACGGTCAATGATGAAGACGAAATAAAGGAAACCGAAAAATGAACGTGTAAAACACATATTTATCAAGAGATGAATTTTCGAAACTCTTTGAAATCGGATCAATTCATTCCTACAATTTTGAAAAATATTTAAAAATTAAAAAAAATTGCTTTAAAATCTTTCAGATATTCTTTGAAATTTTTAAAAATCTTCTTGAATTGTCTTTAAAAATTTATTGAAAAAAATGTACAATTGTTTTAATTATTGCCAGGAATTGAAAAAAAAAATGTAAGCCTTTTAAAATTTTTAAGAAGCTTTGAATCTTTTATTTAAAATCTTCAAAAATGTACGTTTTGTCAATCTTTTTCAAAAATATTTTCCAACTTCAAAATATTTCGTCATTTTCTCATAACTGTTAAATACCTCTTAAACTTACATGATTTTTTTTGTAAATTTTGTAATCTTGTCAAATTACAATTTTTGAAAAAAATCTTCTGCATTTTTTTTGAAATTTTTGGAAATCACTTCAAGGATCTTTCACAAAATAAGTGATACGTGAAGGGGGTGGGGGTTCTTTCAAAGTATCATTCTCCATGTCAAGTGCAATTCAAAAGCATCACGCAGGGGAAGGGTGAGCGTGTTTATAGTTTCTGAAAAATGTATCATGTATTTTGTGAATGGCCCCTTCTAATATTTTTAAATGTTCTTCACTTTTCTGTTAAAATCAATTTTTCAGCAAAAAAGATCATTTTCAATTTTCCCAGGAATCTAAAAAAAAATTATTTTCTTGAAAATTTTCAAAATTATTAAAAAGATTCTTTTACAAATTTCCAAAATCCTATTATTTAAAAAAATTTTCAGAATCCTTTAGAGTTCAAAAATTATCTTTAAATCTCTTCAAAGCTTCCGAATATCTTTTGAACTTACTCGATGTTTTTCAAAGAATGTTTGGTCTTACAAAATGAAAAATTTTACACTCAAACCTTTTACATTCTTTTGCGGCATTTTCCGAAATCATTAAAAAAATCATTCAAAATTTTCTCAGTAATATAATTTTGGATGAAAGTAATTTAACTATCGGTAAAGGCAGTATAATATACTTAATAAATTAAGATATTTGGAGTATTCTATTTAATCCTAAAAAATAACATTAACAGTAAAAAAATTAAATTTTTGTAAAACCAGCATAAGCCAGAAACATTGATGTTTAGACGCATATTTTTCTCTGATGTTCTGTTTTATGTAAGGCAGGATCTATATTACGAAAAAAAATTGTCTACTTGTATCAAGACGTTAGTAGAAATAGTGCATTTTTTAGGTCTCGCCAATCATATTGCAAGAACACAAAAGTCCCGAAGCTTCTAAGGCGATTTTTTCTAATTTTTAGAAGTACATGTCGATTTTTTTTAAATTCAGGACAAATTTGCATAACTTTAAAAGATATTTAGTGGGTTTAGAACTTTTAAAAAGATTTTGAAAACATTTGAAACTTCTAATTTAATTCCTGAGGAAATAATAAATTAACTTCATTTGGAAAAATTAATTAGAAAAGAACATTTTGAAAAATTTAATAGATTTTTGAAAATGCCGATAAAAATATAGAAGATTTCGAGGCCCATTTTAGAAATAATACGAGTCACTCAATTAATTTTCAACAAAATTAATTTTTTAACTTCGAAACTTTTTAAAATACATAATTGTATTTGTATTTAAAATTCGTTACTAATGATACTATTTGTACGCAGTAATATTGACTAAAATTTGATAATAGAATCTTCTACGTTGTGAAACCGTCAGATAAATATTGATAATTTTATTTGTAATTCTAACGTGAAATGCTATAATGTTCCTTGGTGAAATACTTTACTCTTAAAGCAATATAAATGTAATAAATGTAATAAAAATTAGATTATTTATTTATTTTCATTCATCATATACATGATATTTCATTTCAATAAGTTTCAACATAAAAGGGAAGTTTTTGATTAAAACCTCGAAAATTAAAATTACAACGAATTATACGATGTCTAAACTTCCCTCTAGAATGCCAATCGGCCGCTAATCATTAATGGTCGGGTTATTAGCATATTTTGAAGTGCCAAAGGCTAAAAAATGTCAAATGAAACATATTCAATTGTTCGAAATTCTCAAAAATGCATTGAATTAGTAATCTGGAAAAATCTCGCAAAGAAAATATTTTTACCGAAATTTCGGTACAAATAGCCGCTTTTTTCGGTCTAGATGGACCCTGGACATTTTTTTAATTCGATCTCGAGTGTTTCCACTTCGCGTGTATTTATAACACTGGTTTACAAAAAAAAAAGATGAGGACTATTTGACAAGACAACTTTATCCTTATGTCTTTTGACGCGCTGAATACGAATCCGAGGTCTATTTACCTCCATCACGTCATGTTCAAGGTCATTTCAAGGTCAAATACAGGAAAAGCCGTGCAATAAAAGTCCATTTTTATAATATAAAAAGCACAAAATTTCACATTTTTGACACTTTCCCCATGCATTTGAATAATTTTCTGCCTAAAAGTACAGCCAGTGCCACCCACGGTCGTACTCAACATTTCCGTCACTTTCATTTCAGAGTGCCACGGGGCTGGTATTTTTCAACAAAAATGCAGTGGTTTGATAATTCGAACAATTTATGAAGATTAATTTTAAGTTTCGAAGATTTCAAAATATGTGAAAAATGAAGATAGAAGATTTTAAGCAATTTGTTCAATTTTGCAACATTTTAGAACATTTAAAGCAAATTTTGAATTATTTTAAAAGATATTTTGAACTTTCGAAAATATTTAAAAATTATATTGATATGAAGGGTTTCAAATTTTCTTTTTAAATGTATATTTTTAAAGTTTTCTAAAGAAAAAAAGCTTTTTGAGCATTTGGAAAGGTTTCAATAGAAAAGAAATTGTCTTAAGATTCCCAGAAATATCGAAAGTGATTTTTTATTTCAATGAATAAAGATGAGCTCAAATAATTTCAAATGGTCTTCTTGAATTTTGGAAAGGAATGCAGAAACTTTTGAAGTACAAATTTTCGATATCTGGTTGAGAATCTTAAAAAAAATGTCTAATTTAAGTTTTTGAAGCTAAACGAGTTAAGTCTTAAAGCCTAAAAAATTGAACAATTTTTGAAATGCGTATTCGACACTATAATTTTCAATCAAAATTGTGGAAATTTTCAATTCAGTAAACCTTAAAAGTTGAATTACTATGAAAACGTAAAAAATTATATTGAATTCCAATTGGAAGTTTTCAAAAAGTACAAAACTAACAACTGCAAGTGAATGATGAAGCAATAAAAAAGCAACGTGAAAAGCGAGCAAAAACATAGGACCAAATGGATGAATAAATATGAGGATTATTATTAATTTATTTTTCAATCATGAAATCGTTTGACAAAAAAATATTTGCCTTTAATTTTGTTAACTTGCTCGAATATCGCAGAGGTACTAAATTATTCGACGATTGAATTTACGAAAATTAATTTTCATAAATGCTCTTTGATATTTTAATTTGTTATAATAAAATGTATTTTAGTATATAAAAATATATAGCTAAAAATCAGCTAAACTTCCCTTTGAAATATATTTCATTAAGTCTGAAATTCCGGAATAACTTTTTTCTATCGTCCTTTGACATATAATGCGGTACAATGTTTCGTGTATATTCTTGTGTGCTCAATCTCATATTTCAAAGTTAATCAAGTTTCATTATGTTGATTAATTTGCACAAAAGCGTGTATTAGATACCGTCCGCATATATACGTGCATTTTTCACTTTGTGAAATTCATATAGTAAGTTTCGTATAAAAGTGATAAAATTTCCAGATCCTACTTTTTAATGATTCGGATATTATTAAGGATACCACCCCTCAAAGGAAAACGTTTTTCAATATTGATCTACCCAAGCAGTAATAATTTTTCTTTTTAAATTTAATGTACAAGTTTTTCTCTGATGGCCCTCGCAGGTTTTTTCTCATCTACTTGCAATTTGTCGTGTCTTTCATGTGTCACAGTGTTCGAAAAATCATCCCTCATATAGAACATGTGCTCGTGTTTCCTTTGAATCCTGATAACGTCACTATATATAGGTAACCTTTCCAATTACGGGAATGATCGATAGACCCGAAGTAAAATCTTCACAAAGTGCTTATGGACATCGAAACTGGACGAAGTCGGCATTGAAAAGACGAAAAATAGTTTCATTTTTCGTCCTATTTTCATCTTATAGGATTACCTGAAAATTTGTGCTGGGTCAGCGAAAGATCCTGTTATTAATAGTAAATGAAGATGTCATAAAATATTTCGTTATCCACAAAAATAAATAATTGGTGGCTGATATACTCACTAGTTTTTATATTCTATATCCAAAACTGTGAAGGATAGCTGCCCTAATTATTACTATAGTTATAATTTTCAGATGTTTTACAAAGTGATAATTTGCAAACTAATCAGAAAAAAAAGAACAATCTCGGAATATTGAGTTTAAGTAAATATGTTTAAGGCATTATCTGGTATTGAGGAATTTGAATTTTAAGCCGCCGAGTGATCCAGTTTTAACTCAAAAAGTTAGGAACTTCAAATTTGTTAAAAAATCTAAAAAATCAAGGATAACCAATAGAATCTGGTTGTATGCATTTTTTTAGACCAGATGTGTGAATTATAGTAAAATTCTGTCAGTTTTATTTTGGTCAAACTTCGATTTATTTAAAAAGTAATTAAACGATATAAAATTAATTTGCGGACACTAACGGTCATAACGCAGTTTAATTAATTTTTAAATAAATCGACTAGTAGGCAAAAAGAAACGAATAGAATTAGGTTATCATTATCATTAATAGAATACGTTTGAAAATTATAAATAATTCGAAATTAGATTACAAAATGCTTTAATAGTGAACCATTTCAAAATGACACGTTCAAAGTTTGAATTTCGTAATTAGGTTTCTTCTAAATTAAATAATTTGAATATGAAACATTCAAGGTTGAATGTCCCACATGAAAATGTTTGAAATTAAGGAAAAATGTGCTTGAGAAGTTTAACATTTTGATGCTCACAAACATTTTTTGAATTATAAAACTATTTGAACTTCATCCAGAATCCAAAAAATTGTTGATTTAGAAAATTTGTATTAAAATATTCAATTTGACCTTCCAATTTGTTTATTCTGGACAGTCGGAGTACTTTGAACAACAAAATATTATTATATGAAATCATCTCTTCGGTTGAAAATTAAACTATTTTGTTGAAAATTCGTCTTTTCTGGTTGAAAATTCAACTATTTGGTTGAAAATTCATGTATTTTGTTCAAAATTATTATTATTCAGTCTTTTTTGGTAATCTTCCTGGTTAATTTTTTTTTTTTTTTTTAAATTGAACTGTCTTTTTGAAAATTCGTCTTTTTCGGCTTGAAATGAAATTGTTTGGTCTAAAATGTATTCTTTTTTAGTTGAAAATTTATGTACTTTGTTACAAATTCTATTTTTTCCTGGTAGAAAATTAATTTTTTTTTTAAACTGAAAATTTTCCTATTTCAGTGTTGGTTGAAAGTTCACTTTTTTTAGATGGAAGTTGACAAAGTGAGTTCAAAGTTAATATTTTTTCAGTTGAAAATGTAGCTATTTGGTTCAAAATTAATTTATTTTGTTGAAAATTCATCTTTTTTGGTGGAAAATTATTCTTCTTGTTTGAAAATTCATTTTTTGGTTGAAAATACAACTACTTGGTTTACAATCAAACTCTTTTGTTAGGATTCTATTTTTTGGTTGAAGATCATTGAAGTTGAAAAATTCATCCCTTTGGTCAAATCGAATAATTAAAAATTTATTGAAACATTCAAAATGTAATTGTTCAAAAATCGGAATTTTAAAAATTAATTTCAATTAGGCTTGAGAAATTGAACATTTTATTCCCTATAAACCTTTGTTAAATTTCTAAAACTATTCAAACTTGTGCAATGTAGCTATCCTTTTTTTAACATTTGTATGTTTTGATTTCGGACGGTTTGATTTGAAATCGTTGGTTTATGATTTTAAGATTCTTATTTTGGCATTTTTCAATTTTATATATTTTGTACTGAAAGCTGGTATTTGCTTATCGAGCAATTCAGCAGATCTCAAATTGAACGTTATTGTGTTTAGGCGTATTTTGAGTGGAAATGCATGATTTTTCGTTTTTATTTTATTTTTTATATTAAAATCTTCGAATTAACCTTTCAATTTTTTCATAATGTGAACTGTGGGAGTAATGTAAAGCAAAAGAAAATCCTTAATCAACCTGAAAGATGGTAGAAAGTTGATACTTGTTTTAATATTTCCAGATATTTATTGGTATTTTTTTATTTCCAAATCCTAATAGATTCGAATTCAAAATTTAATAATATCATACGTATCAATTTAATAGTTTTCAGTAACAAGTGACTTACCTACATATTTTCCAGTTTGACCTCTGAGAGCTGAATTTTTATTGATGAATTTTGGTATGGTTCAATTTTGAATTTCGAATTCTTAAAATTTGAAAGTCATAAATTCTTAAGGCTAGAGCTTTCAATATTTAATATTTTTCGAATTTCAAATTGTTCAATCTTGCAGAATTTATGTGGAATTTGTTTCATTCTCAGATCCTAATGTTTAGTAAATTGTCTGAAATTTAAACGTTTCAATTAAACATGAAAAAATATCGTAAATTTCCGATTGTTTAATTTTAGGGTATTACCATTTAAAGTTGAAGGATAGCCAACAATTAAATTTAGAATTGATATTTAAATTTCTTTTTATTTAAAATCAGAACTCGGTAAAATATTTGTCAAATATTTTGATGTGAAGTGTTTAAAAATATTTTTATTTTTGAATCTCAATGTAGTAAAAAAATTGATATTTTCAAGTGGTCAAGCGGGTCATGTTAAACATAGAACGAATATGGTTTGAACAACAGAGGCCACTATTTCATTTCTACGATTGTGCTATACCCTGGGCAGCTGGTACTTTTTTTAAATTACAACGTCTCGTACATCTAGAACCACGAAACATTCTGAAAAGGTCGAGCAATAAATTCTTTTAACCCGTTCTGCATTTACAATGGATGACGGTATGGGTGAAAATCAAAAAGTTGACAATATCATGTTTCTGAAATATTATACGCTTACGTTTGGAGGAATATTTTTCCAAATTACTGCGCTTTATTAATAATAATTAATTATTTATAATTATTATTGAATTTAAGGATAATTTTAAATAACATTAAAGTTACTTGTTCGATTAATAATATTTTAAATAAAAACCCAATTAAATTTCAATTTGCCTATACAGGGTGTCCCAGTACTCGAGGTACATTTTTATGTTTTTGAATTCCTCATAAAAAATTGAATTGAAAATAATAATAAAAATGTATGGTAAAGTTAATAATTCATGAGTAATTAGCAATCAAAGATTAACCAATCGGAAGCATGTGTTAGATGGTCGACAGTCCATGTGTCACTGATGAGGGTGTGTGCGCAAAAGAGTAATTTTAAATTTGAATTCTTTTGAAGTTTTTTGCAATTCTCTTGAAACCTTTACAGTACACTATAAATTATTTTGAATTTCTCCAAGTCTTTTGTATTCTTTGAAATCTACTCAATTCTCTGAATTCTTCTGAATTTTATGAATTTTCTGAATTCTTCTCAATTGTCTGAATTTAATGAATTCTCAGAACTCTTACCAATTCTCTTAAGTCTTTTGAATTCTATGACTTTTTTTGTATTCTCTCAATTCTTTTGAAATTCTATAATTTTTGTTTGATACTGTAAATGCTTCTGAAGTTTTGGAATTCTTTTGAACTCTGTAAATTCTTCCGAATTTTCTAAATTCTTCTTTATTCTTTGAATTCTTCTTAATTCTATGAATTCTTTCGCTATTTTTTGAACTCTGTAAACTGTTTTGAGTTTTTTCAAATTCACGATATCACTGAATTTCTTACATGTTTTCAAATTGTTTTGAAATCATTAGAATACACGTTGAATTATTTTAACTTTTTTTGAATATTTTTTTCTATTCTATGAACCCTCCTGAATTATTCTGAATTCTCTGATAATTTTTGAATTGTCCGAATTCTTTAAAATTCTGTGACATATTTTAAATTCTATGAATTATTTTGTATTATCTGAATTTTTCAAAATTATCTGAATTCATTTTGAATTATTTGAATTCTTTTGGAATTAGTGAATTATTCGGAATTCTCTTAATTCTTCTAAGCTCTCTAAATTTTTCTGAATTCTCTGAATTGTTTTACAATTTTATGAACGCTTTAATCTACTCTGAATTCATTGAATTCTCTCGATATCACTGAATTTTTTAGAAATATTTTTTAATTATCTTGAAATAATTAGAATACACTTTAAGTTAGTTTGAACTCCTTCTTTTGAATATTTTTAATTCACTTGAAATAGTTAGAATACACGGTGAATTAGTTTACCTTTCTTCGAAGATTTTGAATCCTGTAAAATTCTACAAAATTCAAAAAACCTGAAGTAATTCAAAATAATTCAATGCGTATTCCATAGATTTTGAAACAATTCAGAAAACTGAAAAAGAATTCAGAAGAATTTTCGAATACAAAATATTTAAGAGAATTCAAAAGAATTTAGGAGAACTCAGATAATACGGAAGAATTGTAGAAATTCAAAATAATTAATGATATTCCAAAGATATTAAGAGAATTCAGAAAATTCAAAAGATCTGAAGGAGTTCAAAGTAATTTTAAATGTATTCTAATAGTTTGAAGATAATTATAAATCATTAAATCAATTCAGTGGTATCGTAGGAATAAAAAAATTCAGAACAGTTAAAATAATTCAGAAAATTTCAAAAGAATTCCGATAACTAAAAAAAAAGACAATACAAAAGAATTAATAAAATTCAAAATATTTTAGAAAATAGAAAAAGAATTCAGACATTTCAAAATTTATAAGAGAATTTAGAATAATTCAGGAGAGTTCAAAGAATACAGAAGACTTGGAGAAAGTTAAAAAAATTCATGGTTTACCGTAAGCATTTCTAGATAATTAAACAAAAAATTATTTCTGAAGAATTCGTTTGAATTCTACAGGATTCAAAATATTAAAAAAATTTTTTTTTTCAATTCAACGTATATTCTAATGATTTCAAGAAAGTTAAAAAATATTTGAAAAAAATCAGTGATACCATGAATTCAACAAATTCCAAACAGCTTAGAGAGTTCAGAAAATTTTAAAAGAATTTAGAGAATTCAGAATAAATCAGGGAATCCATAGAATTTTTTAGAATTCAGAGAATTCGGAAGAAATCAAAGAATAGCGAAAGAATTCATAGAATTATGAAGAATTCAAAGAATTAGAAAGAATTAAGAAAATGCGGAAGAATTTACAGAGGGCAAATGAATTCACAAACTTCAAAAGAATTCACAGAATTGAAAAAAAATGAGAGCTTTTCAAAAGAATTTAGAGAATACAAAAGAATTCAAAAGTTTTCAGAGAATTTAAAAGAGTTTAGAGAATTTGAAAGAATTCCGACAATTGGAAAGAATTAAGAGAATTCGGAAGAATTCAGAGAATTCAGAAGAATTCAAGGAATGGCGGAAGAATTCAGAGAAGTAAGAAGAATTCAAAGAATTGAGATGAATTTAGAGAATTCAGAAGAATGAAAAGACTGCAAAATAATACATAAACTTCAAAAGCATTCACAGAATTAAAATAAATTATAGAATTTCAAAGTAATTTAGAGAATACATAAGAATTCAACAGTTTTCAGAAAATTTAAAAGAGTTCAGAGAATTTAAAAGAATTCAGACAATTGGGAAGAATTCAGAGAATTCAGAGAATTTAGAAGAATTCAGGGAATGGCGGAATAATTCAGAGAATTAAGAAGAATTCAAAGAATTTAGATGAATTTAAAGAATTCAGAAGAATAAACAGACTGCAAAAGAATACATAAACTTCAAAAGAATTCACAGAATTGAAAAAAATTAGAGCATTTCAAAAGAATTTAGAGAATACAAAAGAATTCAAAAGTTTTCAAAGAAGTTAAAAGAGTTCAGAGAATTTAAAAGAATTCAGAGGATTAAGAAGAATTCAAAGAATTGAGATGAATTTAGAGAATTCAGAAGAATAAACAGACTGCAAAAGAATACACAAACTTCAAAAGCATTCACAGAATTAAAATAAATTATAGAATTTGAAAATAATGTAGAGAATACAAAAGAATTCATAGAATTCAAAATATTCCAGAGAATTTGAAATTCAGAGAACTTGAAATTCAGAGTATAAAAAACTTGGAGAAATTCAAAATAATTTGAGGTGTACTGTCAAGGTTTCAAGAGAATTAGAAATTATAAATTAGAAATTAGAATTAGAAATACTCGAAGGAAGTTAAAATAATTCAACATGTATTCCTGCAAATTTAAAATTACTCTTTTGCTCACACAACCTCATCAGTGACAAATGGACTGTCGACCACCTAACGCATGCTTCCGATTGTTTAATCTTCAATTGTTAATTACTCGTTAATTATTAACTTTATATCAAATTTTTATGATTATTTTCAACTCCATTTTTTATGAGGAATTCAAAAATATGAAAATGTACCTTGAGTACTGGGACACCCTGTATGAATGCTCTAAAGGCAGATCTAATTATTGTTTCGAAAAAAAATGTAAAATGAGTTAAATTAGGAATTATCACTAAGTTGAACGAGTTTGAAATTTTTTAAGAAGGAGCTACTTCTTCATTTCACTTACAATTATTTCACCACTCACTGCCATTATTATGAAGAGAAAAAGAAGGTTTTATGTTGTTCTGAAATACTTTTTTTCAGAAAAGTTTAAGATTTAATAAATCGAACTTTTTTACTTTTACACGTAAACCGTCTTTATGTCTAACTATTGATGAAAAAATACTCTTTAAAGTTCAGAGGGTAATAGCTATAATTTACAAGCATTTACAAATCCCGGTGACACGCTATATCGCGCCTTCAAGATTTCGTGACTGAAAAATCCTTCATTATGCACGCGATTGTTCAACTCCAATGTTTTTTTTTTCACTGCATAATAGACTCTTTTCCTTGATTAATATCAATTTTGAAAGAAGAGTGATTCTTTTTACAAAATCCAACGGGTAAATAATGATTGATTATTCAACGTCCTTTGTTTAATATAATTTTCAAAGATAGAAATCTTTATGAATTATTTATTTTGAATGCTTTAATTTGACGCTCAAAGAAATGTCCTCTTGTTTCGAAAGGATATTTTTGGATAAACTAACATATTTATTTGGTTTGAAACAAAACATGTTTCAAGGCAACTTTTTCTCAGACAAGGCGCAATTTACTATTGAATTTAGTTCCATCAAGTAAAAATATTCACTTTTAACCATTTTTTTCATAAAAATTTTTTTTTTCACTTTATAACTTTTACTTTAAGAAAAATTGTATTTATACAAAAATATTCAAATCTATAGTTTCGTAGGCCCGAGCAAAAACCCTTATAGTTTCCGTCCGTTCTTCGTACATTTTGCTCGGGAGGGGAAAATGGAGGCAATGAAAAAAAAGGAAGTCGAGGAAGTGATGGTAGGGGAAGTATGAGTAGTGATGGAAAGTGCGGGAAAGTAAGGAGAGGAAAAGTATGGCCAGTGAGAGAAGGAGATATTGGGTTAGTAAGGGGAATTAAGGGAAGTGGTAGGAAGTGAGGGGAATTTAGAGGCGGTATAGTGAGCTAGAGAGGTAAAATATAAGTAAGGGTAAGTACGAAAAGGGAAGTAAGGAGAGGGAAGCAGAGAAGAAACAAGTAAGCGAAAGGTTGGAAAGAGAAAAGTGATGTAAGGGAAGAGGGAAGAGGGAAGAGGGAAGAGGGAAGAGGGAAGAGGGAAGAGGGAAGAGGGAAGAGGGAAGAGGGAAGGTTCAAGCTTGTAAATTTTATTATAAAAAAAAAGATCGGATCTAAATCTAATGTTGTTTGTTTAAAAATACCAAAATACAAAGCAACATAACCTAAAGTTGTTCCAAATCGGTAAATATTCTCTGAAATCTAATACTTTTTTAATTAAAAATACCAATCATTTTCGACGAAAAATACTTGACGTAACAACATAAAATTATTCAGAATTGTAAATCCTCAAAATCTAATGATTTTTGTTTTGAAAAACCGATTTCCTGTGAAAAACGGGAGTATAACCTGAAACTGTTCAGAAATTGCAAATCTTGTTCCAACTATAATGTTTGTTGTTTTAAAATACCAATTTTTGGCGTAAAACGCGAACGTAACCTAAAATTGTTCAAAAATCGTTTAAGAACCTTTAAAATCTAATGACTTTGAATTCAAAATGTCAAATTCCGTTCAAACTTGCTAACAAAACCGAAAAACGTAAATTGTTTGAAAAATATCAATCTTTGCAATCTAATAATTTGTTATTGAAAATACCCATTTCCGGTGTAAAACGCTAGCATAACCTAAAATTGTTGAATGAAATTTCAAGTCATCGAAACTTTATGATTTTCTGTTAAAATTATTTTTAAAAAATACTAATTTCTAGCGAAAAGCACTAACGTAAAACATGTATAATATTCTCAATAATTTATCAGATAATTTTCTAGTCTTGAAGAATATAAATAAATACAATATTTCTTGCACTAACTTCATTTGTGAATGATCAGCTACATTATAAATGTTTAAGAAACTTAAAATTACGAGTTTGGATAGTGCGCAGTGTAGGAATAATTACTAATTAAATGAGTATAGTTTTACTAATTGTCAGTACGGAATTCTTGCTACAGAAATTAGTAGAATTTAACTGAAAATCAGTTATATTTTACGAATTGAAATTTAGCTGAGAAATTACCACTGGTAGCGTGAAACACTTGATTGTTTCATTTTGTAAAATTTTCTGTAAAAAAAAAAGGGAGCGCCTCTCAACTCCGCTGGGATTCGAGCTCAGGCCCTGGGCTCGAATCCCAGCTGAGTTGAAATTTTTTCCTTTGTTTTTTTTACAACAAATTTGATTTAATGTCTTATTTTAAATATTTAAGTCTTGTCTGAGGGACGTGAACAATAACAATAATAAGTGAGCCAGTGAGTGAGTGAATACCTAGTTGAATACTATAATTATCGATGATAAAAATGGGTATAAACTGGATTAAAATTACGTTCAGTTTACTGGCGCTTGCTATGTTCACTGTCGGCGGGCTAATCGCGCAGTGTGAACATTTTCTGCCGGATTGGCTACGACAAAGTTTTCGCTATGGAAAATTCGCTGCGAAAGTACAACAGCCAGTCGTTAGCAAAGTTGAGGTTCCAAAAAGGTCAGTTTTTCATTCATATAGTATCAAATTCAATTTTTTGTGTATTCACTTCCGGCATATTTTGACGGATTTTAATTTTCTCTTCCGGCATATTTTTGCTATTTTTAATTTTCTCTTCCGGCATATTTTAATTTTCTCTTCCGGCATATTATGGTGGATTTCGATTTTCTCTTCCGGCATATTTTGGCAGATTTTTATTTACTCTTCCGGCATATTTTTCCAGATTTTAATTTTCCGTTCCGACATATTCTTCTCTCCTGTTGAGACGAGTATTTAACCTTTCATTTTCTATTTCGACATATAATGGTGTATTTTAATTTTCTCTTCTGGCATATTTTTCCAGATTTTAATTTTCTGCTCCGGCATATTCTTCTCTAGCCTTTAACTCTCTCTTCTGGCATTTTTTGGGAGATTTTAATTTTCTCTTCCGGTATAGTTTGGCGGATTTTGATTTTCTCTTCTGGCATATTATGGTGGATTTCAATTTTCTCCTCTGGCATATTTTTGCTAATTTTAATTTTCTCTTCCGGCATATTTTTCTAGTCTGGCAATTCTTTGGAATTATTTACGATAAAATATGCCGGAAGAGAAAACTAACATCCGGCAAAATAAAATACTATTTTTTTCTATTTTTCAGATGGTTTCGACACATGTATCTTTTTGCAGCTCCATTTTCGATGTGCACATTATATTTAGCTATCTGCAGATATTTTTATAATTGGAACGTTCCGGAAAATGTTTATTCGACTCTAGATTTTTTACTTGGAAACGACAGACAACCTCTGGGTAATATTTTTTTCATATTTTTTTTAAATTGAAAATTACAAGTCTAAATTTAAAATGAAAACTAGTTCTAATAGTGTAATCCTTTGTAAATAAAAATTGTAACAATTTTGAAAACTTGTGTAAGTCTTGAACTTTAATAAAAAATAGACAAATATTAATTTTAATGCAGAATCTGGTGTTGGATTATTTATAAATTTCGGATATGATGAAATATCTTTTTCAATTAAAAAGTATAATTTGATTACAGTTTCGCCTGCGAGTACAATTCTCGCTCTAACTCTTGTGAATATACAAAGTACGAAAAGATTGTACGAAACCCAATTCGTCAGTGTTTTCAGTGACGCAAAAATTAATATTACACACTATTTTGCTGGATTTATTCACTATGCTGGTTTGAATCTTGCCATTCTCGGAGAGTCGGAAGGTTTCTTCAGAGGTAAAAACAAGACTTTATATCCTTTTAATATGAAAACTCAAAGAAAACCATTTGCGAATTGAGAAACATTGGTGGTTTTCAATATTTTTGCGCCGTTAAATAAAAACATTCGGATTATTAATATTGATATATATCATTAATTATTATATTATTCAAAGAAGACTTAACATTTCTACAAAAAAATTAGGTTGTGTTATTTTTTTTTCACCAGAAATGAGCATTTTTAAATAAAAATCATCATCAACATTACAAATTCTCAATTTTAGGTTGTGTTTGCGTTTTTCATCGGAAATTGGTATTTTTAAACAACAATTTTTTTTTTAAATCATCAACAAGATTCTCTACTTGCTACAATTTTAGGTTATGTTATTTAGTGTTTGACGCTGAAACTGGTTATTTTATTAAAGATCATTAGACTTCAATATTTCAAATAAAATTTACAATTCTGAACAGTTTTAGATTATGTTGTCTTCTTCGCCAGAAATTGATATTTTTAATAAAAATTTATTATAGATTTCAATGACACGAAATTTGTCAGCATCTCTCGTTTTTCGATTAGATTAGCATTTTTTAAACAAAAAATGGGCCTTTTTAATTAAAAATCGTCAACAAGATTCCTCATTTGCAACCATTTTAGGTCATGTTATTTAGCGTTTTACGCTGGATATTGGTTCTTTTGAACAAAAGTTATTATATTTCAAATAAAATGTAGAATTTTGAACAGTTTCAGTTTATATTTTTGCTTTATATTCAGTTTATATGTGTCTTTTTCACTGGAAACTGTTATTTTTAATAAAAAATCATTAGATTTCAATGATACAAAATTTATCAGCAAGTTTAGTTTTTGGATTATTAATTTACATTTTTCATTCAAAATCGTCAACAATATTCCTTATTTTCAACAATTTTAGGTTATGTTATTTAGCGTTTTACACCTGAAATTGGTTATTTTGAACAAAAATCATTAGATTCCAAATAAAATTTATAATTTTGAACAGTTTTAGGTTAGGTGTGCTTTTTTCATCGATAATTGGTATTTTTAATAAAAAATTATTAGATTTCAAAGGTAAACAATTTTTCAGCAACTTTCGATTTTCGGTTATGTTAGCATTTTTTAAATCGGAAATTGGCCTTTTTAATGAAAAATCATCAACAATATTCCTTATTTGCAACAATTTTAGGTTATGTTATTTAGACCTTTACGCCGGAAATTGGCTCTTTTAAACGAAAATTATTAGATTTCAAACCAAATTTATAATTTCGAACAGTTTTGAGTTATATGTGCCTTTTACATCAGAAATTGGTATTTTTAATAAAAAAAATATTAGATTTCAAAGGTACAACATTTTTCAGTAACTTTCGTTTTTCGATTATGGAAGCATTCTTTTTACCGGAAATTGGCCTTTTTAATCAAAAATCATCAAGAAGATTATTCCTTATTTTCAACAATTTTAGGTTAAGTTATTCAGCATTTTACGCCGAAAACTGTTTTTTTTTTAAACCAAAATAATTATATTTCGAATTAAATTTACAGTTTTGAACAGTTTTTGAGTTATTTTAAGCCCTTTTCGCCGGAAATTGGTATTTTTATTACAAAATTATCAGCTACTCACAAAGTTTTTAAATAATTTTAATTTATATGTTACTGTTTTACACTGAAAATTAGTATTTGAAAACAAAAATCATTACAGCTTGAACAAGATTTACCATTTTGAACCTTACAACTAAAAAAACAAAAACAAAAACAAAGTGAAAGTACCAATTTCGCCTGAAATTGAGATTTTAAATCAAAAACATTTAAAAATCACTAGATTCAAGTCGAAATGATATTTAAAAAAAATTATTATAATTTAAAGAAATAAAGATTTACAATGTTTGAACAATTGTAGATTACTTGGTTGTTTTTTGTCGAAAATTGATATTTCTGCTTAAAAAATTCTATTTCAAAGAAAATTCATAATTTTTTAACACGTTTAGGTTATATTATCGATTGTACAATTATAGATTATGCTAGCTTTTTTTTACCGAAAATAGGTATACATTTTATAGAAGATTTTCCATTTTTTAACCATCAGTTAAGGTTTTTTTTAAATACAAAGCTTTTTATTAAAAATATCGATTTCTGGTATAAAACACCAACATAACCTAAAATTCTACAAAAATGTTAAGTGTGCCTCTAAAATCTAATGATTTTTTGGAATTATTAATGCCAATTTTTGTATTTAAAAAAAGACGAGTACCGCTTAGTGTCTACATAATATTTCATTCTAGTATTCATTTAGAAAAATGAAGTGATTGCATTTTCATGTTAGGGCTTGAGTCCAAGAGCCTTAACAAGAAATAATTAAATTTCAAAGAAATTTATTTACAATTTTGAATAACGTTTTGTTATGTTAGTATTTTTCTTCGCAAATCGGTATTTTTAATTTTAACAAATTAGTAGATTTCATAGTAAAGCGCAATTTTAGGTTATGTTGGTATTTTATACCGGAAATCGATATTTTTAATAAAAAATCATTGGGTTTTAAAGCTGATCCATTTTTTAAAACAATTTTAGTTTATTCTTGCGTTTTTACCGGAAATTGGTGTATATTTCAAAGAAGCTTTACAATTTTTGAACAGTTTTAGGTTATGTAAACATTTTTAACCGGGAATGAAATAACAGATTTAAAAATTGCAAAATGAAAATTTCAGATTCAGGGGTAAATTTCCAGGATTCATTGAGCCTCTTGGATTGGCTCGTTGCCTTGAAGTTTCTCTGGATGTCTTATCACCAACTTCAAGCCAATTTTATTCTCGCAAACCTTCGAAAAAACGAGAAAGGTGTTGTAGTGACAAAAGAGCACAAGATCCCGACTGGAGGATATTTTGAATATATTTCTAACCCTTTGCAATTTACCGAAATCTTCATGTATGGAATGCTGCAAATTATTTTACGCAACAGTTCGACCTATTCGTACATTTTTATTTGGGTCGTTATAAACCAGGTACGAAAAAAAAAAAAATGTTGGATTTTTATATTTTTTGCAGGGGGAACCTGCGTACAGTGGATAATGCAAGCTACAGTGGATAATAATTAATTGAGAGAACAAATAAAAGAAAAATAATTAGTTTTAATTTATGAACACGTATAGCGCTTAATTATTAATTAAATTAAAATAATTATTTTACATATATTAGTATTTTTAACTGATGATTATCTACAGTAGGGAGCTTTCTCTATACATACTTTTTGTAATTTCACAGGTTTTTTAATTCTGCATTTAAAATGTAAAAGTTTTTCGATCCAATTTTCGATTTTTATATTTTTTGTAAGGAAACCTACCTACAGTGGATAGTCATTAATCAAGAGAGAAAATAAAATAAAAATTATTATTTTTCATTTTCCTGTAAGAAGGCGTTTAGTGCCTAAATTGTTAAATTAAATTAAATTTTTTTTGCACATATTAGTATTTTTAATTAATGATTATCCACTTGGGGAGCTTTCCTTATGTATATATTTTTCTAATTTCAAAGATTTTTCAATTCTGCATTTAAAATGTAAAAGTTTTTCGATCCAATTTTCGATTTTTATATTTTTTGAAGGGGAAACCTCCCTACAGTGGATAATCATTAATTAAGAGAACAAGTAAAAGAAAAATAATTTTAGTTTCAATTTATGAACACGTATAGTGTCTTAATTATTAATTAAAATAAATTAAATTAATTATTTTACATATATTAGTACTTTTAATTAATGATTATCCACTGTAGGAAGGTTTCCCCTATATATATACTTTTTGTAATTTCAAAGATTCTTTAATTTCATATTTTTATTTCAACTGTAAAAGTTTTTTAATTTGGGTGTTATTATGCTAATTACGAATTAATTTTTTTCCTTTTTTTCAGTTTGTGACCGGTCTTCTCTCTCATCAATGGTACCAGAAAACCTTCAAGGATTATCCACCCTCACGGAAAATAATCGTCCCCTATTTGTTGTGAATTTTATCCTAAATAGGATTATTTTTTCAATTTTTCCAATAATTAGTTTATATAATTCTAAGCTTATACAGGCCAATAAAATCTTTTTTACATTTATTCGTTAACTATTTTTAAATTAATGCTGAAATTCGAATTATTGTTAACACTTAGGTTTTTAGCTAACATATTTTTGTTCACTTAGTTTTTCTGCTTGCATATTTTGTACGTTTTATTCACGTCACTAGTGGGAAATTGAATTTTATTTTATCATTTAAAATACGTGACTCGTAATTTATTTATGACTTAATCAGAGTTAATTCAATTATTTCAGTTTGATTTACTTTATGTCGTTAACTACAGAGTTGTGGAAATTTTCATTGAAAATTCATTTGTTGAAAATTCATCTTTTCTCTTGAAAATTCCGCAGTTTGTTTGCAATTTTGTTCTCTCTCTCTTAACTTGATTTTTTTTCAATTCAACTGTTTTTTATTAAAAATTAAAATCTGTTTTGGTTAAAAATTCAAATACTTGGTTGAAAGTTAAACTCTTTCCTTAAAAATACATGTTCTTCGTTGAGGATTCATCATTCTACTTGAAAATTCATCTCTCTGGTTGAAAATGTACCAATTTGGTTGAATATTCGTCTTTTTTGGTATAAAAGTAATCTTCTTGATTGAAAATTCATCTTTTTGGTTGAAAATGCAAATATTCCAGTTGAAGAAATTTAACTACTACAGTTGAAAATTGAAAAATTTTGTTGAAAATCAGTGGGTTTTTTTTTGTTTGTTGAAAATGAGTTTTTTAACGGAACATTGAACTATTTCAGTTAGAAATTGTATTATTTTGCTGAAAATTTATTTTTTAGATGAAAATTTAACTAATTGTGTTGAATATTGTATCATTTAAGTTGAAAATTCATTTTGGTAGAAAATTAATTTCCTTGGTTAAAGATTCAGCTATTCGAGTTGAAGATTCATAATTTTAGTTGGAAATTCATGACTTTGGTTAAAAATTTGAATATTTGATTAAAAATTCGTATTTATTTTTGGTTGAAAAATTAATTTTATAAACGAAAAATTCAACTGTTCCATTTTTGGTTGAAAATTAATCTTTTTTAGTTGAAAATTTATCACTTTGGTTGAAAATTTAACCATTTTATTGAAAATTCCTTTTTATTTTTAATTGGAAGTTATTATTTTATAACTGAAAATATAGGTCTTCCAAGTTTAACTGTGAATCTATCTTTTTCAAGCTGAAAATTAAAAACTAATCGGTTAAAACATTACGTATTATGTTGAAAATTCGTTATTTTTTGTAGAAAATTTATCTTCTTGGTTGGAAGTTAAACCCTTTCGTCAATAATGCATTTTTTTCGTTTAATATTCGTAATTTTTAATGTAAAATCATCTGCTTGGTTGAGTGTTGAACAATTTTGTTGAAAATTCGTCTTTTTTTGGTTGAAAACTAAACTTCCTGGTTGAAAATTTAACTAACAGTTAAAGATTCATCATTTCAGTTGAAAATTCATACTTTTGGTTTTAAATTCAACTATTCCAGCTGAAGATTCATAATTTTAGTTGAAAATTTATGACTTTATTTGAAAATTTTAATATTTTCTTAGAAATTCGTTTTTATTTTTAGTTATAAATTCAACTATTTATATGAAAATTCATGACTGGTTGAAAATTAAAATATAAGTATTTTTTGAACATAAGCAATTAGCATTTACAAATAAGAAATGTCAAGTGTTATACTTATCTGCTTACTAATTCATATATTTCATTAGACAATTTTATTAAAAAGTTATACTTTTTGTTGAAAATTCGTCCTTTTGGGTTTAAAATTCCACTATTTTGTTAGAAAATTTAACTATTGGTTAAAAATTCGAAAATTTGGTTGGAATTTTGTTTTTTTCTTGATTGAAAAGTCTTTCTTTCATGAAAAACCGTCTTTTTTATTGAATTTAACTGCTTTCGGTTACATTTTTTTTTTGTAATTTTTGCAGACATATCAACTTTTACATTATACGCTGAAAATTAATTTTTTTGTTTTAAGATTTAGCTATTCCATTTTTTGGTAACTACTTTATTAAAAATTGATTTTTTTAGTTGAAGATTCATCATTTTTGTTGGAAATTGATCTCTTCGGATACAAATGTAACTATTTTGTTCGAAAATGAGTCTTTTTTGGTTTAATTGAACTTTTTTTTATTTAAAAATAAAATGTTTTTGTATTGTTAACATAACTACTATTACATTATTCGTTGAAAATTCAGCTTTTTTGTGAAGAATGTATCATTTTAGTCAAAAGTCCATATCACTGGTTGAGAGTTGAACTACTTACTATTAAAAACGAAACTATTTTATTGAAATTTTGTTGCTGTAGTTTTTATTGAAAATTAACTTTTGCAATTGAAAATTGAACTACTTCCGTTTTCGTAGAAAATTGATTTTTTTTTATGTGAGAATTCGTCTTTTTGGTTTGACAATTCATCTCTCGTGGTCGAAATTTTATATTTTTGGTTAAAAAAGGCAACGATTCAATTCAAATTAATCCGCTAAAGGATTTTACTATTTTGTTAACAATTTGTTCCTTTTTTCTTGGATGGAATTTAATTTTTTTGGCTGAAAATCTATTAGATTTTTGATTGAAAAATAATGCTTTTAGTCGAAAATTTTACTGTTTACTTAAAAATTCACGTATATTGTAGAAAAATAATCTTCTTGGTCAGTGGTTTTTTGTTGTTAAAAATGAATTTTTTAACAGAGAATTTAAATATTCAATTTTTGGTTGAAAAATACTTTTTTTTAGTTGAAAATTCAACTATTTGGTTGAATATCCGTGTATTTTGTTGAAAATTAGACTTTATGGTACAAAATTAATCAAAAATATAATTGTGAGGAGAAACAACTTAAAAAATTTTTTGATCAAAACGAAATATTGGAATTTTCAGATAGAAAAAAATTGTAACAAAAAAAAAAAACAATTTAGAAAAAAAGTTAAATTTTAAACCAAATGGGTGAATCTTATAAAAGTAGAAATTTGAAATTAACTAGTTCAACTTTCAACCAAGTAGCAGAATTTTTGACTAAAAAAGATTTTTTTTCAACCAATTAGTTAAATTAACCAAAATATGAATTTCCCGGAAATGGATTCATTTTCTACCAAAAACAAAAATTTCCAACAAAATACATGCATTTTCGGCAAAATTGTTGATTTTTGAAAACAGAATGGCGAATTACCTACAAAAAGGTTGAATTTTTAACCCAAAAAAATGATTTTTTAATAAAAAAGTTAATGTTCTACCAAAAAGTTAAATTTTTATAAAAATACATGAATTTTCTACTCAAAAAGATACATTTTCAAATAAAAAATATCAATTTTCAAGAGAAAATGGAATTGCTGTTTCAAAAAATTAATTCTGAATAAAATAAGGAATTTTCAAGAAAATAGTTAAATTTTCATCAAAAGAGATGAATTTTCAACTAAAATAATGAATGTTAGAAAAATGATGTAAAAACCGAGTTTAATCCAATCGGTGATTTTTTAACCCAGAAGATTAATTTCTGAAAAAAAAAAAAAATAATTAAATTTTCAACTAAGGAGATAAATCTTCAACCAGAAAAATGAATTTTTAACAAAGTTGAATTTTTAACCCTAAAATATAAATTTTCAACTCAAAAGTTAATTTTTAGCAAGTATTTTCAACCAAAAAAGATGAATTTTTAATTAAAAAGTTCAATTTTTAAATAAGAATGGAAAATTACATTTTTAGTTAAAAAATTAATTTTCGACAAACGTGACCGAATTTTCAACAAAATAGTTAAATTTCTAAACAAGGAGATAAATTTCAACCTAAATAATTATTGCTTAACGGGATGAATTTTCAACTGAAATTAAGAATCATGAAATAATGATTTTTCAACCCAGAAGATTAATTTCCTAAAAATGAAATATTTAAATTTTCAACAAAGGAGATGAATCTTCAATCAAAAAATAGATTTTTAACAAAGTTGAATTGGTAACCTTAAAATATAAATTTTGAACTCAAATGTTAATTTTCTATCAAGTATTTTTAACATAATAAATGAATTTTCAAATAAAAAGATCAATTTTTGAATGAAAATAGAAAATTAAAATTTTCAGTTAAAAAATTAATTTCCGACAAACGTAAGCGAATTTTCAACAAAATAGTTAAAGTTTTAAGTAAAGAGATAAATTTCAACCTGAATAATGAATGCTGAAAAAGATGAATTTTCAACTGAAATAATGAATCTTGAAAAAATTACTTTTTAACAAAAGTGTTCAAACCAAAAGAATTTTTTTTATCCCAGATGATTAATTTTCAAAAAATGGAATAGTTAAATTTTGAACTAAGGAGATGAATCTGCAGCCAAAATGTGAATTTTTAACAATGCAGTTCAACTTTTAACCATGTAGCTGAATTTCCAAACCAGAAAGATGATTTTTTAACCTTTTTTCAATATAGGACTTTTCAACTAAAAGTAGTTGATTTTTCTTGTTGTGTTCTAATAATTTAGTTCGCATTCAAGCCAAGAAACGAGAAAAGGAGGAGAAAGGGTATTTTTCCTAAAAGCAAAGAAAAAAATAATTGTTTAAAATTCATCATCAGCAAACGTACTAAATGTCATCTAAAAAAAAGCATTGGCTAGCTAATACTCAGGATCCAGATTCTAGATGACGATTTGGAAAAAATGTGATCCTGATAATCAGCGGAATATTTTACAAACTGAAATAGTTGCCCTAAATATTTTATCAGTTGTCCCAATTGTCCCAACTAACTAATTAGTTTGAGTGTAAGAAAAAGGAGAATCTAAAAATTGCGACCCAAAATGTAAGGAAAGGAATTGGCTAGCTAATACTCAGGATCTAGATTCTAGATGACGATTTGGAAAGGATGTGATCCTGATAATCTTGAAACTGATGAAGATGATAGATGATCTATCAGGTACTACCTATTACAACTACTACCTTAGAAATAAATTTAGTAATGACAACCACTTAATAAGCCAACGGTTTATTTCAAAAACTCAAGCAGCTGGCCCAACTATTATATTTGTTGTCTCAATTGTCCCAACTCATTAATTAATTGGAGTGTAAGAAAAAAGAGAATCTATAAATTGCGACCAAAATTGAATGGAAAGGAATTGGATAGCTAACACTCAGGATCTAGATTCTAGATGACGATTTGTAAAGAATGTGATCCTGATAATCTTGAAACTGATGACGATGATGGATGATCTATCAGTAACTATCTATTACAACTACAACCTTAGGAATAAATTTAGTAATTACAACCACTTAATAAGCCCACCTATTTTATAATTTCTTCGAACCAACCAATTTGTTTGAGTGTAAGAAGAAGGAGAATCCAATAATTGCGATCCAAATTGAAAGGAAAGAAATTGGCTAGCTAATACTCAGGATCTAGATTCTAGATGTCGATTTGGAAAGGATGTGATCCTGATAATCTTGAAACTGATGACAACCTCGAAGTATGTTCCTGATCCCCCATCAGATTCTGAATAGTCTTCACCTCCTTGGTTTCTGAGCCACGCTTTAGTTTGGATTTTAGAGTTTAGAATAGGCCAAGGCTAGGCAGTAGAGAATGTCTTTTTGAGCATTAGAAACTTAAGCTACATGTACCTTAAAAAATTGTTAGTTGGGACAACAACCTTTTTATTGGCAGAGATCGGAAGTTGTGGACCAACAAGAAAATAAGTATTACAAATACTACCTCAGGAATAAATTTAGTAATTACAACAACTTAATAAGCCCAACTATTTTACAAGTTCTTCCAACCAACCAATTAAATCAAGTGATTTAAAAAGGACAATCTAAAAATTGCTACCCAAATTGAAAAGAAAGGAATTGGCTAGCTAATACTCAGGATCTAGATTCTAGATGACGATTTGGAAAGGATGTGATCCTGATAATCTTGAAACAGATTACGATGATAGATGATCTATTAGTTACTATATATTACAACTACTACCTTAGAAATAAATTTAGTAATTACAACCACCTAATAAGTCCAACTATTTCATAATTTCTTTCAACCAACCAATTAGATCGAGTGATTGAAAAAGGACAATCTTAAAATTGCGACCCAAATTGAAAAGAAAGGAATTGGCTAGCTAATACTCAGGATCAAGATTCTAGATGAAGATTTGGAAAGGATGTGATCCTGGTAATCTTGAAAGTGATGACGATGATAGATGATCTATCATCATATGAGTATAAAAGAGTTGTCTCTTCCGCAACCACCCTCGAAGTATGTTCCTGATCCCCCATCAGATTCTGAATAGTCTCCACCTTCTTGGTTTCTTAGCCACGTTTTAGTTTGTAGTTTAGACTTCAGAATAGGCCAAGGCTAGGCAGAAATAGAAACAAAAGCTACATGTATACTGAAAAAAATGGTTAGTTGGGGCAAGCTTTTTATTAGCAGAGATCGGAAGTTGTGGGGAAAACAAAAAAAGAATTAATTACCACTACTATCTTAGAAATAAATTCAGTAATTACAACCACTTAATAAGCACAACTATTTTATAAGATCTTCCAACCAACCAATTAATTTGAGTAAAAGGAAAAGGAGAATCCAAAAATTGCAACCCAAATTGAAAAGAACGGAATTGGCGAGCTAATACTCAGGATCTAGATTTTAGATGACCATTTGGAAAGGATGTGAATCTGACAATCTCAAAACTGATGACGATGATAGATGATCTATTAGTTACTCTATATTACAATTCCTACTTTAGAAATAAATTTATTAATTACAACCAATTAGTAAGCCTAACTATTTTATAAGTTCTTCCAACCAACCAATTAATTTGAGTGTAAGAAAAAGGAGAATCTAAAAATTGCGTCCAAAATTGAAAAGAATGAATTGGCCAGCTAATACTCAGGATATAGATTCTTGTTGTCGATTTGGAAAGGATGTGATCCTGATAATCTTGAAACTGATGACGATGATAGATGATCTATCAGCAAATGAGTCTAAAAGAGTAGCCTCTTCCGCAACCACCCTCGAAGTATGTTCCTGATCCCCCATCAGATTCTGAATAATCTCCACCTTCTTGGTTTCTTAGTCACGTTTTAGTTTGTAGTTTGGACTTTGGAATACATGTGGACTAAAAAAAATTGTTAGTTGGGACAACAACCTTTTTGTTAGCAAAGATCGGATGTTGTGGGGACAACAAGAAAATAAGTCATTACAACTACTACCTTGGAAATTAATGTAATTACAATCACTTAATAAGCCAGCAGTATATTTTACAAACTGAAGTAGTTAACCCAACTATTTTATTAGCTCTCTCAATTGTCCAAACCAACTAATTAATTTGAGAGTAAGAAAAAGGACAATCTAAAAATTGCTACCTAAATTGAAAAGAAAGGAATTGGCCAGCTAATACTCAAGATCTAGATTCTTGATGTCGATTTGGAAAGGATGTGATCCTGATAATCTTGAAACTGATGACAACGATAGATGATCTATCAGCATATGAGTCTGAAAGAGTAGTCTCTTCCGCAACCACCCTTGAAGTATGTTCTTGATCCCCCATCAGATTCTGAATGGTCTCCACCTTCCTGGTTTCTTAGCCACGTTTTAGTTTGAAGTTTAGACTTTAGAATAGGCCAAGGCTAGGCAGCAGAGGATGGCAAAGGTTGGGAAGATGTGGTTTCCTCTGACCGAGAGGGCGAAGCTCTCCCTCGTATACTTCTATAATGCAGATACGTCCAGAGATACGTTTCAGCTTCCAGTCTCCAGCCCCACTGATAGAGCCGATATTATTCAGCCTAGCCTCCTCACTAATTCCATTCATTCGCCCCAGTCCCCGTTTCCAAGTTACACGAGCGTGTGGCACACTATGGCCATTACTATGTCTATGTTCATCATGTCGACGGGGTCCAATTTCTCTCATCTTATCAACTCCCAAAACTTTTTACGCTCTCAATTACTTTATTTTCCTTGGCGAATCTATTAGGCGCCATCCATAAAGTAGGTTTCCAATTTAGAGTGGGGGGGGGGGTAATCGGTGTTTGATAACAGAAAGGGGTGGATCACTGGAAGCAACCTCCCGAGCTTAGATAAAGTTTAGTCATACGTTTCCTGATGATAAATTTTAACAAAGTTGGCGAATTTTGTGAACGATGACCCTGCAACGGTCCAGTTCAATTTGATAAGTTTGAAAATCCCTTTCATATTTCAGACTTGACACTCTTTCATATATTTTCAACTTTTCTCGTTTTTTAAGGAATTCCTCTTTTTTTCCAGTTTTCAAGAAACTTCCCCATTTCCTCTTTTTTTTATTATGTTTTTTATTAAATGTAAACTGAATTAATAGAACTCAGTAAGAAAGGTTAACTATCTTTGGTTGGAACTCAATTATTTTTTATTGACAAATCTACTATTATATTTTTGCTTCGGACTTCATCTCGCTTGGTTAATATTTCTATTATTTGGTTGAAAATTTAACTGTTTTGTTGAACAAACGTTTCATTTTTTGTCGAAAATAAATTTTTTTAACTGAAAGTTTGACTATTCTCCTTTTGGTTGAAAATTGATCCTAGTTAGTTAAAAATTCAACTATTTGTTTCGAAAATCGTTTTTTTTTTTTTGTTAGAAAATTAGTCCTGTTGGTCAAAAAACTCATTTTTTGTTGGAAATTGAACGATTTGGTTGAATGTTGAACCCTTTTGTTAAAAATTCATTTTTTTCAGGATACACCATTTCAGTTGAAAATGATTCTTTTCGGTTTAAAATTGTACTATTTGTCAGAATATTCATGCAACTTGTTGAAAATTTGTCTTTTTTAGTAGAAAATTAATCTTCTTGGATAAAAAATTATATTTTTGATTGAAAATTGTGTTGAACATCTGGGTTAAACATTCATTGAAAAAAAATATTTATTATTTTTGTTGAAAACTAATCCTTTTGGTTGAAGAAGCTACTATTTGTTTAAAAATTCATAAATTTTGTTGAAAATTCGTCTTTTTTGGTAGAAAATTAATCTTGTTGGTTAAAAAATCATATTTTTGGTTGAAAATTGGGTTGAACATCTGGATTAAACATTCACTTTTTTTTAAGCTTCATAATAACTAATTCATAATGAACTAATCCTTTTGGTTGAAGAAGTTACTATTTTTTTAAAAATTCATGTATTTTGTTGATAATTCGTATTTTTTGGTAAAAAATTAATTCTCTTCGTTCAAAAATCATATTTCTGGTTTCAAATTCGGTTGAACATCTGGGTTAAACATTCATTTAAAAAAAAAAGATTTATAATTTTTGTTGAAAATTAGTTTTTCCAGCAGAAAATTAATCTTCTTGGTTGAAAAATCATATCTATGGTTGAAAATTGGGTTGAACATCTGGATTAAACATTGATTTTTCTTAAGATTCGTTATAATTGTCTAAAATTATTCTTTTTGGTTTAAAATTGTATTCTTTGTTTGTAAATTTATTTATTTTGATGGAAATTCATCTTTTTTGTAAAAAAATTCGTCTTTTTTGGTATAAAATTAATCTTCTCGGTTAAAAATTCATATTGTTGGTTGAAAATTGCGTTAAACATTTATGTGAAACATTCATTTTTCAAAAAGATTTATCATTTTTTTTTAAACTAATCTACTTGGTAAAAAATTAATCTTCTTTGTTAAAAGATCATATTTTTGGTTGAAAATTGGGGTGAACATCTGGATTGGACATTATTTTTTTTTCAAAGCTTCATTATTATTTTAGTAGACAATTATACTTTTTAGTTTAAAATTTTACTATTTGTTTGAAAATTCATGTATTTTGTTGAAAATTCGTCTTTTTTTTGGCAGAAAATTAATCTTCTTCTTTAAGAAATCATATTTTTGGTTGAAAATTGGGTTGAACATCTGGATTAAACATTCATTTTTTTTAAAGCTTTATTATTATTTTTGTAGACAATTATTCTTTTTAGTTGAAAATTTTACTATTTGTTTGAAAATTCATGTATTTTGTTAAAAATTCGTCTTCTTTGGTAGAAATTTAATCTCCTTGGTTAAAGAATCATATTTTTGGAAGAAAATGAGGTTGAACATCTGGATTAAACATTTATTTTTCCTAAGGATTCATCATTTTTGTTGACAATCAATCTTTTTGATTCATAATTGTACTATTTGTTTGAAAATTCGTCTTTTTTGGTTGAAAATTTATCTTCTTGGTTCAAAATTAAATTTTTTGTAAAAAATTGTGTTGAACATATGGATTAAACATTTTTTTTTTAAGATTCATAATCTTCGTCTAAAATTATTATTTTTGGTTTATAATTGTACTATTTATTTGAAAATTCATATATTTTGTTTTTTTGTCGACAATTATTCTTTTTGGTTTAAAATTGTACTACTTGTTTGAAAATTCATGTATTTTGTTGAAAATTCATCTTTTTTGGTAGAAAATTAATCTTTTAGGGGGAAAATTAATTTTTCTTTAAATTCCTCAATTTGGTTGAAGGTTCCATTGCTTTGTTAAAAATGCATAATTTTGTAAATTATTCGTCATTTTAGTTGAAAATTCATCTGTTTGATTGAAAATTGAACTATTTTGTTAAAAATTTGCTGTTTTTTTTTTTGGTTTGAAAATTAAACTTTTTGGTTGAAAATTAATTTTTTTATTTGAGAATTCATGTATTTTGTTGAAAATTCGTCTTCTTCGTTAGAAAATGAATCCTTAATGGGGAAACATGCTTTTTTGTTCATTTCCTTAAATTCATTGAAAGTTGAATTGCTTTGTTAAAAATTCATTTTTTGGGTGTTGAAAATTCATCTGTTTGATTAAAAATTGAACTATTTTGTTAAAAATTCGGCTTTTTTTGTTTAATTAATCTTTTTGTTGAAAATTCTTGTGTTTTGTGGAAAATTCCTTTTTTTTTGTAGAAAATTAATCTTTTAGGGGGAAAATTCGTTTTTCTGCAAATTCCTCAATTTGGTTGATAGTTGCACTGCTTTGTTAAAAATTCACTTTTTTCGTAAATGATTCATCATTTTAAGTTAAAAATTCATCTGGTTGATTAAAAATTGAACTATTTTGTTAAAAATTTGTTGTAATTTGTTTAAAATTGGTCTTTTTCGTCAGAAAATGATTCTTAAATGGGGAACAATTCTTTTTCTGTTAAATTCCTTAACTTGATCAAAGGTTGAATTGCTTTTTTAAACATTCATTTTTTGGGTTAATGATTTATCATTTTAGATGAAAATTCGACAGTTTAATTGAAAATTGAACTATTTTGTTGAAAATTATTCTTTTTTGTAGAAAATTAATCTCCTTGGCTAAAATATCAAATTTTTGGCAGGATAGGATGAAGTAGAGATGAGGGTATTGAAAAAAAGACGTGAATTTAGATTTACAGATATAGAATACTTCAAGTAGGAAGCACGCACTTTTGCGTATATAGGCGCATAATGATGACGCAGTTTCATAACCAAACATATGAAGAAGTTATTTAACAGAAAATCACTTAAGAGATAGAAAAATATGGACGTTGATAGACGTAGGATAGGATGAGATAGAGAAGAGGGGATTGAAAAAGATATACGTGAATTTAAATTGACAACGAGATAGAATGGGATACTTTTTCTCTATCTTTTTCTATAGTCAAGATTACTATTTTCATCAAAACACCGCACGTCAACACTTCAAGTGGGAAGCACTCTTTTTTGCGTATATAGGCGCATAATAATGACGCAGTTTCATAACCAAAGATACAGAGAAGTTATTTTTAACCTAGAATCACTTAGGAGATAGAAAAAGATAGACGTAAATTTAGATTGACTGAGAGATAGAAAAAGATTGACGTGTACAGATAAAGGATAGGATGAGATAGAGAAGACGCTATTGAAAAAGAAAGACGTGAATTTAAATTGACAACGGTATAGAATGGGATACTTTTTCTCTATCTTTTTCTATAATAAAGATGACTATTTTCATCAAATCCCCGCTCATCAACACTTCAAGTGGGAAGCACGCACTTTTGCGCAAATATGCGCATAATGATGACGCAGTTTCATAATTTCAAAATTATTTTTAAAAATAGGTTCTCTATAATTTTACTTTCCGCAGGGCAAAGCCACAAAAAAATCTGATTCTCTTCCGAGTGATTACTTTTCCAGCGACGTTTGCCTTTCTTCCTCTCATGAAACATTAATGCCACAACTTGGGCTTCCGACCATCAAATGCACTCGACCTCTTCCTAATTTCAGGGTCCTATGCAACCAGAAGGTCGTGGACAAAGTTTAAGGAGACGAATCGTCTTTCGAAGGATGAGATGAGGGGGGGAGGGACGAAGAGGGGGGAGGGGTATATATATATATGTATGTATATTTATATATGTATATTTATATATGTATATGCATATATGTATATGTATATATGTATATATATAGCTTTGTCTGCATAAGCTTTGTACTCAACAACAAGTAGGCAAAAACGAATTCATAAAATAATAAAACGAAATTACGGATATGAAAACGTAATAACCGCTGGCAGCGGAAAAATAAAGCACACAAAGCTTTAATTTAATTTACGGGTGTGCTTCGTGATATAACACTTGAAATTAATGAAATAATGCTGGAAATTATAATTTATTTATTATTTGTTTAATAACTGAAATTATCCAGATACTTATCAATTATATAAATAAAAAAGGATGAAATAGGATGGGTTTTCACGAAAATCGAGAAATAATCAGGGAATAAATTATTGTCAATAAAAATGAAGTAGGTATCACAATCCTAAGATTTAAAGTCAAAATTTATTGCATTTTCAACAAAGTAGTTCAATTTTCGATGAAAAAGATGAATTTTCTACCAACAGAGAATTCACGATATATTTTGAAAAATATTTTGACTTTTTAATTCCAAAAGATGCATTTTCAACAAAAAAGTTAATTTTCAACCAAGTAAGATGATATTTCATCCAAATATTTAAATTGACAACACGCAAAAAAGTTCTTTGATTCAAATAAATGGTTTTTTGTTCCAATGGAAGCTTTTCTTATTGAAAATTATTTTCTTCACTTTGAAGTTATGTTTGGTTGAACAAAAAAAATATGCTAAAGAAACGGTTTTTTTAACTCAAAACAAATATTTTTTTGAGTGAACGAAAATTTGAATTCTAAACCAAGTAGTTGAAATTTCAACATACAAAGATCAATTTTTAACCAAGAAATCTCATTTTCAAATATGAAAGATTATAATTCGACCAAAAACAGTTGCATTTTTAATCAAATAGTTGAATTTTCAGGCCAGAAAGATGACTTTTTCAGAAGACAGTTTAATTTTTAACCAAAAGAGATGAATCCTGAAAAAATAAATATAATAGTAGACGTTTCAATTTTAAAAAATTAACTCTTAACCAAAAAATGTGAATTTTCTACCAAATGATGAATTCTCAATCCACAAAGACGAACTTTCTATAAAAACAAGACGAATGTTGACATTTTTTTTTTTTCGTTAAAAATTTATTGTTTTGATTGAATGTTCATTATTTTAGTTAAAAATTTATCTCTTCAACAGAAAATTTGACTACTCTATTTTAAGTTGAATCTATTTGAGCTGAAAATTAAACTATTTTGTTGAAAAATCGCATTTTTTGTTAGAAAACTAATCTAATTAATTGAAACATCATCTTTTTAGTTAAAAATTCATTTTTTCCGTTGAAGGTTAATCATTTTCGTTAAAAATTCATTTCTTAAATTAAAAATTAAACTATTCCATTTTTTGTTGAAAATGTATCTTTGTTAATAGTTTAATATTTTTATTTTAAAACTCATCTTTTTGGTTAAAAGTTTAACTATTTTGTTAAAACTTTATTTCATTTGGTTGAAAATAAATTTTTTACTAAAAATTTAACCGTTTTATTTTTGGTTAAAAATTCATTTTTTTGACAAATATTTGTTTGGTTTTGGTTAAAAATTTATTTTTCAAACTTAAAATTGAACTACTCTAGTTTTTGTATAAGATTTACCTTTGATAGTTGAAAATTTATGTTTTTTAATAAAAGTTTGTTTTTTGCTTTGAAATATATATTTTTTAGTTGAAAATTAATTAATTTTGTTAAAATTTCGTATTTTTTTGTTAATTTCGACTGTCCTTTATTGCAATGATAATATTTTTGGTTACTAATTTTTGAGAAAAATATCTTCCAAAATCGTGCTTTATCCATTTTTTCAATTTTTCAAAACTAAAAACGCGTAAAAACTGAAAAATGAAACTAAATTCATGATTTTCTTATCGACTTAATTAAGGACGTAGTATAAATATTAAATTAACAATTAAAGGATATTTAATCTATATTCATACTATATAAAAAGGTTGGGTAGGGCAAAAAATGGATATATGGATTTCATGTAATTTTTTCCGCAGTATTAATTAATAATCAATAAAAAAATGAAATTAATCAATTTTTTCATTACAATTTGCGATGGAATTTTAGAGAATTTTTAAACCAATAAAACGTTTTGAAAAGTTCTTTTTTTTTGTTAATTATTAATTGTTTTACCTGAAACTTTCATTGTTCCATTTTCGGTTCAAAAGTTATCTTTTTAAGTTGAAAACTCAACTATTTGGTTAAAAATTGATGTAAGTTTGTTTTTATACCTAAAATAAAAATGTAGAACAGTCAGACAAAATGAACAAATTGGTCAGGGAAAAGTCAGGGAATTTCGAAATAATTATTTCGTAACAACCCTCCATTATGTGAAATTAACCCATATAAAAAATGTTTGTAATTATTTAAATTGCAGGTTCGCTGTTATGTCTCGACAACAACTTCCTGGTTGAGGGGCATCTTCTTAAGATCGGAATCATCTGGAACAAAAAGGTAGCAGAGCGTTTAGGCAAATAAGAGACACCAGTCGTTGAAATATGACAGAGACATCGAGGGATCCAGAACTGGTGGACTCGGAGATTGCCGATGTAGCAAAAACGTCTCTCAACGTAACATGTCCATCAACCTCGAAAGTCAAGGACCTTCCAGCCAGGGACACATGGAGTTCCAAACTGGATTTTATCCTCAGCGTGGTAAACATTTTCGATCAAGCACATAATCCTCTTAGGATCCACTAGCATCAAAAAGTGTCCTGCTAATGGAAGGCTTGTACTAAAAAAATCTAGGCCAATAGCTACTATACACGAGCCCTGATATATTTTTGTTCCCTGTGGATCCAATGGCCCAATTTCAATCCCCTTTCGCCCATTATTCTGAATTTAGAGGCTATTGTAACATTTTATGGAGTCATTTGGATTTCGTATAATGTTTATGTTTCTTGAATTTTATTTGGCTTGTTTTATTTACCTAACATTTGCGTCCCACTATGAGAGACTTTACCGATTGAATAATGACAGTGTAAGTAGAAAATTTAGGCTAGGGTAAGACATAATTTTTATATTGTATTGATTTATTTTATTGATTTGTAAAGTCAGGAAAACAGTAACCTTTGAATGTAATTTGAGTCATAGCATGGGAGACTTCCCACTGGATAATGTGGATCTAAGTAGAAAAGGCAAGTCACTAAAAGACATATTACTTTATTTGATTTTGATTTGTTTTATATTATTTTATTGATTTCGAAAATCAGAAAAATTGTTTCTTCGAGTGTAACATTTAGGACCTACTATGAGTGACTTTACCTACTGAATAATGTATGTCTAAGTAGAAAAGTCAGATTACGGCAAGAAATTTGCATTGGTCTGATTTTGATCTATTTGATATTCTTTCTTATTTTATTTACTCGTAAAATCGGAAAGATAGTTCCTTCGAGTCTAAAATTTAGGTCTTACCACGAGAGACTTTACCTACTGAAGAATATATATTTAAGTTATATGTGCATATAAGTCGAAGATGAAGATTATGACAAGATATAATGATTGATTTGATTGTGCTTTATTTTATATTATTTTATTGTTTTGTAAAATCAGAAAAACAGTTTGTTCGAGTCTAACATTAGACTGTTACCATGACAGACTTTGCCTACTGAATAATGTCGGTCTAAGTAAAAAAGGCCGGTTACGACAAGACATGAAGGTGGCAGCACAGAACTAGGTAACCAACAAAATGGTAATTTTTCAGAGGAGCAAAAAAGAATTCTGTGAAATCGATATCACTATTTAAATATCAAACAAAGGTTCACTCCGAAGCTACTATTAGTAGATTAAACTTTTATTTAAATTTTGACTAACATTTTATTTGAATTTTAGCTGATATTTCATTTAAATTTTGTTTTGAAATTATTGTATTGAACATGAGATTTCGAAAAAACCCTTTTGCCGACATGTGTTTTATTATAATGAAAAAAAATACCTGTGATTTATTATCAATTTTTTATGCAATGAGCTCACTTTCGATAAAAATTTTGGTTTGTCTAGTTCTATGCTGGCGCATTCTTTACATATTGATTTGATATTGATTTATTTGTTATTATTTATTTGTTAAATCAGAAAAGTGTTTCTTCGAGCTTAACATTAGAGTCCTACAATGAGAGACTTCAACTACTGAACGGTGTCGATCTAAGTAGAAAAGGTAGATTACGGCAAGACATATAGATTTTTGCTTTATTTCTTTTATATTATTTATTTATAAAATCAGGAAAACCGTCTCTTCCGGTCCAACATTTGAGTCCTACGATGAGAGACTACAACTACTGAAGTATGTCATAATAAGTAGAACGGAACGAGTATGGCAAGACGTATTTATTTCTTTTATATTATTTATTTGTAAAATCAGGAAAACCCTTTTTTTTAAGTGTAACATTAGAGTCTTATGAGAGTCTTCAACTACGGAAGGATGTCGGTCTCAGTAGAAAAGGAAGATTACGATAAGACGTATTGATTTGATATTGATTTCTTTTATATTATTTATTTGTCAAATCAGAAAACTTTCTTCAAGCCTAAAATTAGAATCCTACGATGAAAGACTTTAACTACTGAAGGATGTCGGTCTAAGTAGAAAAGGAAGATTACGACAAGACATACTCATTTGATATTAATTTCTTTTATATTATTTATTTGTAAAATCAGAAAAACCGTTTCATCAAGCCCAACATTTGCGTCTTATGATGAGAGACTTCAGCTACTGAAGGATGTCGATCCAAGTAGTAGAGGTCGATTATGGCAAGACATATTGATTTATTTTATAATATTTATTTCTAAAATCAGAAAAACCGTATCTCCGAGCCTAACGTTTGCGTCTTACGATCAGAGACTTCAACCACAGGATGATTCCATTATAAGTAGAAACGGGCGAGTGCGGTCAGACCTATTAATTTGATATTGATTTATTTCTTATTCTTATTTTTTAAAATTGGAAAAACGGATACTTTCAAATCGCTTAAGCTAAGAGAAAAAAATTTGTGGGTTGGCATTCAAAAAAAGTGAAACAATTTTTTTTTTCATACTTACCGTTTTTACTAGTGAACAATAATAAAAAATGAGATATTCGATTCAAGAAATTTTGCTCGATTTGTAATTTCTTCCAAATGTGTAAAAAACATACTTTTTTCATTAAGTCATATGCACACATTTTGAAAATTTTAATTATGTCGAAATTGAAATTTCTTTAGATTGAGCCATGGAAATATTTTATAATTTTGCTTTTTCAGAAAAAAAGTATGTTTGTGATTTAGGCATTTTTTGTAAATTTGAAATATTTTACACACAACGAAAGATTTTATTCTATAAAACCAAAATAAGAACATATTTCTTTGGTTTACGTTGAAGAAACATCAGGCTCGACAGATTCAACTTTATCCAAACAACGCGTACATTTAATCATTCAAACAAAACATGTTTTCTGTACATTTTCAAAAAATTTTAAATTAGGAACTAAAGCATTTGTTGAATTTATGATTTTTTATTATTGTTCGTTAGAAAATACTGTACAAATAAAAAATTCGCCATGAATTTCGTACGAACAGAAAATATTTCTTGAATTTTCAAAATTTTTCGTTTTCAAATCAAAAAAGAGAGTAGAAAAAGGTAGGTTACGACAAGACATTATTTCACCTTCTTTTCATCTATTCTCTTTAATTTTGTTAAATTACGAAGTTAAATATAAAAATATATTTTTCAAATTTTCGGTGATCTTGCCAGCAAAAGTAGAAAAAAGTGGGTAATGCTGAGACAGAACGTTTCCACTTTTTCTACTAAGTTCATCTTTTTTTTTATTGTTTTAATTATATAACTTAAATCACGAAAATTTGTTTCGACTTTCATAAGCTTCATAAAAAAAGTGAATAATTTGTATATTACAAGAATGCTCAATAATGACTGAAATAAGAGCTTTCCGATCAAATAAGTTTTTTTTCAATCAGCTTGAGGTGACAGTGAAAGATTTATAACGTCATAATGTTAATAATGAAAAGTGAACAACGATGAATTGTTAACGAGATTCAATTTTTTGAAATTCATATGATGTCTTATCGTAACTTGTCTTTTCTACTTACAAGTAGTAATTCTAGCCATAAGCTTATAAAAATCAGTAGGGAAAGTATTTCATGACAAGACATCTGCAATTCTGTTTAAAAAATTGTTTTATGACTTATATATCGAAATATTTCTTTAAATAACATAAAATGCTATTTTTCATAGTAATTGAGATCAATAAATCTTAGTTTACACTGAAAAATTTGCTTTCTTGAAAATAAATAATTATACGACGAATTTCAGTAATGCTAGAAAGTTGCGGTTCTTTCTGAAGTTTTCAGCTTTCCTTTGACTTTTTATTTATGAACAAATGATAAATAAACATCCACAAGAATCTTTTATTGAACAGTATTCTTGGAATAAAGTATTTTTACTCTTTTGCTAATGTTTTAAAAATATTAATTTAAACAAAAAGGGTGTCAGTAACTACTTCTAGGAAAAGTTACATTAAATATTATCAATACAGAAAATTTAAAGAATATCTAAATATCTGATTCTATTTCAGAAAAATGTATCCACAAAAAAAGAAATTGTTTGAAAAATAATTATTTTTAATGTTTATTTATTGTTTGTTTATAACTTAAGAGCCAAATCAAATTTAAAAATTTCAGAAAAACCCGTAAAAGGTGGACAAAGACTAGCATTACTATAGGATAAAAAACTTTAGAACAATAATTGTTTTTAACAATTATATTTGTTAAATTACATTAATTATTACTTTACTCTGAGTACAAAATAGACAAAAAGTTGAAAATTTGTAGAAAAAACGATGATTTTCTAGCATTATTCAAAAAGAATATCATTAAAAATAATTGTAAATCATTTAAACAATCATTTGTGTTAACATTAATTAATATTTACCTCACTCTGATTGAAACGCGGGTAAAACGTGGATAAAACGTGAAAAATTTCAGAAAAAAGTAACTTTCTAGCATTATTCAAATAGAATATTATTAAAAATTATAATCAATCATATAAGCAATTACTTTTGTTGAATTTAATCAATTATAGCCTCTTTTTAACTAATAATTTAACAGCAAATTCAAAAATTCCGAAAAAACCACGACTTTCTAACTCTATTCTAAGATAAAATTGCTACAAACAATAATAAATTATTTTAAAAATCAATTAAAACATCTAATTTTTAGTAGTAAGTACTACTTTGTGCATGAATAATAATTTGTGCTAAAAGAAATCGCAAAAAAATAATTAGCGCCAAAAACTCGAAAAACACAATTTTTACTTATGGGATTTTTTGTGACCCTATAAAACAGACTCATGGGTAGTGAAATTCAAAAAGTAATTTTTGATTCATATTTCATGGCTAATTATGAAGAGAAATGCTGAGTGCGCGAATCTAAATATCATTTTTTGAACAAATCTATTGTTTTGTGGTTCATAAAAAATTGGGGGGGGGGGCGATATGTATGAACATTCGAGAGAAAAAAAATTTAGATCACTCTAACGTGGATAATAGGGTGATTCATTTTAGAAGAAAAAAAAAATTAATTTGGAATCTGATCACGGACACTAGCCTGAGTTGTACCTTTTTCTTCAACAAATTAAAAAAATTAAAAAATTAAAAATCGGGTATGATTCAGAAGTCCGCTATTTTAGTTTTATCTTTTTTATTCGTTGCACATCAATTAATGAAAGTTTTTTTTATTAATTATTCAGACAAATCATAATTTTATCCTACCTTTTTCATATGTTTCGGTAAGATTTTGACATATGGTGTGCAAATTACAAAATACAAGATGTAAATTTAAAAATGTTAGTTATTACTGAAAAATGTGATACAAGTAAAAAAAATCATTTTCCTTAAAAACGAGTCTTTTAATATTCATTGAATTATTTAAAATAATGATGATATAAAAAAGGATAATTTTATATGTATACAAATTTACGACATGCATTTTCAAGATATTTAGACAATTAAAACAAAACAAAAATTAATAGAAAAGATGAAACTCAAATAGGGGACTTCCAAATAATATCCGATTTGTAATTTTTTTCATTTGTTGACTAAAAAAGTACAATTTGAGCGAATGTGCGTGTTCAGATTAAAAATATTTTTTATTTAATTACCCTAGCGGACACATGAATCATACAAAAATTAAAACCCATAAAACAACATGGGAAATCACACCCATGAATAAATTCTGCAGATTATTTTCCCTCCGAGTGGAATAGGAATGCCTGGATTCGCACAGAAGGAATTAAACCTGGAATTCTAATTACACGTTTATAGGTCGGACTCGCCATCGGCCTGGGAAATGTGTGGCGGTTTCCATATCTCTGCTACAAGAATGGAGGGGGTGCCTTCCTCATCCCTTATTTCGTGACCCTCATACTCGCGGGTATTCCCATGTTCTTCATGGAATTGGCATTAGGACAAATGTTAACAATCGGTGGCCTAGGGGTCTTTAAGATAGCGCCTTTATTCAAAGGAATCGGATATGCGGCTGCTGTCATGTCCTGCTGGATGAACGTCTACTACATCGTTATCCTCGCCTGGGCAATATTCTACTGCTTCATGTCCATGCGCAGTGGTAAGTAAAAAATGTTATGCATATTTTTTTTATACTCTACCACTCAAAATTAACCAATTAGATGAGAAAAAAATTTTATCGGTCGAAAAGACTTTACAGTGAACTCTCACTTATTCCAAGGGCCGAGAAACGTAAACGTTTGGGTATTTCAAGCCTGGAGGGGCCCCTACCTCTACCGCGAGTCGTGGGGTGATTTTGTCAAGCTCGAGTTGTAGGTTGATTTTGTCAAGCTCGAGTCGTAGGGTGATTTTGTCAAGCGCGAGTCGTGAGGTGATTTTGTCAAGCGCGAGTCGTGGGGTGATATGTCAAGCACGAGTCGTGGGGTGATTTTGGCAAGCGCGAGTCGTGGGGTGATTTTATCAAGCGCCAGTCGTGGGGTGGCTTTGTCAACGCGAGTCCTCGGATGACTTTTTCAAGCGCGAATTGTGCGGCGATTTTATCAAGCTCGAGTCGTGGTGTGGTTTTGTCAATCGCAAGTCGTGAGATGATTTTATCAAGCGCGAGTCGTCAGGTAATTTTGTCATGCGCGAATCGTGGGGTGATTTTTTCATGCGCGAGTCGTCGGATGATTATGTCATGCGCGAGTCGTGGGGTGATTTTGTCAAGCGCGAGTCGTCGGGTGATTTAGTCAAGCGCGAGTAGTAGGGTGATTTTGTCAAACGCGAGCAATGGGATGATTTTATCAAGTGCGAGTCGTCGGGTGATTTTGTCATGCGCGAGTCATCGGGTGATTTTATCAAGCGCCAGTCGTGGGGTGATTTTGTCAAGTGCGAGTCGTAGGGTGGCTTTGTCACGATATTGTAGATTTCCATTTTATGTGTGGATTTCTCTTCTCGATTCGTTACCTTCTCCGATAATAATACAGATTTCCATTAAAAATTAAATCGTAACACCTTGCTAAATAAAGCGTATTTCAGAAAAAAAAAGAATACTTCCTCTGATCTCTCTATAGCTCAGTGGTTAGAGCACCTGATCGGAAATCAGTTGACCTGGTGTTCGAATCCCAGCGGAGTGAAAAGAGAAGATCTTTTTTCTGAATAAAGTTTAATCAGGAGTCTTCAATAAAATACATTAATTTTTAACAAAATTGTTGAATTCTAAAGCCAAAACGACGAATTTTTTACGAACCGGTTGAATTTTCAACCCAAAAGTATGACTTTTTTTAAACAAAAATGTTAATTTTCTACCAAAAAGTTCAATTTTTATAGGAATAGTTTAATTTTTAATAAAAAACTTCATTATCAACCTAATAATTTAATTTGTTGCCAAATTGCTGAATCCTCAACCAAAACCAGATTAGTTTAGACCCAAACAGTTGCATTTTTAATCAAAAAGGATCATTTTAATCAGATGAAACGACGAATTTTTAATAAAATAGTTGACAAGAAAGATCAATTCTAAAAAAAATTAATTTCAACCAAAAAAGCTGCATTTCCAACTAAATATTTTAACTTTCAAGTAAAAGGGACAAATTTTTAACAAATTAGTTGAGTTTTTAAACAAATAGTTCAATTTTTCAGCCAAAAAGGCGAATTTTTTAGAATACAGTTAAATTTCCAACAAAAAAGTTCAATTTCATCACAAATGATAAATTTTCTATCGAAAAAGATGAATGTTCAACAAAATTAGTTGAAATAGTTTATTTTTTAACAAAGTCATTGCATTCTAAATCAAATTGTAGAATTTTTAAACAAAAAGAAATAACTTTCAAATAAAAATAGTTGGATTTTCTAAATGGGTTCTACTCAGGGTTCTATTAATTCAGTTCGTATTTAACCAGAAAACGAGAAAAAGGGCAAAAAAAGGTGAAGTTTTTTGAAAACAGAAGAAAGAAGATGAATTCTTTAAAAAAGAAGAAGAGAGAGGAATATGGAAAACAGTGCTTGAATGAGATGAACATGCGTGCGTAAATTTTTTTTTCAATTATAAAATTGGATCCAATTTTTAGTGTTGCCAGTTTTACTCGCCCAAATTTCTTGAATTTTTTGTGATTTTATTTTTATCCGAAAGAAGCTCTCAAGTGCCAACAAATTTTTTTAAATTTTTGCACGGACGCAAAAAATAAAATTTAATTACCGGGCTATATTCAAACAGAAATTATCTCGTGCAGAATAGTATTCTAAGGTATGTAAAAACTTGAGAAGACTTTAGAAACACCAAAAATGTAAAAACTTGAAATTAAACAAACTTTTAAAATCTACAGATAATAATTTTTTTAAATTCACAAATTTGTTTCTCTCAGTTCAAATTATTCGATTAATTTTAGCAAATTCACTGTGCCCATTTTCACAGTATTTTCACTAACAATTATTGCATTACAATTTTAATTTGAGTTTTTTTTTTATTATACGTACGGTAATAGATCTAAATAATCGATTTTTATTGCTCTTGTCCCAATTTTTGGTGCCACAACCCGGTACACGGCACGCCATGGTTTAACTGAAAAAATAATTTTAAAAATATAAACCATTTAATAATCCATTTTTAACTAAATTTTTAAATAGTAAATTAAGAAAATTAAGAAATAATCAATAATTAATAATTCCGAATTAAAAGAATGTACAATTCTAAAAATATATATTAAACAATTTTTCATTAAAAACTTTCCAAATGAAAAAAATTAGATTAGGTAAAACTCGTGAAAGGACCATATTTCGCATGGAATAAAACGGAATTGAAAATGCATAATTTATCAATAGAAGCGTTTAAAATTCAATAATTTGAAACTGAACGTGTTAGAAATAAAAAGATTTTAAATCAGAAACTCACCAAATTAAAAAATTCAGGGACTAAAATTTAATGATTTCAGATTAAAATTTCGAAAATAGTAAAATATTTGAAAACCTTAAAAATTGAATATTGTTAGATTAGAATTTTGAAAATTGATCATTTAAAATTTAAAGGATTTGAAACTGTATAATTTCTAATTAAAATCGTTCAAAATTGAACCATTTTATTTTGAATTGAAGAATCTCGAAATTAAATTATTAAAGATTAAAATGTGGAAAATAGGACTATTTCAAAATGTTAAAAATTGAATAATTTCATATTACTATTTTGAAAATTGGATCATTTAAAATTTTAAGAAATTATACAATTTCTAATTAAAAGCGTTCAAAATTAAATAATTAAAAGTCGAAAACTTTGGAATTAAAATAATTTTTAATTCGAAGCTATTAAAATTTGACAATCTGAAACTGAAAGAGAGTTTTTAAATTAAAAAGACAAATATTAAAAAAAAACATTTGAACTTTTATCCAAAAAAGAATTCAGATTGATTTTTAAACATCCACTTATAAGTTTTAAATTAGAGGTAAATTTTATACTAATCTAATTGATTTTTCAACCCAATAACATGAATTTCCAACCAAACAGTTGACCTTTTTAACAAAATTATTGAATTTACAACCAAACATTTGAATTATTATCCAAGAAAGATGCCATTTTTACTAAAATAAATGAATTCTTAAATTAAAAAGACAAATTTTCAACAACAAAAAAATAGTTGAATTTTCATCCAAAAAAGATTTCAGTTGACTTTTCAATGCCAAAATATGAATTTTGCACAAAAAGTAAAATTTTCACGAAATAGTTGAATTGTTAACAAAAAAATTTGAATTTTCAACCAAAAAGGATGACTTTTTAACAAAATTGTTGAATTTTTAACCAAACAGTTGCATTTTTACCCAAGAAAAATGGAAATTTCGACTAAAATAGATGAATTTCTTAATTAAAAAGACAAATTTAAAAAAAACTAGTTGAATTTTTATCCAAAAAAGATTTAAGTTGACTTTTCAATATCAAAATATAAGTTTAAAACAAGAATTAAATTTTCTACCAAGATACTTGAATTTTCAACTCAAAAAGACGAATTTTCAACAAAAAAGTTGAATTTTCAAACAAAAAGGATGATTTTCAAGAAAATTGATGAATTTTGAATAAAACGAAACATATAACTAAGAAGATAATATTCAGGATAAAGCACCTGCAAAAAAAAGAAATATAAATACAAGGAAAATAAATTACTAACGAGAATATTATATCAGGGTTACCGCAAAACTTCATTTTAAAAATTCCCTAATTTTTCCCTGGCCAATTTTTCATTTGACCTGACCGTCAATATTCAAATACCAGAATCTTAAACTTGTAACACATTCAACCTAGAATTTCGTATAAACCTAATAAAATAATTTTAGATTAAAATTAACAAATTTGAAATTTATTCCTCTTGACATATTTAGAGTTATAGAAATGTTGTGAATTTTACATGATTTTTCTTGTTAAATCCCTAAATTTTGCCTGGCCAATAAAATTCCCTGTCTTTAAAAAAATTTGTTGTTGACTAGGTTGGTTTTTAACTCACTAGGTTTCTTTGATATGTAAAGTTGAGTTCATATTAAATTTATTTATAATTACTTATTATTAGAGAATGGAGAAACCCCGGCTAGTCTACCATTTGTTCTTGATAATTTCGAATTAAAAGCATTTGAAATTAAAGAACTGGTATTATTTTTGAAGAAAAGTGTTTAAAATTGGATAATTTTAAATTGAATACATTTTTTAATTTTAAAACAGAAGCTTTCAAAAATCAAAACCTTCGAACTAAAATTTTTTAATTTGGACAATTTCTTTAGGACGAAGTTGAAATTGTCTCCATTCTAATTCAAAGCGTTCAGGATTAAACAATTTTATTTTTAATTCAAGAATCTCAAAATTGAATGATTTCACATTAAAATTTTAAAAGAGGACTATTTCAAAACGTTAAAAATGGAATATTTTTAGATTAGAATTTCCAAAAAAAGATCATTTAAAATTCAGAGGAATGAAAATTGTATTATTATTATTATTTATTATTATTAAGATAAATTCACCTTTATTTCCACTGTTCACAATGGAAAAATTTTCAATTCTAAACCTTTAAAATTGAAGAATACTCAAAAAACGTTTGAAGTAAAAGGTAATTTTAAATGGGAAATACTAAAAAATAAAAAAAATGTATACTGCAGAAACTTAAAACTTAAAAAGAACCGAACTTCATCTAAATCTAAAAAGAAATGGTAAATTTAATCATTTAGAAATTAATCATTTTAAAATGGTCAATTACACTTTTCAAAATCCAACCATTTCAATTTTAATCGCAAATGTTTACCTATTTAAATTACTTAAAGTAAATTTGAATCGTTTAGAAATTAAAATTTTTATGTGGGGATATTCGAAATTTTTAATTTTAATCGGAATATTTAAACTTATGATAGAGAAGAATTGAAAATTAAGGTTTTACCATGAAAACTCAGAATTCTAAAATTGAAACCATTAAAAATTAAAGAAATTATTTAATTGTTCAATAGAAAAATTATTTTATTTTGTTTTTAACTGAGTTTAAAATGTCGAACTTTTTGGAACATTTTTCGAATAAAAAAAACTTCAATATATAATGTCTGATTATAAAATCTGCTCATTTTTAAGGCCTGATTTTGAGAAATTGTCTTAATTTTGTACTGTTTTGAATTTATTATGGAGGCGTTTAAAATTAAAACCAAACTATTTATTTCGATAAGTATAATTGACGATTTGAAAATTGTTCATTTCTAACCGATTAAATTTACTTAAAGTAATATAAATTTTTAAGGGTTTGAGTACAAAAAAGTTTGAGTATAACAATTCTTCGCGACAAAATTTTTTTTAGTCTCAAATGAAGTTCGGATTTGTTTAAGTTTCAAGTTTCTGGAGTATAAATTTTTTTACTAATATTTCTCATTCAAAATTACTTTTTATTTTGAACCTTTTTTAGAATAATTCAATTTCCAAGGTTTGCAATTGAAAACTTTTCCATTTTGAACGGTGAAAATAAAAGTGAATTTATTTTTTGATTTGAGAAAAGTTTCTCTAATCAATTTTCACGTTAAATCATGATTTGTAAAATTAAATCCAAATTTAGATTTATATAATTTAAGAAGCTTTTAATTTGAAATACTGAATTTAGTTTTCAATTTCAATTCCTTACTGATGAAATTGTTTAAATTCAAAAAATTTAGTTCAAAGGTTTTGAATTTTGAAAGCTTCTGTTAAAAATTTTTTTAAATTTAAAATCATCCAATTTTAAACGCTTTTATTCAGAAATGATACAAGTTCCATTCCTTTTCATTGTCTACTTATAATAATTTATACTTTAAATTAGTATTTTTCAGAGGCGGCGGAGACCTAAGGGGCACAGGAGGCAATGCCCCCCCCCCACTTATAAATCGAACAGGGAGGGGCAAAGTATTGATTTGTCCCCCTCTGAAATCGAATGATTAAATTCATCGGATCGTTTGAATTTTTTCAAAAATCTACCTGAAATATTTGTGAAATAATTAAAGTATTAGTGAAATCTTTGGGAAGACATTTAAATATTTGTGAAATTTTTGTGAAATCCTTGCGAAATATTTGAAATATTTTTGAAGTATTTGATAATACTTTCGAAATTATTAAAATCTTCGTGAAATCCTTGGAAAATCATTGAAATCTTTGTGCACTCTTTAAAATCTATCTGAAATTTTGTAAAACAATTGAAATCCGTTAAATCAATCCAAAATCTTTGGGAAATAATTTAAATCTTTGTGAAATGTTTCTGAAGTTTTTGGAAATCTTTGCGAAATTATTAAAATCATTGAAGTCTTTGTGAAATTTTTTTAATCTATCTGAAATCATTGTGAAATAATTGAAATCTTTTTAATTTAGCCGAAACCTTTTCGAAATATTTGAAATGTTTGAAATCCTTAGAAAATCACTGAAATTTTTGTGGAATCTTTCTGATATTTTTGGAAATCTTTTTAAAATATGTGAAATATTTTTTAATATTTGTGAAATTATTGAAATCTTTGGGGAGTCTTTGAATTCTTTGTGGAATCTTTTTAATATATACGAAATCTTTTTGACATAATTACAGTATTTGTGAAAGCTTTTACATCTATCCGAAATCTTTGCAAAATATTTGTGAAATTTTTGAAATCTTTGGGAAATTCTTCAAATCTTTCTGAAATCTTTAGAAATGTTTGCGAAATATTAAAAATATTTTTTAAATATTTGGCAATATCTGAGAAATTAGTGAAATCCTTGAAAAATCATTGAAGTCTTTGTGAAATATTTTAAATCTATCCGAAATTTTTGCGAAATATTTTAAATCCTTCGAAATATTTCTGATATCTCAGAAAATCTTATCAAAACATGTGAAATATTTTTTAAATATTTGGTAATATTTGTGAAATTAATGAAATCATTGAAGTCTTTGTGAAATCCTTGAAATCTTCAGGAAATCATTGAAATCTTTGTGAAATCTTTTAAATCTATCCGGAATCTTTGCGAGATATTTGAAATCATTGTGGAATCTTTCTGGTATCTTTGGAAATCTTTTCAAAATATTTCTGAAATATTTCGTAATATTTGTGAAATTATTGAAGTCTTTGTAAAATCTTTTAAATCTATCCGAAATCTTTGCGAGATATTTGAAATCTTTGTGAAATCTTTGGTAACATTTGTGTAATTATTGAATTGTGAAATGTTTTAAACCTATTTGAAATCTTTGCGAAATATTTGTGAAATCTTTTAAATTTTCAGGAGATCATAGAAATGTTTGTGAAATCTTTCTGATATTTTTGGAAACATTTTTAAAATATTTGAAATATTTTTGAAATATTTGGTAATATTTGTGAAATTATTAAAATCATTCAAGTCTTTGTGAAATCTTTTTAATCTATCTGAAATCATTGTGAAATAATTGAAATCTTTGTGAAATCTTTTTAATTTATCCGAAATCTTTTCGAAATATTTGACATCTTTGAAATCCTTAGGAAATCATTGCCATTTTTGTGAAATCTGTCTGGTATTTTTGGAAATCTTTTGAAAATATGTGAAATATTATTGAAATATTTGTTAATATTTGTGAAATTATTGAAATATTTGAATTCTTTGTAGAATCTTTTTAATATATACGAAATCTTTTTAACATAATTGCAGTATTTGTGAAATCTTTTATATCTATACAAAATCTTTACAAAATATTTGTGAAATCTTTGGGAAATCGTTCAAATCCTTCTGAAATCTTTGGAAATGTTTGCGAAATATTAAAAATATTTTTTAAATATTTGGCAATATTTGAGAAATTAGTGAAATCCTTGAAAAATCATTGAAGTCTTTGTGAAACCTTTTAAATCTATCCGGAATCTTTGCGAGATATTTGAAATCTTTGTGGAATCTTCCTGGTATCTTTGGAAATCTTTTCAAAATATTCCTGAAATATTTCGTAATATTTGTGAAATTATTGAAGGCTTTGTAAAATGTTTTAAATCTATCCGAAATCTTTGCGAGATATATGAAATCTTTGTGAAATCTTTGGGAAATAATTAAAATCTTTGTAAAATCTTTCTGAATTTTTTGGAAATCTTTGGGAAATATTTTAAATATTTTTAAAGTATCTGATAATATTTGTAAAATTATTGAAATATTGGAAATCCTTAGAAAATCATTGAAATCTTTATGATATCTTTGGAAATATTTTCAAAATATGTGAAAATTTTTTGAAATATTTGGTAATATTTTTGAAATATCTGATATTTGTAAAATTATTTAAATCTTTGAGATCCTTAAAATCATTGAAATCTTTCTGATATCTTTTTAAGCTGTGCGAAATCTTTTTGAAATATTCGAAGTATTTGTGAAATCTTTTTCATCTTTCCGAAATCTTATAAATCTATCCGAAATCTGTGCTAAATATTTGAAATCTTTGCGAAATATTTGAAATCTTTGGGAAATTATAGAAATATTTATGCAATCTTTGTGAAATAATCGATGTTTTTATTAAATCTTTTAAATCTATCCGAATTCTTTGTGAAATCTTTGGAAAATTATTGAAATCTATCAGAAATCTTTGTGAAATATTTGGAGAATCATTGAAATATTTGGCAATATGAATTTTATACTTGTATTTATTATTATTTATTATTCATCATTTATTTTTTATTTATTATTTTTGATTTATGTACAAATTTTAAATAGTATATTATTATACTATATGTGCAAATTATGCCATTTAATATTATAATTCAAGAAAAAAAAGCTTCGCCACTTCTGGTATTTTTTAATATAATTTTTCAAGACAATGTTGTTAACCTTGTTTAATTAGTCATTCATAACACAGTGTTTTAATTTAAACGTCAAAATTAACATTGATTGATTTTAGCGCGGCCGTAGACGAATTTCCGAATAAAAAAAATATCAGTAAGAACATAGATTCCAGTGAGTCAAAATAAATAAATAAATAATAAAATATAAAAAATATATATAAGGATATAGATAAATAAATAAATAATAAAAATACAATAAATAATAATGTCTATTAAATAATAGTACGATTACACTTTTTTAATAAAAACTAATGAAAATAGGTTGCTTTTATTTCTTTTCAATCCCAGTGTAAAAAATTTATTTTTCTACATTACAATATTAGTTAATGAAGTAAAACAATAATCTAGAAATGGGCTTTAAATTGACCTGAAGTCCCTGAAGTGAATTTTTTAGGTTATGTTGTTGAACTATTATTTTAAATTACTCAATTTTTTCAATTCCCTTTCGTCCCAGACAATCAAAATATAAAAATTGATATTATAAGAAATATTTTCGTACGCGAAACTTATAATTCAACACAAATTTCACGAGAAATTTCCCATTTTTATTATAGGTACAATGATAGCCCTCTTGCTGAGATTTTCTAATTTTTTGTTTGCAAAATTTTATATTTACCACACTTTCATATGCTTGACACACTTGAAATAATTTCTTTAAAAAACAATTGTTATCACTATATTCTTCACTTCAAAATAATATTTTTATGCATGACATGCAACAGCTGCTCGCTTTACCGACGCAGACGGCCTGGATTTCGCCTTCTGCGCATATTATGTATTTCCAGTTATCACAGTTATGACGTCAGCTGCAAGATGCCTGCATGCTGAGGGCCAAGCACTAATACCAATTGCTTAATTTTTTTTAATAACTTGGAAAAATAATTTTTTTCACGATAAGCGTATTCGGATATTATTTTTTGTTTTTCAAAGCATGTTCAATTACATAAAAAAATCGTTACGAAAACAAGATCGATTATATTATTTAGTTGAATAATGAATAGCTTTTGAAAAATAAACAATAATATATACGAAGATGTTAGTTTTTTGATCTACTGATCTTTCTGTTTATTTAAAAACGAGCTTTCGCCCCACGACGTGTTAGAAATTTCGAATTGAAAAATTTCTGAATAATAAAATTCCCATTAGTTCATACTATTGTGGAATTTTTAAATTCCCGAACTAGGAAATTCCCTACTTATAAAATTCCCGAATTTAAACAAATCAAAAAATTACTTTTAAAGGGACGGCTAGATGATCCTGAAAAATAAAATTCTCAACACTGCGAAATTCCTGAATTGGAAAATTCCTGAATAATAAAATTCCCGTTAGTTTATAACTTTACCGAATTTAAAAATTACCGAACCAGGATATTCCCGAATAATAAAATTCCAGAAAATATAAAACTGCTGAGATGTGAAAATTCCGGATGGGAAAATTCCTGAGTAATAAAATTCCCATCAGTTTATATTACTGAATTTGAAAATTCCGAACTAGGAAATTCCCTAATTATAAAATTCCCGAATATAAACAATTCAAAAAAATGTTATTTTAGGGACGAATGAAAGATCCCAAAAAATAAGGTTTTCGACACTGTAAAATTCCTGTATTGGAAAATTCCTGGATAACAAAATTCCACGAATTATAAAATGGCCGAAATTAAAAAATTCCAAATTGAAAAATTCCTGAATAATAAAAGTTCCGTCATTTTATAATATTACAGAATTTGGAAATTCCCTGATTATGAAATTCCCGAATTTAAACAATTTTAAAAATTGTTCTTTTAGGGACGGCTGAAAGGTCCCGAAAAATAAAGTTCTCGACACTGTAAAATTCCTGAATTGGAAAATTCCCGAATAATAAAATTCCACAAATTATAAAATTGTGGAAGTTTAGAAATTCCGAATTGAAAAATTTCTGAATAATAAAATTCCCATTAGTTCATAATATTGTGGAATTTTTAAATTCCCGAACTGGAAAATTCCCGAATTATAAAATTCCAGAAACTATCAAATTACCGAAATATAAAAATTCAGAATTGGTAAATTCCTGAATAATAAAATTCCCGTCAATTTAGAATATGACTGAATTTGAAAATTCCCTTATTATAAAATTCACAAATTTAAACAATAAAACAAATGTGTTTTAGGGACGACTGAAAGATCCTGAAAAATAAAGTTCTCGACACTGTAAAATTTCTAAATTGGAAAATTCCCTAATAATAAAATTCCACGAATACTAAAATTTTTGAAATGAAATAATTCCGAATAAAAAAATTCCTGAATAATAAAAGTCCCGTTAGTTTATAATATTACGGAATTTCAAAATTCCCAAACTTGGAAATTCCCTAATTATGAAATTCCCGAATTTGAACAATTCAAAAAATTAATTTTTTAGGGACGCCTGAAAGATCCCGAAAAAAAAGTTCTCGACACTGTATAATTCCTGAATTGGAAATTCCCGAATAATAAAATTCCACAAATAATAAAATTTCTGAAATTTAAAAATTCCGAATTAAAAAACTCCTTAATAATAAAATTCCCGTTAGTTTATAATAATACGGGATTTTTAAATTCCCGAACTAGGAAATTCCCTAATTATGAAATTACCGAATTTGAACAATTCAAAAAATTGTTGTTTTAGGGACGACTGAAGGATCACAAAAAAATAAGTTTTTCGACACTGTAAAATTCCTGTATTGGAAAATTCCTGAATATCAAAATTCCACAAATTATAAAATTATGTGTCGACATTTTTTAATATCGGCAATTTTACTTCCAGAATTATATATCATTGCAAATTTTAAAATTCGGTAATATTATACACTGTCGGGACTTTCATTCTTCAGCAATTTTCTAATTGGAATATTTTCTTTTACGAGAATTTCACAGTGTCGCGAATTTTATTTTTCTGAATTTTTACGTCATCCCTATAAAATATCCGACACTGTAAAATTACACACACAGGAAAATTCTCGAATTACAAAATTCCTGAATCTAAAAAAATAAGATTTTTAAAAATAATAAAAAATAAAATAAAATACTCTTATTCAATGAAAATACTTTTTTATTTATTATTATTTTAGTCTATTTTATTCTATTCCATTCTATACTATTCTATTCTATTCTATTCTAGCCTACTTTATTCTATTCTATTCTATTCTATTGCATTCTATTCTATTCTATACTATTCAATCCTATTCTATTCTATTGTATTCTATTCTATTCTATTCAATCCTATTCTATTCAATCCAATTCTATTCCATTCTATTCTATTCAATCCTATTCTATTCTATTCAATCCTATTCTATTCAATCCTATTCTATTCTATTCTATTATATCCTGTTCAATTCTATTCTATTCAATCCTATTAAATTCTATTCTATTCGGAAAAAAAATTACAAACTTGGTAGTACCTAGTAACTAAAAAAATTGAAAAGGGTGTAACGGGCTTGCGTTAATAAAAATAATCCTAAATCTTATTTCAATAGAAAATGATTCGCTAAACAATAAATTTTTCCTTATCTAAAATAGATCGCCAGAATCTATAATTGAGGTTCTGAAAAGAGGGCTAATATGTGTGAGATCTGACGCGGGAAAATTCAATTGGAAATAAAATAAGGATTTTCTTTGCGAAAATCATAAAAGTGTTAAGCCGGAAATAACGAAAATTAAAGATCTGCTGTAGTAAAATCAAAAAAAAAGTCAGGAAAGAAAGCTTTTTCTCTTTCATTTGTAAAATTCAACGGTTTTTTCCAAAATAATTTTTTCATCATAAATTTATTTTCAAAACATATTATAAGAAACACAATTTCCAACTTATTAATTTTCCTATGTAACAAATTACATTAAATGGAAAATCAGATAAAAATATGAATACAAGATAGGTTTACTTGAAACGTGTTTAAGATCTTATTTTGTGATTTAATTAAAAAAATTGTCTACGATTTTATTACTGAATTTATGAAAATTTTGTATTTATCTTTAGTTTGAATAAATTTAAAAACAAACTTAATTTAACTGTTTCAACAGCATGTTGGTGGAAGAAAAATGAAGTGAGAAATAGAATTATTTCGTAAAAAATCTTTTTCTTTTGTGGATATTTTTTTCTGGAATAAAGTCTTAAAAATTATGCATATATAAAAATAAAATAGTGCCATTTTCAGGTACAAAATTGAATTTTTCATCAAAGAGAAACAAAAGTTTCAACAACAACGTTAAATTTTCAATCAAAGAGGTGAACCTTGAAAAATTTCAATTTTTAATAAACAAGTTCAACTTTCAACCAATTATTTAAATTTTGAACTAAAAAAGGATAAAGTTTTAATAAAATATTTAAATTTTAAAACAAAAAGATGAATTTTCCAGCAAAAAGATTAATGCTCTACCGAAAATCACGAATATTTTGTTGAAAATTTAGACGGATTATCTACAAAACTGTCATATATACAAAATTATATTTTAACAAAAAAGTTATTTTTCTATCGCAATGCTAAATTTTCGTAAAAAAGGTTGATTTTCAACCAAATAGTCAAACTAAAATCCAAAATTTGAATTTTTAACGAAGAAATACATTTTCAACCGAATAGTTTAATTTTTCACCAAATTGTTGAATCATCAGCCAAACCAGATTAATTTAAAACCAAATAGTTTTTTAATCAGAAAGGATGAATTTTCAATCATGAAGATTAATTTTCGACCGAAAATTTTTTTTTTTTCAACATAATACATAAATTTGAAACTAAACAAGATGAATTTTGAATAAAAAATATAAATTTTTAACCAAAAATGGAGAAATAACATTGTTTGTCGAAAAAGTTAATTTTCAACAAAAAAAATTAATTTTCAACAAAAGATGATTTGTTAAACCGAAAAATTAATTTTTTCAAAATAAAATTGTCAAATTTTCCACCAAGGAGGTGAATTAAAAAAATGAATTTTTAATAAACTAGTTCAACTTCTAATCAAGTAGTTGAATTTTTAACTAAACAAGATATACATTTTTAACAAAAAATGGAGAAGTAACATTGTCAATGAAAAAAATATAATTCTCACGAAAAAATATCAACGAAAAAGTTACATTTTTAGCAAAAGAGATTTCAAATAAAATAATTATTTTACAAAAATTTCAACGAAAGAGTTCAAACTAAAAGATAATTTTTTAAACCAGAAGATTAATTTTCTGAAAATGGAATAATTAAATTTTCAACCAAGGAGATGAATCTACGACCAAAAAACTACATTTTTAACAAAGTAGTTCAAATTTAAACTAAGTAGCTGAATCTCTGAACAAAAAAGATGACTTTTGGACAAAATATTTGCATTTTCAAGAAAATAATACAATTTTTAACTAAATACTAGAATTTTTAACCAACAGAAATCAATTCTGAACTATTCAATACTGGCTTTGTCCATTAGCGTTTTACCGCAAACAGTGCGCAGGAATTTGATGCTAACTACGTTAATTTTACTCTTATCCTTTCCTTGGTAGATCCGTAAATCAATTCTAAACTACTTATCACTGACTTTGTCCATTAGCGTTTCACCGCAAACATTGCACAAGTATTTCATGCCAACTGCGTTAATGTTACTCTTATCCTTTTCTTGGTAGGTCTATACCAAGAAAAGGATGAGGGTAAAATTAACGTATTTGGCATGAATTTTCAACCCAAAAATATGATTTTTTACCAAAAAAGATAATTTTTCACGAAAAAGTTTAATTTTCATCAAAATAATTTAATTTTGTATAAAAATTTAGACCCAAACAGTTGCATATTCAATTAAAGTGGATGAATTTTCAACCAAGGAGATTAATTTTCGACCAAAAGAAAAAAAGAATATTTAACGAAATCCATGAATTTTCAACTATAAAAGATGGATTTTCCGTGAAAAATATATTTTTTTAATCCAAAATGAAGACGTAACATTGTGAATAAAAGAATATAATTCTCACAAAAAAAATTCAACAAAATAGTTACATTTTCAGCAAAAGAGATAAATTTTCAAATAATATGATGATTAAAAAAAAGCTTTTTTTCAACAAAAGAGTTCAACCTAAAAGATAATTCTTTAACCTGGAAGATTAATTTTCTGAAAATGAAATAGTTTAATTTTCAATCAAGGGGATGAATCTACAACCAAAAAACTACATTTTCAACAAAGTAGTTCAAATTTCAACTTAGTTGCTAAATTTCTGAACAAAAAAGATGACTTTTTAACAAAATATTTGCATTTTCAACAAAATAATACAATTTTTAAATAAATACTAGAATTTTTAACCAACAGAAATCAATTCTGAACTATGCATTCCTGAATTTGTCCATTAGCGTTTTACCGCAGACATTGCGCAGGAATTTCATGCTAACTGGGTTAATTTTACTCTAATTTTCTTGTCAGTAGGTCAATACCAAAAAAATAATAAGCGTAAATTTAACGCAGTTGGCATAAAATCACTACGCAATGTTTGTGGCAAAACGCCAATGGCCAAAGTCAGTAATGAATAGTTCAGACTTAATTTATGGACCTATCAAGAAAAGAATAAGAGTAAGATTAACGCAGTTGGCATGGAAATCCTACGCAATGGTCGCGGTAAAACGCTAATGGACAAAGTCAGTAATGAATAGTTCAGAATTGAATTATGGACCTACCGAGAAAAGGATAAAAGTGAAATTAATGCAGTTAACCTGACATTTTTGCGCAATTTTTGCCGTAAAATGCTAATGGACGAAGTCAGTAGTGAATAGTTTAGAATTGATTTATGGGCCTACCAAGAAAAGGACAAGAGTACAATTAAAACAGTTAACATGAACTTCCTGCGCAATGTTTGCGGTAAAACGATAATGGACAAAGTCAGTAATGAATATTTCAGAATTGATTTATGGACCTACCAAGAAAAGGATAAGAGTAAAATTAACACAGTTGACATAAAATTCCTGCGCAATGTTTGCGGTAAAACGCTAATGGACAAAGTCAGTAATGAACAGTTCAGAATTGATTTCGGTTGGTGCAAGTACAAAATGATATACTTGCACTTGCTGTAAACATTCGTAATTCCCAGTTTCTTCTCTCTAGTGGACTCTCATCCCTTTTTTCTAAAAAATCGATAATATTATGAAGTGCATCGCACAATGACTTGTGGAATGGATCGTTATGCTGGAAATGAAATTGCTCGAGCTTGCGCAACCATGTGCATTCAGAACTTGCTTAAACGCAATTACATCGACGTTTACGTAAAATTCTTATTCAATCTACTTATGAGCATCTCATAGATCGAGACCATCATACAGATTTTATCCCATTTTCGTTATTCTTTATCCGGTTTGAAGTTCGTGAATAAAAAATTAATTTTATGGCATATATTGAGAGACTAAAAATAAAAAGTGGATAAAAATACTTTTTGAGTAAGAATGAAAAATAAATCGTGATCGTAATTTTGGAGAAAGTTTGCAAATTTTTCGATAGATCGCCCTGTAATTTAATAAATTAGAAAATCACTTTCAAACTTCAAACTATTTCCTCTATTTCCCTATTTTTCAACTATTTTTCATTGAAATATCCACAATTATATTTTGGGTTACGAATTCATCTCGATTAGTTAAGAACTCTACTATTTGGATGGAAATTTAATTCCTTTGTTTGAAAATTGCATTTACTTTGTTACATTTTTTTTTTTTTGCAAAAATGTAACTACCTGGTTGAGAGCTAAACTAACTTCTTAAAAATGTATTTTTTTGGTTCAAGATTTATCTCGATGGTTTTATCCAAATTTAATTCTAATTTTTTGAAAACTCATCATTGTAGACGAAAATTGATTTATATGGCTTTAAAATAAATCAATTTTGATAAAAATGTATGTATTTTGTTGAAAATTCCTATTTGTGGGTATAAAATTCATCTTCTTGGTAGACAATTAATACTTTTGATTAAAATTTAACTATTTAGTTAGAAATTCACCTTTTTTGGTTAAGAGTTAAAGGACTTTGTCAATAATTCATTTTTTTTTAAAGATCCACCTCTTTGGTTAGAAATTTAATTGTTTTGTGGAAAATTCGCCTGGTTTCAAGCTAAAACTTGAGTTTTTCATCTAAAACATTAACTATTCCATTGTTGGTTGTAAATTTATTCTTAAAAGTTGTTTTTTGGGGTAGAAAATTAATCTTTTCTATTAAAAATTCGTCTCTCGTATTTGAAAATTTAACTTTTTTGTTGAATTTTTTTTTTTAATGAAAATGAATTTTTTAACTGGACATTTAATTGAAAATTCGTCTATTTAGTTGAAGATTCCATTATTCTGTTAATAATTCATTTTTTTGTAGGTTTAATTCACCTGGTTAAAAATTAGTGTTTTGGCAGAAAATTCATCTTTTACTGGGGAAAGTCACCTTTCTTTTAAAAAATTTGTTATTTTTTATTTAAAATTAAATTATTTTTGATTGAATTTCAATCTTTTTTGTTTGAAAATTCAACAATATTGTTCAAATTTCAACTATTTTGTTGAAAAATTGTCTTTTTTCGTATAATATAATCTTCTTGCTACAAAATTCATCTTTTTGGTTGAAAATTTAACTACTTAGTTGAAAGTATATTTTTTTCAATTAATTTTTTTGAATATCACGTGTTTCGTTGAGAATTCATCTTTTCCGATTAAAAAATTAACTATTTGGTCCAAAGTTCAACTATTTTTTGAAAGTACCTTTTTTGGTTGAAGAATAATGATTTTAGTTAAAAATGAAACTGTTTCGTAGAAAATTCGTCTTTTTGACATCAAAATTCAACAATTTTTTAGAAAAATAAACTATCTGGATGAAAATTGATCTATTTGGTAGAAAATTAACTTTTTGGTTGAAAAATGATATTTTCGGGTTGAAAATTCAACTGTTTTGTAGATAATTTCGCTGCTTTGGTTCATAATTCAACAATTTTGATGAAAATTTATGTATTTTTTTTTTTAATTCATCTTTTTTTGGTATAAGATAATCTTCTTGGTTGATATTGAATATTTTTAGTGAAAATTTAACTATCTAGTAACAAAATCATCTTTTTCAGTTAAAAATTAAACTACTTTGTGAAAAATTCAATTTTTTGAATTTAACTTTTTTTGGAAAATTTTCCTTCTTTTGAATGAAACTTGAGTTTTTTTATCTGAAATATTAACTATTCCATTTTTCATTGAGGATTTAAAGTGTTTTGAAGTTTATCTTTTCTAATTGAGAATTCGTCTATTTGGTTGAAATTTTCACTATTTTTTTTCAAAAATTCATTTTTCTTTCGTTTAATTCATCGCGTTTGGAATTAATATTTAGGTAGAAAATTCAACTTTTATGGTAGTGAAGTCATCTTTCTTGGATGAAAAGTCTTCTAATAAATTATATTTTTTTCTTGCAAATTCAGCTATTTTTGGTTAAATTTTAAGCTTGTTTGTTTAAAAATTCGATTATTTGGTAGAAAATTCAACTATTTTGATAAAGTCCTCTTTTTTGGTCGAAAATTAAAATATTTTGTTGAAAATTTGACTTTTTTGGTATAATATAATCTTTTTGGTAAAAAATCCATCTTTTTAGTTGAAAATTAAACTATCTTCTCAAAAATTCTTTTTCTTTATTAAAAATTAATTTTTTTAACTGAAAATTCAACTAATCCATTTTTGGTTAAAAAATATATTTTTTTAATTCGAAATTTCAACTATTTGGTGCAAAATTCATCTTTCATGATTTGAAAATTCATTATTAAAAAAAAGGCAATTGTTTGGTTGTCAATTCTTCTGGTTTGCTTAAATATTCAACTATTTTGGTGAAAATTCGTCTTTTTTTTGGTTATTCAACTATTTTTTACTTCAAATTGAAAACTTTTTTTGAGTGAAATATCAAATATTACGTGTTTCGTTGAGACTTCATATTTTTCGATTGAAAAATTAACTGTTTGGTCCAAAGTTGAACTATTTTTTAAAAATACTTTTTTTTAGTTGAAGAGTCATGATTTTAGTTGAAAATTAAACTCTTTCGTAGAAAATTCGGCTTTTTGACATCATAATTCAACAGTCTTTTAGAAAACTAAACTATTTGGATGGAAATTGACATATTTGGTAGAAAAATAACTTTTTAGTTGAAAAATGATATTTTCGGGTTAAAATTCTACTCTTTTGTAGATCATTTGTCTTTTTGGCCTTGAAATTGAACAATTTCAATGAAAATTTATTTTTTCGAAAATTCGTCTTTTTTGGTGTAACATAATTTTCTTGGTTGATACTAATTATTTTGGATAAAAATTCAAATATCTAGTTACAAATTCATATTTGTTGGTTGAAAGTTAAACTACTTTATTGTTGTTTAAAAATTTATCCTTTATAAGTTGTCTTTTCGGTTGAAAAATAATATTTTCTGTTAAAAATTCATTTTTTTATACAGGATTCAACTATTTTATAATTGATTTGCCTTTTATGTTTAAAAATTCGACTATTTTGTTTTAAAATACTTTTTTAAAATTTTGAATTGATTTTTTAAACTGAAAATTTACTTATTCTATTTTTGGTTGATAGTATACCTTTTTTAGTTGAAAACTTAACTGTTTGGGAATGTGTTGATGGTACTTTAACATTATTAAGCAAAACTTTTAAATCCCAACTATTTTTTAAAAATGTATTGGTTTTTCCTGATACAGGTTTTAAAACATTTGAGATGAATCTGGCCAAATTATATTTGGCCATATTATATTTGTCTTTGCGATAGAACGAATTTCTTTATTACGTATGTTTATTGCGAGTTCCATACTAGACATGCGATCCGATCATTTTTGTAGCATGCCAATTATGTCTGCATTAGTAGCTACGAGGGCGGTATTCATTATCTTTGGAGAGTTTAGGTTTTGAGTTATAGGGGTCTTCGTCTTTTCGGAAGTATTCCTAAAAATTCTAGGCAAAGGAATTTGGGGTTTTCGAGAAAAAGGTTTTTTTTTTCTTTTTTTTATACCCAAGATAACTTTACCATTTTTTACTCTTCTTTATGGGTTTTGAAAGAGTGCAAGAAACTGGATAAACTTAAATAAGTAGAACCTTTATATCTTATAAATTGCAAAAATGGCACGGTTTTTAAAGTAAAATGCATTTGAAATGATTTGAAATGGATTCGGTGTATTATAAACTATTATAAATAACTATTAGAAATGATAAATATTTTATATTTCATAAAACGTATTAACGCAATCAACCGTGGCATATATATTAATTTCAATCTATGCTTATCTCTAGAAGTATAGAAATAGAAAACAAAATATAAAATTATTGTATTGAAATATCGGTCACCCTCCATGCTTAGTTTGAAGATTTGTTTTTTTTTTGTTGATCACTGGGGTTAATAATAAAAATCCACACTTATTTTGCAACGTTCCGTCAGCTTGGTTTGCTCTTAAAACCTCTAGCATTTCATTCTTGAAATGAGCTTTGTCTTCCAGGCCTTTGAACTGTGAAAACTTTTGAGCTGCCTCTGCAAGAGAAATTGAAGAATTATTAAATTTTTTTTACGTTCTGCTCTTTGAATATTAATGGTTAAGGAAAAGGAAAAATTTGCAAATATTAAGGAATTTTCAAAATAAAGTTTTGGTTTTGAAAAGTCAACTAACATTTTTTTGAAATGAAAATTTAGCTACTTTTTTTAAATTGTCTATTTGATTTTAAAACTCATCTTTTCTAGTTGAAATTGCATCTTCCTTGGATAAATTTGAATTATTTGATTGAAAATTCAAAAATTTTGTTAAAAAGTAATCCCTTTTAATTGAAAATTTAAGCGTTTTGTTTAATATTCAAGTATTTTCGTCGAAAATTTATTTCATGTTTGAAATTCATGTTTTGGTTTTCGAAAAGTCAAGTGAAATCTTCGGTTAAAAATTATTTTTTTTAACCGAAACTGTACTTTTTCCAATTTTTTCAATTTATCTTATAGGGAATCTTGCAAGAAATACAATAAGCCCTAAAGAATCAAAATTAAATAAGAATATGCAACTCTTATCTACAGAAAAAGCGAAAACATAAAACTTCAAATAAGTATTGTTAAATGAACAATTTTACGTGAAATATTTCCTTCTAAAGTTCGCTATTAGTTCTCTTCTGAAATTAGTTGCAAGTAACAATTAGAATATTTTCTTTAATTTTATCAATTACTTTGAACAATGTTCATTTTTGTCGTTCGTTCTTTAATTTTATCAAACCCTTTATGAATCTATAACTTACTTGAAGTTCATGAGCACTTCTCTCTGAAAGAAGCTTAATTCTTGACTGTCTCTCGAATTTTCGAACTCGTCCTCTGCATCGAAATCTTCACAATAAAATTCTTCCTGATTCGGAAAGAACAGATGAGTTTTCCGTGTCGGTTTTTTGACATACTAATAAAAAAATAATAAAAATCATAATAAAATTTAAATTATAGAAGTATATTTATTATTGTATTATTCATATTTTTGCTGTTTTAACATGACTTAATTCGGAGGAAATTTGAAAGTAAACAATAATTAATTGTTTAAATAATGACATACAGTCTATAGGAAAATTACCTACTCCTCAAAATCATTCAATATAATGTTTAAATCAGAAAAAATAATTTATATATTCTTTTTATATACTATAAAGTCAGAAAAATAATTGCACGTGTTCTATTTTATATTATTTTCTTGAATTTAAAAAAAACAAATCAAAATTTTTTAAGCAAATAGAAATTGGTAAAGAAAAAGAGTCTAAAAATTATTCAATTATTCAACAATAAGTAGCATAGAATACCAATTTGAGAAAAAAGTGGACATCTCTGGCTCGATTTTTAAAACTCTTGATAACAAAAAATAGTTAATTGTTTGAATAATCACAAGCTTTTTAAAAAATTTACTGCTTCAAACAATGACCAACTATTACAATTCATTCAGAAAATACGAGTTCTGTTTTCATTTTTGGGAAAAAAATTGTTTAAATAAGTTACATTCATTCAAACGATTCAAAATTGTTTAAAAAGTCATTAAGGATATTCAAATAAAAAATTATCAAAAATACGTAAAAATGTTTATTTTTCTGATTTTTGGATCATATTTTGGCCATTGTGAGGGGGGGGGGGTAAAAATGAAAGATATTAGTATGGTTTTATTCTGTAAGCACTCCTCTTCGATCCCTGACAAATTTGGCACCTTCCGATCAAACCCTGAAGTATCAGTCCAATTTTTCGAAAATCCAAAATTTCCCTATGTTAATTATATGGGATATGCAAGTGCCCGGCGGTACGTGTTAATATTCGAATGTCGAAAAAAAATACGGATTTTATTTCGCCAGAAAAGAAAACTTGGGGTGGGGGTCGGAGCCTAGCCCTGTAGGGTTGGAAATTTTGTTGCAATGCACTTTTGGACCACCCTAGTGTGCATACACACAAAACTCACAAATTAAAACATTTTTAAATGGAAAAATTACAATTGTAATAAATTCCACAATTTGAATTTGGCTCTCCAAATTTTGGAAGATTTAGGGCTTTCTACTTCAAACCATTCAGTTTCAAATTCTTTAGTTTTTGAGATTTTATTTATAATTACTCGTTTTAAATGAACAGTGAAATATTGCTAAATATTTCAAATTTGAAATTTTTTACTTAAAAAAGTTTTTCTGAGTAAAAAATGTCAAACTGAAATGCTCAAAATGGAATATTTCAGACTGAACCAATATTTGAAATTGAATAAAAGCGTTTAATTATGAATATAACAATTTTCAATTATTTAAAAATTAGAAATATCGCTCAAAATATTCATCCGTTAGATTAAGGGTTCAAGTACTGAAGCTTTCGAATTAAAGAAGTACAATTTTTAACGCTGAAATCTGTAAATTGTTTAATTTTGAACAGATTCGGAATCATCTTGTAAAATCAATTATTGTTAAATGTTTAGTATTCGAACTACAGTTTAAATTTAAAAACCAATAATTATTTACATTCATAGTTAATGAACCTAAAAAGTTTTTCACACAACATTTTTAATTTCAAGCGATTTGAAATTTCAGCAACACAGTTGAATTTTAAACAAAAAGGATAATATTTTAATAAAATTGTTGAATGTTCAACATAATCAAAATTAATATCAATAAATATGTAATAATATTATGTCCTAAAAGAGCAGTATTTAGTTTTCGGTGAACCTGCAAACTGAAAGGAACCTTGACAAGTAAAAGTCTTTATATATTTACAACCAAAACCAAATTATAATTTTCACCCATAATTTTTCCACTTCACCCGATGGAAAATTACGCAATTTTGTAGGTTATATTTAGCGTGGTGTACAGGGTGTAAAGCGTGGTATAAACTTGGTATAAGCAGGCCATCTGACATCGTATTTGGTAATTTTGAACTTTCTAATTGGATCTTACTAGGATCTGATGTGGTTTGTATTCGGCTAGTAAAAATGCTTATTAGAAGCCAAATAGAAACCTAATAGGATGTGGTTTCTATCAGGTCCTATTACTTTCGAAAGTGGCTTTTGTTCCTGGTTCTATGTGGTGTTCTATTAGGTAACTGTGAACTTTCTAATTGGTTTCTAATTGGTTTTATATGGTGTTCTGTATTCGGTACGATTTCTCAACGAAAGAAAAAGTTATTTCTTAACTTATTGTTATATAATCTTCATTTTTGATAGTTGTTACGTACACAATTCGACAATACGATCGCTTACACGTATAATTGCACGCTTAAACGCTTTGAAAAATCGCACTCGCTGATGATTCGAATTTAACCGATAAAGATTATATAATTTCTGAGTAAAAACCTTCAATATTAGATGATTTTTAATTTAAACCTTCAAAATTTGGAAATTTTATTTTTAATTAGAAATAATAATTTTAAATGGAAAACGTTAGTAGTAAGGGGCAACTATGGGCCACCAGACAGCCTACCCCCACTCCTCGGTGTTTACCCAGACGTCTGGCGCTAGTCGGCGGCTGGTTGGGCCTTGCCACGCTCGACGCTAGTGTTTGTTTAAAGTCTAGGAATGGAAGATAAGGAATCGATGGACAAACGATGGTATTTCAGAGAGTTGTATACTTGTGTAGTGTTGATGGAGTTTCGTAGACTGTATGGCGCCATATTTAAAGCTGCACTTATAGCTTCTTATATTCTAGACTACTTCTGAAAGGAATAATTGACTTCTATGAATGTATTTTAATGACTTTTAATTGAGGAATAAATTTCAAAGTTAAATAACAAAACTTATTTTCTAAAAGAAGAGGAAGATAAATAAATAGATGAGGGTTATGTTCAAACCACGCACGTCTGAAGAGGAACTTTGTAACTCTGCTGTGTTCCATCGGAATAGGTTACAGATTTTTCGCAGACGATAAGGATGTTAAGGAATAAGAGGCGGTAGGCCGTAGCTCTCAAAGTACGTTCCGTGACCATGTCTGTCAATATAAAACGCAACCCAATGCGATCCGTTTTTATTGTGTGGATCCGTGTTGAAAATTAAAGCAGCCGTTCTCATCCACACCTTCGGTATCCGATCCGCAGGGAATACACCAGTCGTATGTCGTGGTATTGCTTAAAGTGCTCGAAGTATCTGAAGGCTGTCCATCTCTATTTCCAGGACTGCCATGTCGAGGCAAATCTTTTTAAGGGTTATTTACCTCACTCGCAGTCTGATTGATTTTCTTAACAGAAATTTCTATGTTATCAGCGACCGTCCTCGATGTCACCGCCGTCGCATGATTTTCAGTTTTGAAAACAGACATTTTTTTTCTGTGTACTCTAACGTGAGATACCTCGAAGTGATATTTCTTCTCGTCTTTGACTTTGATGCCAGACAGGTTAATTATTCCAGATTAATAATCTGTCTACTCATGATATTTTGCAAAAGTGCAGCTTTCTCCCGGCCACGGGTATAGATTTGACCAGCTGATTTTGCGACATCACGAAGATTCGAATGTAGAAAATTCGTAGGAGTATCTCTCTCAAACCACTCGATCCCATGAAAATAACAGATAAGCCAGTTATTCTGCTGTTTTGCATCGCTACAAAGATCCGCGAAGGGGTAAGGTCGTGCAGCTATCCAATGCCCGATAAAGTTATGATCCACTGCAATGGCGGCCATTTCTATTGCAATAAACTTATTTTCAAGATCGCGAAAGCCTTGAATATCAATGGCGTAATCCATAATATTCTTCGCACAATTATATTCTTGCTAATAATGTGTTTAAAGAAGATGGTAGTGAGTAACCACTTAACGAAGCAACCGACTTGTAAGGCTACTTTGAAAGAAATGAAATATGGTCGCTGAGTTCAAAAAAGTACCTATATATGATGACATATGGTCAAGATTTTTCTCACCATTTTTGAATGTTTACACAGCTGCATTTTTTAGAGATAACGCCGCAAGTGTAAGAAGGTACTCATTTTCTGTCCAAACCTGTCCTAAGTAAACACAGGTGTACATTAGGATGTGAGATATGTACAATTTCAAGGAATGAAGGCGGCGGCGAAAATGATTTATTACCCTCCATAATCAACAAGAACTTGTCTAGACGCGTCTATTTCCAAAACGTTATCATATCCTGCATATACAATACAATTTACTGTGCTGGCAAGTAGTTCTTGAAAACGCACCTCTATTCGCAGACTTCCATGTTTTACGAGATTCCAGTGAGAATAACAATTTGCAGAAAGATCAGGGGTAAGATCAAAAGCAAACATGCAGAATCCTTCCCGGTAATCGCTTCTATCAATATCATTACCCTCATTAAGAAAGTGAATACCAGTTCTGGAAAAAAGAGTCTGATAAGCATCAACGTAAAGCTTATTTTTGGAAAAATCTAGCTGCAGAGGTTTTGAGGGTATTTGTGTGCCATCGACGTAAAGGGATAAGAAATTAATCTTGTAATTTTTAAAGTTAAACGGATTAAGTTCTTTATTTCCGTTGAAGGCTCTATTCTCGACGAAACCAATGATTATTCTTTTAGGCAACTGACTGAAAATAACATTATAAAGAGTTTCACCGTGAATACCGCCATGTAAAGTGAGCGCTTTGACCTCCATTCTTGTTAACGGGTATTTTACTGTTCCCTGGGCTAGATCTTTCGCGTGTGCTAGTAAAATTCCGGGGCTCATTTTTGAACGACGTACGAGGAGCGATGCTTCCAAAATGTGCAAACTGCATGTTCTAACGGGATCCAAAAGGCAAAAACCATCTTTTATACGTAAGAGTAGAAGAGGCAATTCGACTCCGTTGAGAAGAAATTTGTTTTGATTGAAAATGTCGCAATGCAGATGACCGATTAGATCTATTGTTTTGCCTGCACCAATACAATCTCGACGGATATCGATGCCTGTATCTTTGGTGGACAAAGCTTCCATTTTTCCTGCAGAATCTACACACTAGAGAGTGGAAGTCAGATGGCTCTTTTTTGCAGCTGGTCCATAATTGAGCAATATTTCCAGGTAAGCTCTGTACGCGTATGCGTTGTTTGGAGGAGAAACGAGTTTTTGATTGAAATACACCAGTGGGCACAAAATTTGACGACGTTTTTACGACATCGTTACGACATCCTTACGACAACTTTACGACAGCCTATGTCCATGTCGTTAAGATGTCTAAACGATATCGTAAAGACGTCGTACGATCTGACGATGTCTTTACGATATCGTCAAGACACCTTAACGACATGGACATAGGATGTCGTAAAGTTGTCTTAAAGATGTCGTTATAATGTCGTAAAGACGTCGTCAAATTTGGTGCCCACTGGGAAACGTCCACCTGATTGAACATCGAATGAAGTAAGTTGTTTATCACTGTTACACTTTTCAGATCGGCTGCATATGCAGAAGTTTCTGCCGGTGCTTCCAGCTTGACGCGTATACTGAGCATTGTATGAGCGAGATCTGTATATTCTTCGCCGTGGCCTGGAATGACAAACTCTATCTGTGAATCGTCGGTCAGCGATGAAACGGGCTTGTGATGGATACATTGCGAGCTCTAAATAGATGTTTGAGTAGGTGGAAGAGAAAAAAGATCTGATTCTGTTTTCAAACACTCGCTAGAATGTGAGTGTAAAAATGACATTATATAATAATCTACTTATTAACTGCCAAAAATGTCCGAAATTGAACTACTTTTTCCTGCGCTAGATTTACGCTTTTGTTTCTTCTGTGTTTTCTTATTTTTTCTTTTATTACTACTATTGATTCTCTTTTTAGACTTCGTATTTTTCACCCCTTTCTTCTTCTTTAATTTACGTGTCGTACTAAGTCACTTAACTTTTTTCCTCGTTTAATCCCTTTTCTAAGCTGCGTGGCACTCTCAAGACCACGAACTCCGGACCACTGAGGTCGGAAATTTTGTACACCAAATTTATAACCTGATCCATTCATAAGATTATTAATTTTATCCAAATCTTTTCTTTTTAATTTCCGGCCAAATTCAATAATACGAGGGTTGAATGCCTGCTTGAGTGATACTTTCCTATCGGCATAATTTAAAACGCTAATACCTGTTCGAAGTGCCTCCTTTCGAACTGAACGTGCACCTCGCGCTAATATCGGCAATACAGGTCGAAAACGTCACCTACAAAGCTTCCGATTCCATGACGTCTCTGATAGGACGATCCGACATACACTTTTGATATTCCCCTCCACCGACTTGTGTTGTGTAGTAATCTACGTAATAACTCATTATTACTAAATCATATAATTTTTACTTCTTCTTCTCCTACTCCTTCTCTGATCAATTTTTTTAAATAGAAGTATCACTGCCAGAGTGCCAAACTCGAATGGTATAGGAAGTCCAGCATCATCTCTTATATCTATTTTTATCGTGCGAAATTGAGTATGAAGAAGAGAAATTAAATTCGGAGAGGAAAATTGAGTAACTTGCGTGGATGCGAAAATGTAGTTTCGAGTGTCGATAGGAATAATACGTAAAAGCGGTGTTTGTACATCGCCTGTAATATGAGGTTCGCAAATATCGGAATAAACGAACATTTTCTCAGGTAAACCACGAGCCGGACTTGGAGGGTGATTAGCATAATGAGAATTATCTGATGTTAATTGTTGTGGTGCAAAACCAAGTATACGAGATACTTTTTCACTTATTGCAAGAAAATGACGACCGTTCATATCACAATCCTCTTTAAAAAAATTTCAACTCTGACATAACAATCTTTGTTTTTTGGAAAACTAAGCCCACGCGTTCTCGAGCAATCGGGGTCTGGTTTATCGCTCGGACGAGATCGTTTACCTGTGGGTACACACCAGGTCGAAACTGGGAGACAAAAGGACTTAACTATTTACCAGTCAACATACCTGCTGTGTACTTATCTCTGATTGCATTAAACTCGGCGTTCCCTTTGAGAACGTAAGGAAGCGAGTATTTGAAAAGTAAATCTTCACCTTCAATTTTCGCTTTTTAAATTTTTCTCTCATAATTTTCTTCACTTGTATCTTGCACGATACTACTACTACTACTTGACACATTCGTTATTAGAGCTATGCGATTTTTCATTCGATCAGATGAATTGTGTCTTACACTCAAAAGCCCTTCTCGCTTTATTCATAGATTTATCTGTAAGAGGCTCAACCCAAAAGTATTTACTAAACACGTCAATGACCACAAGCAGATACAAGTATCCATCGTTGAAATCTTTAAAATGCTTCAAATCAACTAAATCTGCTTACCATAAATCATCTATATTTGATATATCGTAATGTATTCTTCTGAAACGTTGATGAATAGGTACGTGTAGATTATATGAATCTTCAGATTTTAACCACTCAACCACATCTGCACGTGAGATTCTTCCACGCACAGCTTTTGCGAGTTTCTCAATGCCAGTGTAAGAGACTTCATGGGATGAGTCGAAATAAATTTCTTCTAACAATTTCATGGTTTTAGAAACAAAGTTTTCCAGTGATTACTACTTCTTTTTCTCCCTTGAGATTTAGTCGAGCCCGTGCTGCCAGGTGTTTCTCGCTTCCTACTTCTACCTGGAGTGTCAGTGATACTTGTGTATACCTCGTTACCACTAATGCTGCCTTCGTCTTCTTTTATGAATATTTTCAGAATTCTTTTAACTGAGTCTTAATAATTTTACCTCAGTTTATTGAAAGAAATCTATTTTTTACTAAAAAATTTTTGAAAGAAGAATGCATTAAATATTAGCAATGTTAGAAATACATTAAAATTTTGTATTGTTTCTTTTCCTGATTGGAAAATGTAATAATCTAAACAGATTGGTTCATAATCAACCATAAATGAATTTATTAAAATGATACATTTTTCAGGCTAGCTGAGAATAAAAAATCGAGTGCGAAGCACGAGATACGTGATGAGAATGTGTTCGTTAAAGTCGAATCAGCTTTAACATAAGAGAATTCACAATCACCAAGCTGCAGTTGTGGATGCTTTCACTTTTTATTTCAAAAGGCCTGCGTGCATAAATGTGAAGGAAATACAAAGGCCGAGCCAACAGTCGCGCACCGTACAGGCGCGCTCAAACTTGCGAGCGAAGCGAGCCGCGTGCGATGAGAATGTTGGATGAGAATGTGAGCATATTTTTTATAAGTTTGCGTTATAATCTGCCTTTTTTTATATATTATCCGATTTATTCATCTTTTTACATGGTTCATTTTAAACGGAAAGGAACAATGAAAACAAAAATTAAGAGAAATCGCTAAGTGTGTGTCATTACGGCTACATATTTGTAGTACTTTTTTACATTCTGTTTTCAGCGGAAGTTTTTTTTCAAGCAAGAAATTTTCTCCTACAAACTTTTTAATCTAGAAGTACACACTTTAAAATCAGAACTGCATAAAGTGTGTCCAGTTGCAGATGCAGTTTTAAGCCCTAAATTATATAAAATATTTTGACATTTTTTGTCATTCACTCTAATAGAGTTTCCCTTACACTAGATCTCATAAACAAATAATATTATCTGAAATTTTTATTCAAATTTTTCACCTTTAATCAAATTCGATTTCAGAAAGAAAGTGAAAAAGTACACCTTGCCACGGACAAATTTCATTTTTGCCTCTCGCTTCATGGATGAAATTATTGGATGATGGATATGTCTCTAATGGTGATAAAACTGCTTCAAGACGCTGGTATTAATGACCGCAAGGTATCTACAAGAAAGAAATAAGAAAACATCATAAGTGGTTTCATGGGCAGCCAGGATAACAAAAGATATGAAAGTCTGATGGATAATGATTTTACGTTTAAAGATTTTTCTTTTTATATCACTTGATATTTGCCGTTTAATAAAATAGAATATCTAAGATACAAAAGTACGAATAATAATAATAAATCATCAACCAGTGAAAATTTGAATTCGGCCTCGAATAATAAATTAACCGAATTGAACGTGGTTTGCTCATATTCACAATCGATGGAAAGTCCACATTTATACGAGTACATATATAAAACCAATTTCAAATACCGATCGAGTATATGCACTTGATGAAATGGTATTTGCGAACGAAAACGTATGGACCTATGTTCCGCTGGAAAAGTTTCCATGAATGCACTTTGATATTTTGCTTATTGCGAACTCAAACTCCTACATATATTTCTCAAAGCGGATATAAACCAAATCCATTTGATGTTTAAATATTAGAACTTTCTGGGTGTAACTGCTTCCCTTATTTTTTCTTTTTCAAACCTTCAAAACTAGAATAGAGAGATTTTATGAATTAAATCTTATTTGTGCCATTATCCACCTGCGGTCAATTCCAAACGCAAAGAAAAATATCATTTTTTCTGAACAAATAAGAAAAACAAAGTAAAATATAACAAGATAACAGCATTTTATTATACGAGGACTCTGATATATAGATTTTGGTGTTGAAACTTCAATTAACACTATCAACGCCTTAACAGATAATATTCTTTAATTTAATAAATTGTCACGCAGACGGAATGTAGAAATATTTTTTCTGTAACGTGTCACATTTCAATACTGATTGTTTTTTACAATAAAAAAATTTTGTTCGAGGAAAACAGATTTGAGTCAAACTAGTTATTCTTCTTTTCGTAAACAGTGCCGATTTTCGATAAACAATGTTATAACCTTTCAGTGCCCATCGTTTCTAGCATGAAACACGCATTTATTCACGTCCACTGAATTCTATCTGAGCTGTTTCCACAACGAGTGACTCATTGCAGCGACTCTCGTATTTTAAACCAATTTATGAAGTTTCCAATAACTTTTAATCGATTTCTCACTCAGGCAGAACCAATTTTTATACTATGTGGTGACGCTTTTCAAATAGACTTAAATTTGATATAAATCCGTTTGTATAGTAAAACTATTTCTTCTTTTAATAAAATATTTGCGTTTAAATAAAAATGTGCGTCCTTATAATACAACTCTTTTGTTTATGGTCAAATTGATGTACATAATAAAATTTCACAACGATGTCATCTTGAACAAGAGAGATCTACTTTTTGCGCAGTAAAGAGAAGAGGGGTCTCAATAACAAGTAAGGAGTTTCTTTTCTCATTCAGTAGGTTACGACATTTATAAACATTTTTCATATAAAACTATATTTTTATCGACTCCATTTCGGATCGTGGATCACATTTTTGTATAACTAGTATATTTACGTAAGTACTTTCGACAGTCGTATCAAAATAACATTGTCTTTTTTCTTAAAAATGAGTTGTCTACTTGATTGTAAAAAAAGTAAGACCAGCTTACTATTCTTTCTCTAGTTTAGTATTTTCCTACTTCAAGATCAGATGGACTGCCTGTTGGCAATGGCCTCGGTAGGAAGAAGACTAAAAGGGCGCAGGCTGGAAAAAAAATTGTATATAATTTAATTATTGTAATCTAGCTTCAACATTCGTATTTTACTGTTGAAATGAAAATTGTCGATAAAGAAATTATTTATTATTTATTAAAATTATGTTTAAAATTTGTATAGACTTGCGAAGAAAAATTATTTGAAAAATGAATTCTGGATAAAGGAGGTGTGCGGTTGATATTTTGCTAATATTCTGGGATGATAAACAATTCATTTGTCGATGGAATTAATAATTATTGATTGAATACCTACCAAACAGCAAGCATCCCATGCACATGAAGGCAGCGACGCATTCAGCATTGAGGAGGCTCGAAAATGCAAAATTGCCAACCACAGCCGCGAAATTCCCGAACAGATTGACAATGCTGACTGCGGTGGATCTGAAAGATGAAAATCCGGAATGATCGTTTTATATTTGATAATGTCCATAGACACGCAAAAAGGTCCCTTTATAACTAGTACATTTGTTACAATATTTTATGACCAAACTGAGTTTATGACTTGGACGCCTGTCTCCTGGATCATAATTCTCTGCTCTACAACATCGCATAACCTGCTGAAGATCTAATTTACTGATAATTAAATTTTTTATGAATTAAAGCTGAACCCCTTTTGTCAACCTCTACACCCATGTGGAAATTGTGGTAGCATCCCAGCACTGGCCAATTGTGTACCAGTACTGGCACTGGCATGGGCCTGGCCTGGTACCAAGCCTGAGTGATCGGTTCTGGGCCAGTATTTTGTATTAACTTTTATTTTATTTATCCTAGTACTGGCTCAGTACAATAAGGGACACTGGTCTAGTATTTGGAAATATTAAAAAAAAAAAAAAAATCAGATAGACATTCCAAAAAAATGTAACTTCGTTTAGCACCTGTTTTTTATTTGTATATTAATTACCTCAATGGTGCTGGAATGACTTCCGCATTTACTGCAATGACAATATTACCAGCAATCCTCATCGTGACGACTATGGTAGCTGATAATGTCAACATATATGGCACTACTTGAGCCCAATTTACTCCAAAGCTGCATGTTATTGATATTATAAACGTCAGGACTAAAAAATTAATAGAACACCTTATTTTTATTAAATAAAATACAACTCTGTTTAGTAAAATATTGATGAAAAGTGACCCACGCAATACAATTTCTTTCCTCATTTGAGTGGTCATCATAAATCCAACGAGGAAGGCAAACCCGACTGTGGAGGATGCAATAATTGTGGAATTTATGTACACTGCAGCCTCTATGTGTGACTGAAATTTTATCAAAAGGAAATAAGAGTTACTCTCATTTGCAGTGTACACACAGATTTAAGTTAAAAATGTCCGAAAAGCTTTTTCGAGATAAATAGAAAACACTGCCAATAGGGAAGAAAAATGGTCGTTTGGAAAAGCAATTACAGGAACTCTACATTGCCTTGAACTCGTTTTCGTTTGATTAAATTACAATTTCAGAACAGTAAAAGTTATTTCATTTCAAAGAAAATCAAATTTTAACATAAGAAATAAAAGAAATATATTCTAATAAGATACATTCAGTACCTTATATTTTATATATGCCAAAGTTCAATCGTTTTAAATCAGAGTATAGTAAAAAAATTTCCAAGAAAAAATCGAAATTTTTAACAGATTGAATTTATTTCAAATCGAGCAGGCTGCGCATGCTGAAGTCAGAGAATCGTTTTACAGAAAAATATATTGCTTTTCTTATTATAATACAAATATGAATTAAAAATATGAAATATAAAATTATTACCGGGACGCAAGTATCGGAATGGATACTGTAATTTTGACTAAAATTGGGAATTTGCAATTTAATTGGGACCAGCATTTCGCACATGGTAAGTGTCTTGTTTGATGGATATGCAGAACGAAATTTCCTGCCAAAATTGTTCAGCATGATGAAAAGCTGCGGCACCCACAATCTCATCGTGTTTAACCTGCAACAACGTCAGCAGATCATGCGTCGTTTCGTACGGCGGGATATATGCGGATTTCGCTCAAATTCAGTTTCGAATTGCTCATGAGTAATTTACATGCAGAAAATGTCAAGTCTTAATTTCGCTATTTTAAATAAAAAAACAAGCTAATTTATTCATACACAATATTTTGAGGAAAGTGGAAGAGGATATTGAAATTTTAAGGAGATATAATTATAATTCAATTCAGTCTATATTATTTCCATAATAAGCTAATATTATCCCAATATGGTAAATAATTATACCATAATTGTCTACAGTTTAGTAAAAATATTGAAACCTATAAAAAACCTGGAATATCCTTCACAATTTCTAAATTTGGATAAGTCAAGATTTAATGATACACTATCGGCAAAACAATTATTACTTCATGCACCCGTGAAGAGGTTTCAATGTTTATTGCTTAAATAAAAGGTAAAATCCTAAAGACCACTTTTGTAAAATACCAAATTAATAAATTGATTTTCCTAGCTCTAGCCAAGTGTTGAAGTACAAAATTCCTTAAAAATTGGAATTTTATTTCTGCCTTTCACAAGTAATAATTTAATATCCACATGACCAAATTACTTCAACTAGAGCTCATTCAACGCAGAACTTAATAAGTTTTCAACGGTGTTTTAAACATATTGTTCTTTTTATTCTGAATGGCGCTATCACTTTTCAATGTCAAGACTATTTGTTAAGAGGTCACCCGGCTAGTATAGTGGTCCAATACTATCCATCGGTAGTGTACATTGAAGTTAAAAACTTCCACTTTTTTATTATTTAAAATTTGGCAGCATTTAAGTTTAAGCAATTGAAAGTCCAAGTAAAATTATTTTTAAATCTCGAAACACTTAAATCGTAATTTCATGATTGAATGTCATTGTCTTGAAGTTGAATGCAAGGTGTCTTTTTTAAAGCCGTGATAAGAACAAAACTCTCACGTGAAATAGTTCAAATATTAACTCAAGGTAAGATTTTCCTCATGCAAAAACATATTTACAAATCTCAAAATAACATTTCCTTAAAGGAAAAATTAAACTTGATTGTGAGTCAAATTCTGCAAATTTTCATTTTCTCTATTTACAAAATGTGGATATAAGATTAAATATATAATAGTGCAAAAATAAATATACCCAAACATGCTTCCAAACTGAAGAAAAAGAATGATATACATCGGTGATGAATAAGGCTTTGTGAAAAGTATTTTGGTCTTGGACCATCCATCTTGTATTTTGCCCTTAAGGCCAGATTTGTATTCTCTTTTTTGAATTGCTTGTCCCTGTTTCAGCTGCAATTCTTTGACCTATTTGTGAAAGAAAAATCTATAAGAAACGAGAATAATAAGAATGGAGAAAAGGCAAAAATCCTGATAAATAATAGCAGACATAAATGTTCTATTTGTCTAGGAAATGCGATTCTGCTACTGTTTTATGTTTTATCCTTCCGTGAATGCAATGCTTGCAGAAAACCCTCTTTATTTAATTACGGAAAAGCAAATGTAATCTGCAAGACCGGAAACGTAAAAACACTTTCCATTACTCTATAGCTACAAAAAAATTAGTAGATCCAACAAGAATAATATAATTATTGCGAAGCAAAGAATTTAACTCTCATGTTTATCAAAGGAGAAAAAAAGAACAGTGGACAATAAAATATGATCTTTGTGTCCATGAGTCAAGGCTATTCAAAAGAATTTAGGCGAATTCAAGCGGATTCAAAAAAACGCAAATGAACAATTATTAATTTAAAAACATTCAAGAGAATTTAAGAAATTTCAAAGTTTACTCAAGAAAATTTAAGTGAGATCCAGTACATTTAATCGGACTCAAAAGAATTCCAAAATTTGATAAAATTTTAGAGAATTCTAGTGAATTATGAGGAATTTCAGTCATTTCAGAGGAATTATAGTGAATTCAGAAGAATTTTAGTCTATTTACAGGAATGAGATGGTTTCTCTCTCATGTATCTTCCGAACGGTCAGTGCTAGAATTGTACATTTTTTTGAACAACTAAGAAAATGACTGCTATTTGTACAAGAAAAAGGTAATACTTTGTTTAAACGACCACTTTTTTGAAAACATTTTTTACTTTTTTTTCAAATAGTTTTTCGCGATTATATCAACAACCATTCAAACATTAAATAAATAAGGTGCTCGTCGGAGTCAGCAATGGAAAATGCATCGAAATATTTTATCATTTTTCATCCACAAAAAAATACATCCAATTATGGTGTAACTTGTGATTCATCAGAGAAAAAAAAAAGAATTTAAGTGAAAAATGATCAATAACCTTCTGCGTATTCAAAAAACGCAGATTTAGATTTGAATTTCAACATGGAGAACTGCTACCGAAAAACACGTCCCATTTCATGGATACATAGTTTGTTGACCAGTTTAATAATACAGACCCTTAAAAGTATATGAAATAGAAAATAAATACTGGATAATTATTATCAGAGACCTTAATTAAATTTTCATTATCATTATCTATAATTAATTGATATCATTTTGATGAAGACATATATTCTTAAAGAAGAGAGTGAGCAGTGTTTCTAATTGCGTTTGATTATTCAATCAATAAATTAGGAATTACCGGGTACGAGTTACGAGATTTCAGTTTATTCATAGAGTAAATTCTCTTGAATGAAATTAAAGCTTCTTGGAGACGACCATCAGCCATCATCAGTTTTGGACTTTCTGGTGTAAGGCACATTATTATGAGACCCAAAACTGATGGAATTGAGCAGATTAACAGATAAACTTGCCATGTGACGAAAACTTGATTGGAAATTCTCAATGAAAATGGCGAGTCGTATGGCAAGACGTTGAATGCTAGTGCTGGAAAAAAAATCAGAATGTAAATATTTGTTATCCATTTTATTGTATCCAATATTTATTGTCATACAAATAATAAAGACCAAACCACGATAATTATGATACTGACCCTTTTTCAATTGGTTTTCTCCTTCAAAGTTTGGTATTTTTAATTAGAAGTTTGTTTTATGTCATATTCAAGGTTTTGAATGGTATTAAAATAGAAGAAAGCTTTTGCTACCTATTCCAGACGATTTTATTGGAAATTCCATATGAAGTTTTGGAATCAGACCGATTTCCTCATCAGATAGCCTTCAACATATAGCGAGGATTTAATAAAAGATTAATAAACTTGGTGATGAATTATATCAAAAACATAAAAGAAAATAAACGTAGGTCATGGTTAGAAAAAAGTCAGGAAGGAAAATAATTTTAAAAAATGGTTTTGAGTGCTCACTAGTTGAAAAAGTCAGACAAAGTAAGCGCCGCGCTTACAAAAAAGCGTTTCGCAGACTATTAAAACGTTAATTAAGGTTTTCAAATCTACCCCTCCCATACTTTCCCTTGCCTACTTCCCCTACTATTCAACCATTTATTTTCCTCTTCGCCCCACCACCCTTTTCGTCCCGTCACTACTACACCACCACTCACTTCCCCGAGACTCCACTACATCCCCTCCTCTCACTATCACTACTTCCCATTTCCTCACTTCCACCATTTCGTGTACTTCCCCTCCGCTCACTTTCAGTACTTCCCCTCCCTTCGCTTACCCTAGTTACCCTGCCATCCCTCCCCTCACTTCGCCAACTTTCTCCCTCCCCGCTTACTCTTGCTTCCATAATCGACCTCCCCTCACTTCCCCCCCTTACATTCTCCGTTTCCCTAATACGTCTTCCGTTATTTCCCCTCACTTAACCAACAAACCCTTCCTGGAAAAATGTATGACGAACGGACGAGCGAATTAACGGACACCGGACCAAAATTATAGGGGCTTCTGCCCGGGGCTGTGAATCCCTAAAAAGTACTACTTTTATTAATTTCGAAATGTCATATGAAATTTCCAATAAAATCGTCTTGATGAAGTCTTAACAAAAGGTTTTCCTTTTTTCATACAATTGTTTTTTCTCTGGCGTAAAATCAGAAGAATATTTATAATCTAAAAATTTTCTCTTGTATACGATTTCTTAAATTCATTTTTCACTCTTTAAGCATTATCAAAAAAAAGTTTCGCCTGTGAACGTTTTCAAATGTAAACATTCGAAAACTTAAATTTTTTAATTAAATAGATTTTAAATTGAAAACCTCCTTTAAAAATCTCATATTAGAGGCTTTTATTCAGGAAGATTTAACAAAATTTTTTCTAACAACTTTTTTCTAACACAATGAGCTTGTATAAAAATATGACCTCATAAAATCTTTTACATTCTAGAGTATGTAAACTAATTACTATAATTACCGCAAAGAGCGCACAACTCTAATTTATAACTTTTGAGACATAAGTACAGTATAATTATAATTCAAAATATAACCTCAGAAGAATATGCATTTTAGTAAATCACTTGCTTTATTCACCCTTCATATTCTGCTATCTATTCATCTATGATATTTTAAGGATTTATTGAAAGGCCATTCTAAATTGCAGATGTTTTGGAGTCACGAGATGAAAATTTAATACCGAAAATATTATATTATCTTTGGCATATAAGCGATCAACTTCAGCTAATTGCAATTGATAGTAAACATGCTGAACATTTGTTTGCAAATTGCGAATCGCATCTAGAAAATAATGGAATTTTCATTAATACAATACTGCCTTTTTTGTTTCCAATCCTGTAATAATTATACGATTCAATTATATAGTTAAAAGTTTGTCATAAGGACAACCGCAGGATTTCGCCGGGAGCAGGTGCTAATCTTAAAAATTGCTCGGGTTGCGGATAGAGGGTCCCTGTACCAAGGGTTTCTGCTGAATATGGTTACAATAATTGATAAGCAGTCGCGGATAATTGTCCAGGGATGGTCCCGAAGTAATAACCCCTAAGAGGAGGCGTGACAAATCTATATACCCCCCCCCCTATTACTCCTTTCCTCACAGAGTGAGTCACGCTTACCCCGAAATGGATATGGCTTAATGAAATAATAACGTGATCTTCTTAAAGTATCTCTTCACCATCCCCAAGTGATCTTCCGTGATATTTTTTTGATATCTTTTCCGCTTTTAAAGAGATATTCAAATTCTGAGATACATTTAGGGAATAATTTCTCAAGTATAACCACCCCAAAAACCGAAGTTGTCCGATCCGGCTCAAATTTTGACTGATTGGAGTCCTATGGGATGCTACTTCGTACAAAAAATTTGTTCATTTCTGCAAATATTTTCATTCCTGGGAAGGGGGGTGGGCAATGTTTATACTTTTGATGGGAAGCCCCTTCTTTAAAAGAATTTAACCTTGTCTTTTGCATGAAACGAAATTTTATGTCATTTTTTCGACATGCTTTTTCAGGGTGAGAAGGAGAGGGTGGGAGGGAGAGGGGTTGTGATTGGGACGGGTGACGGAGAGAGCGGGGGAGGGGTGAGTGAGAGGGTGAGGTGAGGCGGGGGAAGAGAAAACTAGTAAGGGAAAAGTGTGGGTGATTGGGAAGGGTGACTGCGAGAGGGGGGAGGGAGTGACGCACTTACAAGCGAGTAGAGACAGAAAAAAAACTGTGAGAGAATTTATCTGGTATGCTCGACGTTGGAATTCCAATCACAACGTCTCCAATGAGAGAATGCCAGGTGTATGTGTGAAGGATAATCTCAACCGAACTCCTTTGTCCACCAGCAGTAGCTACGGTCAATTTCATGTCGTTCTCGTCCTCTTCCAACATCACGCTCTCGTCCACCATTTTTGTCTCGTCCACTGTACGCCACCAGAAAGGCGCGACCACACCACTGAGCCTCGGCATTTAACTAGACTGCGCGTCTGCTGGTGCTGTTAGATCACCGATGATGATGATTGCCCGCTGTTCCGTACTGGCTTACGTGTCGAGATTCCCACTCTCTGCTCACTCGTCACTCTGACTTTGCGCGGGAAGTCTACGCAGGATCATAGGATGCAGGCGCCACATATGGAAATATAGACTGCGCGTGCACCTCGCGGAGAACAGGAAATAACTCGCGATCTGCAACTTTTAACATTGAACGGAATCTCATTTGGCGGATAACTGTACCAATAGATGGGGCCATAAATAAGTCAGTAAATGTGTTATCTGATATCTCTGCGAATAGATGGCGCACTATAAACTTAACATGAAACGGAATGTTGCTCTTTTTGTATTTTTAAGTTATCATTCATCATCTGTCGGTAAAGCAGGGATGTTGGAAACTGTGTGTTTGTTGATGTATCTGTCAATATATGGCACCACTCTAAACTTTTCATAGCACCGAAACTTAGTTGCTATTTCTATCAATAGATGGAGCCACAACTTATTCGGTAAAACATGAAATGTCGGTAAATTGGTTAGTTGATATCTCAGCGAATAGATTGCAACATTGTAAACTTATCATAGAACAAGAATTTTGTTGATATTTCTACCATTAGATGGCGGTACATTACGGTTGGTAAGAGGCGTGTCGGTATATTGAATAGTTGATATCTCTGACAATACATGACGCTACTGTTTCAGGAACCTGCATTACCGACTTGCTCGGCCGGCAATTGGCGCAGCCCCTGAATAGCTATACCAATACCATGGGGGAACTAGACAAGGTGTCGCAACACTCGAGACGAGTTTACGAAGGGTTTGTCCAAGTGATTAACAGGCCAGAAAAGCTGCGCCTTGGGATACTTTGTCAACCCTGATAGCACAGAACGTTCCTGGAACTTTCCGCGGGCACCTTTGGAACGTTCCAGGAACGTTCCCGGGAGGTGTAAAATGTCCGCTGTTTGGGAACGTTCCAATGGAATGTTCCAAACATTAATTACCGTTATTGTTATTATTATCAATAAATATCACGTAAACCGTAAGTGATAGGTCAAACTCGATGTCAGTTTACGATATGGATATAATATTATAGATAGTATATGCGGTACTCAAAACTCAAAAATGACATCCATTTTGACCTATCTCTTACGGTTTACGAGATAATTGTTGTTAAAATAACAATAATGGAAGGTTCCTCTTAGGTCCCAATGGAACGTTCCCAACCGGCGGGCATTTTACACCTCCCGGGAACGTTCCAAAGATGCCCGCGGAACGTTCCGTGCTATTAGGGAATGCCAGTGTTTCTGTGGATTAGTAGGAGAATACCATTTAATTATATATCTAGTGATTTGACGATTTCACCAACTTTGGCGGTGCCATGGGACGCTCTCCTTATCGTCACCGACATTGGACCTATATAAAATTAGAGCCTGTTCCTTTTTTTCGAAGAACCTGCAATCCATTAAACTAAAAAGACTAAAGTACATTGCTTCTTTCATAAGAAATGCCTGGAACTTTAAAAACCCTTAGCGCTAAAAATACTCTACTCTTTGCTGGTCAGAACATTCCTTGAATGTGCATCCGTTATCTGTTCCGCTTCATATAAAGTGCATAGAACTAGACTCGAACCGTTTCGGATGAGCCTTTAGTCAGTTCCCAAGTGACAGACCATGCAAGGAGTTTAATGGTACTTTTCTGCTTCTGAGTGAGGTTAGTATAACATTAGTGTATTTTTAGTTATGAGCTAGTGTTTTTAGTTATTATTTGCTATTAATATGAACATTAGCAGTAAATAATATTCCTGTGAAGCATGGCGTTTGTTATAATTCTTGTTGTCAAATTCCGTTGCTGATGTAAAATGCGATAGCAGCTTATTGAGATTTTGAGGTTAGGATTAAATTTTAGAATGCAAGAGCGAACTGCCTCCAGTAAAAAATGTACTGTAAAAAAGTAAGATAAAAACGTGAAAAGCTATTTTTCATTTCAATCCTGAACGAAATAGTTTCTATGTTTTTTCACGAAAAATTTTTCAAATTTACGTGACATTGTTGTGAAATTTGTATGGGAAATTTCACGAATGTTCAATGTATTCAAACACGGAGTAGCTTTTCGGTATTAAGAAAAACCTTAACTTTCGTAGTTTTTGTATTCGTACCTGTTCGTAATTTTTCATAGAGAAATATAATTTGTTATAGATCTTTGTAGATACTCGTATACCAGTGATTTACATTAAAGTTGAAAAAAGAATGCAGTCTTACCACGGTTTGATGTCACACAAATTTTGTAATTTTGCTTGCATTTTGCTTTTGCATTCTAAAATTTAATCCTAACCTCGAAATCTCAAAAACTTGTCATTGTATTTTACATCAGCAATGGAACTTGATAACAAAAATTATAAGAAATTCCATGCTTTAAAGGAATATTACTTAATTTTAATGTTCATATTAATAGCGAATAATGACTTATAACTCAAAATACGAACTTATAACTAAAAATATTATAATGTTATATTAACCCCACACAGAAGCAGAAAAGTACCAATAAACTCTTGCACTTAACTTTTTCTATAAAACAAGCTTCATAAAATGTCAAGATTGAATAAAACATGACACTGTGTCCACTATAGTGATCGACGGCACTGCATTCATGTTATCACTAAAATTTTTATCTTTTAGAGCATCATAATCAAAATTTTCGATTTTTCAATTTTTTTATGTACCGGGTGTTCACATCTCCTGACAATTTTGTCAAATACTCACTCTGCATTTTGAAAAAAAAAAAAAAACAATTTTGAAATCCTCTAGAAACACGCACAAACTATAGGGGTATACCGGCATTGTTAATTCCCCAAAGGTTCCGCCATCTTAGACTTTTATTGCTTAATGAGAATGCTCTTTTGCGTGCCGAATTTTATCCATGCGTACAGGTAGGGGATCGTTCATATACTACTTTATGCGTTTTTCTGCAGTTTATACAGTTCTTATCTATATTTAAAGAAAAGAAAGACGCATAACGTAGTTTATGAATGATCCCCAAGTGCTACTCGTTTGTTTGCAGCATTTTCCTCCAGCTCTTCACACTCATCTTTGTTATCGCTCGTGTTTCGAGCCTCCCACTCATCCTGCAAGCATTTCAAATAACTAGTTTTGAATAAGTCTAAGAAAATGAATTATTTACCAACATTTTCTGCTCTAGTTAATAAATATATTAATATTAATTTAATAGAGCAGCATTCTCCAATCGAAATTGGAGTAATATAAGACAGCAGATATTGTTTGATAAAAATTAAAAAAATAAATTCTCATTCTACAATAAAAACCACCAATGTCAAGCCCTATAGCCTTATGATTACTTGAAAATTACGTTTTGTGACCCACGCTAATGGTCACTTTTTCTAAAAATTAAACGCGAATCGTGTTTCAGCTGATACAACCGTTGACAACCGTTGTGTATATTTACTTTGAGTCGAGTAGTCAATGTAAAGTTCCAGAAAGGATTCGGTTACCTGTCGGGAATGAATTTGGTTCTTTTTCGAGGACTTGGTAGTACGTAAAATGACTGTAGCTCGTTTGGGAACACACTTGTCTCCGCCTGTACGATTTCGTCCTGAATCATGTATAAGAACGAGTGGTGGATCACCTCTCTGTTCGTACCGATAACTGTACCAACGAAAAGATCGCTATAATTATTTCGTCTATAGAGAAAAGTTTTTAAATATTCAAATCCAGAAATGTTCGATTTCTGAAGCAAGTTAGCATGTTGACTGGCAAATTCTTAGGCTTTACAGGACAGTAACTTTCCTGCACCTTTCCTTAATAATAATAAAATTATTTACACGAAATGTATTGATTATTTTACGCCGCCAGATCCTATGCCATCCATTTCCGACATAGTGTAGCTTAAATGTTAACTTTAAAACACTAATAAACTTGGCACAAATATGGCTAGGAAAATCATGAACATTTTTTAATTCTTTCAGATCCTGTGATCGGTAAACCAGCATGTCGTAAGGAGATATTACGTTGACTGGAATGGAACGAAGTATTCACGAAATGTTAAAGGACGCACCTTCTCTTAATGAAAGTGACGGTGCAGTTCACAGTGGTTCTCCTCCAGCTCTTATTAAAAAAAATCGATTAAGCGATTGTCAACCAAGATCAGCGACTATGAGTTTAACTCTTGAGAGTCCAACATCAAAATCTTGTACGTTTCTTGCATATGTTACACATTATGATATTTTGTTAAAGATAAACCGAGGTACGTTCATGTATGAGGAACTCCATCTTGAATTCATAAAAGACAAACATTCATGAATACGATTTCTTAAACTTTCACGACTTAGGGGCCGTCTATAAATTACGTGATTCTTAAAGGGGTGGTGGGGGGTCAGCAAATATATCACGGAAAATCATTTGGTGGAGGAGGGGGATTTTTTAAGCTGGTCACGTTACGATTTAATTATAAGTTCATTTTCAAAAAACATTATAAGAAACACAATTTCTAACTAATAAACCTTAAAAAAAAAAAAAAAAATTACATAAAATGGAGCATCAGGTAAAATTATGCTTCCAAACATCAATAATAATTTCGGCTCATTTAGAGACAAGTATATATATAATTGAATAAAATATTACCTTAAATTTGGAATTAGTCAAATACAGGATAGGTTTACTTGATTCACACTAATTTATATTTATAAACACACTGCTGTAATATTGAAAAACATATTTTTGTAGTGAAACAGTTTTAATATTTTCGTTGTAATTTACTGTAATTTATTTTTTTGTAATCCCTAGGATTTCGTTATTTAATTGATGAACATTTGCATTTATTTTTAGTTTTAATTAATAATTGCAAATATTACAATTAAATAGATATGAAATAATAATTTTATTCGATAAAAGTTAGAAAATTTTATTAATTGAATTATTAAGTTCGACAGAGGTACTTTTTAATACTTTAAAATTAATTTAAATTTTTTAACTATTAGTTTTAAAATGTTTTTTGTTGATAAAATAGAGAAATTATTTTAATTCTTAAATATTTGTTCATATCCGAGTTCATATCACAGAATAGGCTTGTTCCTTTTTTATGCTTTCTGCAGTTTTAAAGCTTTATTACTTTCACAACTCAATTTACAAATAAAAATACTGCCAAATATAATCTGAGATTAAAATCTCGTATACTTGATTTTTTCAATAATGTGGGAACAAATGATTTTTCACCATAAATGCATTCAGATATTATTTCTTACTTTTTATAAAGCTGTTCAAATGAACAATAAAATCGTTAAAAAGCAAAATTATCGATTTTATTATTGGATTAAGTAGCTTTTAAAGAATAAAAAATACTATCCAAATACACTTATGGTGGAAAACCATTTTTTCCAAGTTATTTAAAAAATGACTTATTTAAATTGAAGAAAAGATGTTATGTTAAATCCTTTATGTAATTAACGTCTGGAAATATGATATACTAGATGAATGTGGTGATAAGGGTCAACGTTTACTTTCAGACAATTGTCTATTATTGTATAGATTAAAAGGTATTGACAATTATGACGTTCCTACTTAAAGAACGTCAGGAATCGTAAGAAAAAAGTCAGAAATTCTGACCATTTCTGACTACATTTGTTACGTTTCTCGACAGAAGTCGTCAAGAAAAGTCAGAATTCATGAGAAATGTTCAGAAATCGTCAGAGCTTGGGTTCAAAGGATAATCCTTTTATTAGGGGTCCAAGAATAGAATGACATAAAACCTAATGCCTTTTATATTGACCAGGTTATTTATATTATTTATTTATATTTATTTATGCATATTCTCTTTTTACTTATATTTAATTATTAATATGTATTTGTTAAATGTCTCTGAAGGTGAATCTGAAAATTTTATCCGTTTTGACGTATCTCTTTCTTTTTTCAAGATACATTATATTTATCCTAATTTTAGATTTTTTAGGAAAATGTTTTGGTATCTGAAATCGTTGAAAGCTGTAGATTCTGAATTTCTAACTTTTGAATCTGTATATGCAACATTGAAAAAAAAACTTCAAATTTAAGTATAAAAAAAGACGGATAAATAATAAAGAAATGAGAGAGAGGTGGTTTTGGAAGTCTCTTTCTTTTTTCTCCCTCTTTTTTCAATTGTTATATATCTGTCTCTGATGAGCTGTTTTACGATGTTTTTTTAAAACATATTTTTCTTATTTTGACTCTTTCTGTGCAATTATTTTGCATAAATTGAATTTCTTGAGTATTTTTTTTTAGAAAACAATGTTTTGATGAACATAATTCTTTTTAAGCCTTCTTGTGTAATTTTGTTGCGCAATGTGGGTTTTTAAAAGTTTAATTTGGTTTAAAAAATGTACTTTCAAATGATTTTAAATTTTCAATCCTTTTGGGTTGGCCTACCTGTGGTCCTAGCCGATGAGATACCTGATAGTATGTGAATTAGCATATCTTCAGAAATAGTCAGACTCGTCAGGAATTTTCAGAATGTTCAGGAATCGTCAGAACTTCTGACCATTTGTGACGATTTCTGACTTTTTTTAGTAGGGTTTTGAAACCTCACTAGTTTCCTCGTCCGATTAAATAGTAATCTAAAAAATACATATGAATAAACAGTAATGTATAAAATTAAAAACAATGAAAATAATTAAATAAGCTAATTAGCTCAACATTGATCTTCAAGTAAACATAGACTCACGGACTTAAAAACAACAGCATAAAATTAATTGTGTTGTGATCATGTTTGTGAGTGCTCGTATAAATGTGTAAAAAAGAAAAATATTTGTCCAAATAATGATTATATAAAAATCCATGATTTTGAGTGATTCTTTTTGAAGTAGTCTGTAGATGTATAGAATTGGTTATAATCAAATGTTTACATTTGAAGTTTATGATTATCAGGAAGTGAAGTAAATAAAAATAAAAAGAAGAATGGGTTTACCTGAAATTAATTTAAAAGTGTTGAATGGAAACCAATAAAAATTACACAACATATGGGAATTTTTTTTTAATTTGAAAATTAAAAAACATTATTTTTCGTGTGCGATCGGAGCAAACACTCCGACTCCATTTTAGATACACGAGCACTGACAAATCTGTAACAGACGGTGTACGCAATCTCGGAGAAATCAGGGGCGTACATATTACAATTCGAATAGGATGAGATCATTAAGAACAATTCATCATTAAAGAAAAATCTAGCATAAATAGTCAATTATCATCATATAAGATTAGTTGCAAAAATCCAAATCTGAAATAAGGCCCATGCTTTTAATTCCTTCCCTTTTAATAAAAACCATTTCAGAAAATGAGCGTTTATAATAGTTAGGTTCTTCATGTAAACCCTCAATAACATCCCATTTTATAGCATTAGAATGACCTGAATATTTGTCTGTTAAATGCTTACTGATAGCTCTATGATATTTTTCAGCTAGTCTGATATTGTCTTTATGTTTTTTTAATCTTATTTTAAGTGGGCGACTAGTTTGACATAAGTCATACCGCAAGTACAAGTAATTCTACAAATCACATTACAACGGTCTAATAAGCTAAGTTTATCCTCTCCTAATTCAATGTATTTACAAGTTTATGTTCAGTTTCAAAAAATAGTTTTGATGTTATAAATTTTCACAAGTCTATCAATATTATTCGATATTGTGTCTAAAAATGGGATAGATATGATTTATTATTTTTACAGCAATAACCTCACCATTATTCTCTGTATCATCGTGAACTCTGGCTCAGCTTCGAATTCTCTTAACCTGCTATTAATATATTTTCCAACAAAAGCGTCAGGATAGTTATTATAAAATAAATACTTCCTGACTATATTCAAATTATTAGAATGAACAATAGAATTAGATAAGAGAATAGCCATATCAACTACATTTTTTTACAACCTCAGTCTTGTGTTGGATAGGGTGATCTGATAAAAAATTCATAAATCTGCCTGAAAATTTTTTTTTTGCAGAACGAATTTGTAATAATACTACTGTGAGAATCTCTAATTATTTCAAAGCTTATGAAGCTTATGGAATTATTCTCTTCGGTTTCAAAAGTAAATTTTTATCTTGGATGGTATAAGTTGAAAATGGAATGTATAAATTCGAGTTTATCACATGGAATAATTAGAAATGAATCATCACCATAACGTGTATAAGCTAGAATTTCAAAGTCAATTTTTGCGAAGTCATTGGATTCTAAATCTTCCAAATCAACTCAGAAGGAATGTTAGTGAATATCGATGTGACATCAAGAGAAGCCATAATATAATTATCGGGAATTTTAACATTACAAATACGGAATTTAAAAGCTAAAGAATTTTGTATAGCATATATTTATATATGGCCTGGATTGATTACCGGAAAGCTTTTGATTCAACCTCCCATAGACTTATCATCTGTCTGTTGGAAAGCCTAAAAGTTTCAGTGTACTCGTGGTTCCCCACTTATACCTTCTGGTGAAAACAACCACGTCTGTCTTACTCGGATTGACCGAAAGTCCAGTTTGATTACACCATGAATCCTCTATCATCAGTGCTTGCTGCATTACTCCGAAGAGCGCATTCAGATGCTGATAACTAGTATATCGTCCGCATAGCCTATGACGTGGTGACCCTGACTCGAGAGTAAATGAAGCAGTTCATCCTCTACTAGGCACCACAGAAAGGGCGATATAAGTCCTCCCTGCGGACATCCCGAGTCAACGGCTCCACATAAAGTGGTATCACCCTTAGTCGCAGTTAGATTCCTGTTGGCCAACATGTGGCACGTCCATTCTACAACTACAGTAGGCACACCATGTGTTATCATGGCCGCCCTGATCACCTCTCCAGAGTTATTGTTAAAGGCTCGTTCGATGTCCATAAAGGTTCCATTCGCGAGTCTTTTCTCTTGCAGTTGTCCTTCAATTAGGTTTACTGCTCCGCTTGGGTCCGTCTTCGTCGAGTGACCAGCCCTATAGGCGTGTTGGTCTTTGCGAAGTTGCCTCCTTGACAAGACCTTGTCGCGGATGTATCTATCGACAAGTCTTTCCACTGTTTTTAGTAGGAAAGATGTTAGCTAATGGGACGGAAATCCTTGGGTAAGGTATAGCCGATCCTACCTGCTTTCGGAATGAAGACTACTCTCGTGCCCCTTTATGCCGCCGGGGCATGTCCCAGCGTCAGACTAGCCCTAGCAAGTTTTACATCTGGACCAGGAGATTTGAAGGGCTGAAGGACTTCAGGGCCTACCTGACCCTGGCAGGAGTGACAATCTCATTGGCAAGCCGCCGTTTCGGCCCAGTTGGGCCGCAGGCGACTTTGGTTGCCTCTGAGGTGCCATCCTTACGTATTGCACCCCTTTATTCATCCCTTATCGTTGTGGATGAGGTCCATAGTTCTTTCGTTTTGCCATGACTGGCACGTCTGAACCTCCCTCTGGTTTCCCTGCGAAGCTCTTCGAGCTTCCCATTCCACCAGTGTGTCTACCCAGTCTTTCGGACTCTTGTAGGTCGATAATTACTTTTATAAGTAGCTTCGATGGCTTTCGGGAAAGTGTTGGCTGCCATCTCTAGGTTGATATCGCTGCCATACGGAAAAGGAAGCCGATCCCAGAACTAGCCTTCCTATTCGTTTGAGACCAGTGACTATCACCATCAGGTCCCTCAAACATAGCTCAAGCAGCGGGACAGCATTAACTCCCTTCGTCAGTATGCAGGCCCTTGGTTTGGCCGCCTTGGAGTCCCTGTAACAAAAAAGACCAACTTCCCTCCAATCCCCTCATGGTATCTCGAACTAACCAAGGTTCTTGGATTAGCAAGATACCTATGTGCCTCGCAGACATTCCGTTCTGCAAAACTGCAGAGGCGCCTTTGCTGTGATGCAAGTTAATCTGGGTAATGGTGAGACCAGGAGCAGTCATTTAGGTCTGCTCGAGATCTTCCTGTATTTCAACAGGCTCCTCCTGTCCCTGGCCAGCGAACCTGAAGTTGACCTGTCCAAAGTGATAGAAGGGCTTGTTGTTGAGGGCCGCAAGAGCCCTCGTCTGCGAGTCAGGAATCTGCACGACTAGGAGATGCTTGGTGCCTCCTACTGTGTTCTCTTTCTGAGGCCTACCATGCCTGACGATTCGCCTGCTGCGCTTGCATCTTCAGTCTCTTTTTCAGGGATTCGTTGAGCCGTTTCTTTCTGTTGTGGGACTGATTGGCCTCTTCCGTTACCATGGTCACGTTCAGAGAGACCGTCAATCCCTCAGCTACCGAGAAAGCTGTGGGCACAGCCGCCACCTGAAGTTAGCTTGCCAAAGACACAGATGGAGAGCAAAGGGTTATGTTAGACCCTTTAGGGTCCAATCCCTCTCCTCCACCAAAAGAGGACCACTTTTCAACGAAATACGAAAAACATATCAAAATTTGAAATAATTTTTGAAAGCCAGAAATTTAATTTAATCACATTCAATAGTGAAAGTATCAAAATGAAAGCGTTTCAAATTACAATAACTTATAATTGAATAGTTTTGAAATAAACAACTTTCAAATTCAACGTGATTTGAATGTGAATGACTTCGAAAATAGAGAATGCTGTTCAAAAGCATTGATCTTCTATTCATAACAAATATTTTATATCTCAATGTATTCTGTGTTGAATGTGTGCTATACAGATGTGCTTTCGTATATTTTGAACTATTTTCCAAAATTTCAACACATCTATAAACTCGTCGAATACAGTACTATGTAACTAATCATATGACGTTCTGGTATATTCCCTTAATTTCATTGGAGTACACATCCATACACATTAATTTTATTGAGTTTCATTAGTTTTATTCTATACATTAATTTTTGAATACTATTTTATTTTCTTTCTCTTAAAATCTCTAATTTTTCTCGAATTAGAAATTAAATCAAAAAATTTGTTCAAATAAATTGTATTTAACGGCAACAGAATAGTAAAATAGTATTTTTATAAGTGACGTTTTGAATTTACACATAAAAAATATTTGTTCAATTTGAAATACCTTAATAGAATGTAAAATTTTTAATATAATTTTATGGAATTTTCTTACAATACTATTTTGTTGAATTTTTGTATTCTTTATCACTAAAAGAATTTTTAGTGTGGCTTACAATTTTTGAGTCTATATCATAATTTCATGGTAAAAAAATGAGACTGGCGTGGTTTATTTATAAGTTTAGTATTTTGAAAAATTTTTCAGAGTATTTTGCTATTATTTTTAAAACGAATACCAGTTTTAGTACTATTTGGTTTCTCTGAAGTGAGTCTGAGTCCTGCACGAGAATAGTTTCAACAAATTAATTCTGAGATGCCTTTACAATATAATACATGAATTTTTATTTTAATTACGCAGATTTCTTGGATGAGGTTGAGATTGCCGAAATCCCAAACGAAATCAGAAATTTCCAATGCGCTGAAAGAAACTCTGTTAATCAGACGCCAGTGGATAAAGGAAGAAAGTCTCAGTATTTGGGAGATTGCCGAAAAGTATCCCAGATTATTTGAATTTGAGAAAGAAATGGTATGAAACGAGTATAACATAACTGCATTTTTTAATTTTTTTAATTTATATAGGCGTCTATTCATATTTCTTAATAAATATGGTTGTTAAAAACAAAATGTTTAATGCAGATCGATCAGGAATATGAAATTTTGTTTGATTCATAAACTATCGTCAACGCTAGAAAGAATTGTCTGGGACGTTTCCCTACTTATTATACGCCTTAAACCTTGCACTTTTGCACAGAAAGAAAGTAGAATCTAATGAAAAAAGTTGCTGTCATTGAAGATGTTATGTTTTTCCTGTCGCTAAACAAAATAGATATTAGCTGTAATTAAAAGTTATTCGTTGAAACCCTAGCATTCATATAACAACTTCTTTTGTTTGCAGAATATTTGAAGGCTCTGGTACTTTTGGCAGCCTCATTACCAGCACCAAATTTCACACGATCCAAACGAAAAAGTCTGGAGCAAGACGATGCAGGAGCAAAGGGCAACAAAACTGAAAAAGGTCGTACAGGGAAGACCCAACAAAATACGGATGGAGATGATGAGTATCCATTCTCAGAAGAAGAGCTCGCCACCAAGTTTATTTCGGATTTGCTCAATATCCCGCCGGTTAGAAATGAACTATGTGCATATTATTATAAGGAATATTTCTACATTTCTGGCGATTAATAAATATATAAAATGACAAATTTATTTTTTTTCAAGGATGGAGAAAATCTAGAAGTCAAGGTCAACCTTCTGCGATGCTCGTCTAAGAAGGGCTGCATTCAACCATTTATAGTTGGCATAAATGGCCAAAGGTAATGGAGCTTTTTTGTACAATTTTCACCCTCACTTATATATTTCTACAACTTCATAGAAAGCTATTTCTTTAAAACAACAAACGATATTGAAAGCATGGTTGTTTCGCTACACGCTACTATTAAAGGTGTGAAGCTGCCTGACGAAGCAACTTTTTGAGGATATTGCGTTTTCTTCTTTACATTTTGTATCATCAGGGTACTATTTTCTAAGATGTTCTTATTTTATGTTCGTGTTCCTCATTTATAGGTAAAACTATTGAATAATGTTGAGCATGAAGCTTGTCAAAACTTTGTTTTTCGTGTATTATAGTATCGTAAAGTGCACACAACGCGAGTAAAACTTAATGCTAATATTTCTTCCAAGCCTTAAATTTGTCATCAGAGTTTGAAAAGCATCCTGCACATAATTTTCTCATGAAATGAAAATTGAAAAAAAAAAAAAATTTTATTAAAGCACGCCTATTATTCGCAGTATCAGCATATCACAATCTTATATTTGGAAAACTTTCGGATAATTATACACTTAAATTTCATTAATTTCGCCTTAGAAACAATTTTAACGTCAATTATCATGGCTGTTACGACTGATTAAACCAGTGACATGGATTTCACTGAATGAAACAGTAACATCTCAATGATTTTGAGTGACACACTTCTGGCTTTCGGAACCAATAAGATTGCCCTGATTTAGGCGTTTAGTCAATTATTAAAAACATATTGTATTTTTTAAAATAATGCAAATTGTAATGTTTCCTTAAAATCAGAAAAAGAATCTAATATAAGAAATATTACCTATTATAGATTAGATTTTATGTCTACATGACTCCCATTCAATTTTTTTTGCTTTTGGAACTCAGCAAACACCTTCAGAAAGATGTCCAAGACATTTGCAAATGGTTTAAATAATTTGCGGTTATTTTTAGCAAAATGATATTCGAAATAATCGCTTCATTTTCTTCCAAACAAGCCTTGGTTAAGGTAGACAAAATTTGTTGACTGATTTATTAAATATAAAGATCTCATAATGATAAGCGTGATACCTCTAATAAGTAAGATAACAATTGAGGTACCATATGTGTACATAAAAGATGCAGCACAATATTCATTGCATAAAAAGTTAACTAATTTCTTCAGTACCGCTTTAATCAGTTTTTACTCTAATGTGAAAAGATGGGAATCGTTCATACTCTGGTCCTCACCTTGACAGTCATCCTGAATTATATTGGTGAATATAATACTATAATACATATATCTATCATATCTTTGTGAAAATTTAAGTTTTCCGCATGTCACAATTTATTGATTTGAGTTAGTCAGAAATGAATACGAATTTAATCTGAATTTGTTCCAAGTCATTCCAGAAGGTGTGTATCATAAAAAACCGAATTCGGAAAATATTCCCTATTGATACGGAATTCTGCAGAATTGTGAAACCAGAAAATAGATTGAGTCGTGATTAAAAGTGATGCGAACACCCTCAATCCCGAAGTATCACTTTTGGTTCAAAAGGGTTTTTTGTCTATTTTTTACCCCTTCCCTCCTTCATGTCTCAACAAAGTGGTTTGGATTTCCGCTCCCGCCCATGTTACGTAATGTTTACAAATATTTCCAACCATGTCTTATTAAATACAATTTTGTTACTTACCACCTGAGACACCTGGATCATTTTTCTTCTAAGGAAACATATGTTACATTTGTAAAAAATTGTGAAAGCATCAACAAAAAATAAATCGATGCTGTCATTTTTGCTGTTCACAATTGAACAATTTTCAATTGCAAATCTATAAAATTTAAGAATTTTGCATTGTGAATCATTAAAATTAAACTACATGTTTGGAAAAAAGTTCAAAATTACATCATTTTGAACTATGAACATTTAAAATTAATGTTGCTTCCATTATAAATCTTAAAAGTGGAAAAACTATAAATTGCAAGTCGTTAAAATTCAAGAATTATTAATTTTAAATCTTGAAAATTGAACTATTAAAAAGAACATTAAAATTACATCTTTATAAATCATATACATTAAGAATTGAAAAATCTATAATTGCAAATCTTCAAGATAGATCTGTTTCGGATAGGTGTTCAAAAGCTCGTGATTTTAAACAATATAAATTCCTAATTGGCGGATTTTAATTGGAAATATCTTCAAGATGGAAATGGAGAACATCAAAAAGATTCAGGATTCCTAAATCACTTAAAAATATATTTGTTTAAAATAAAAGAGAAAAGGGATATGTTAGACCGAGCCAAACCGCTCTCCCTCCTCCGCAACCTCCCTATCTCATTCCTTCAATTTTTACTTTCTTAGCTTGTTTATTTTGAGCCCACGAGCAGCTAAGGAAATAACAGGTCCGCCTCTGCAGAGCCCCAAATGCAGGGGTAGGACTACTTACTCGGGGAGGTCATTCGGTGTCCCCGAGAGGCCGTTAGAACACCTTCTTACCCCTAGGTGCCAAAATGCCACAAGCACGATCACTCTACACCCATGGCTTAGGGGGATGGCCCCATTGAGTGAAACACACAATGAATACCCGTTCGTAGGCCACCATACCGACGGAGGGTTCTTTCTTGGTCGCTGTGCAGGCCGTAGGTCATTCCTGTTTCTATTCCAAAACTGGATATCTGTTTGGGAGTAACCTCGACCCCAGGATCCAAAGGCCCCTGTTAGCTAGGATTTTTCACCCTTCTAGCATTCTACAATCATACATACCAGGAGAGCCCGTTTATAGGGATCCTTTTATCCATATCCACACACATGCATGCCGATGTCCGTTTGACCCCCTTCTCTGACACGCTTAAGCCTCACAATCAACTACAAGGTCTTACAGCCTCTAGGCTTTGTCACGTTCTTGGACACCCCGCACACCCTGCGCAGCTTCTGACGAGCCTACACGCAGCGCGGCGTCAATTCTCGGAATCGGTAAATCCGGAAACGTTGAATCCTAGTTCGACTGTAATAAAATTTAATGAACTATTTTACCAAATCACTCAAATTCATAGTATTCACAACAGTCAAGTAGATTTAAATTTGTTACTAAAGGTTTTAGATATTTTTACTTCCTATTTAATCTGTCGTCAAATCTAGAAAAGTAGATGAAATTGTCCCGAACACCCTCACCCCTGAATCTGAAACATAATAATTTATGGATAGCGTCTAATTCATATCTAAAACTTTCGCGATCGTTATAAACATAGGTTCGTATCTCCGCAACCTTCAGGATTTTTATTTGCGTTAATCGTGTGCTTCATATGCGTAGCAAAACCAAAAGTTTGGTTAGTTGTACTTAAATGAACATAAATTAAGTTAAATAATAATGAAGAAGGCTTACGTAACCTGATCAGTTTCAGACTCAAAAATATGAATTTAAGACACAGCCTCGTGTACAAATATTGCCACTTTGCCCCATGAAAAGTAGAGTACTAGACGAAAGGTCGTGACATGTCAAACCGAGTAAGTCTTTCCGGGACTTGTCTTCTCAGGAGAAGCTCGTCCAGTACATCACTTTCCAAAGGACATGTCTTTACTGGACATCACTTCCGAAAGGAAGTGCCCTCACAAAAGGGCACTTCCTTTGGGACGTTGAATTCCGATAAGACTGATCCCTTGGGATGTGATGTCTTCGCATGACTTATTCGGAGTGACTTGTCTCGATCTCCTAGTCGGAGACTAGTCTGGCTATGTTTTTGGTAATCTTTGTAGTCCCAGACTGTTCGGTGGCTGATTGGGTTTCTTTGGATGAAAATTTCTTACGGATATTGATTATACGTCATTTTTTGCCAATAATTATAGATGGATGCAAATTCGGTTTATTTTATTGTCGGATTATAACATTGTTATGTACTTCACTTCATTTAGTTTACTTAACTATGAATTAAAAAAATAATCACGGCAATAGTAAATGATTTTAAGTTCATTTCGTCAAATAAATTAATACTAAAATCATAACTATTCTTTCTTCACTAGTGTGAAATTTTGTAATTGTTGATGTATATAAGTGTGTATATAATTTTTATATGGACGTTTCCAATTATGAAAATTCAATTATAAATGATGAATATTCTTTATTGTAATCATGAGAATTTTTTCTAATATCTATTTTGAATTGTGTGCCAATAATGAATTCCAACGCACGCGCATATCACTACAAATGACCGCATTCTCCGAATGTCTTGTGTCTCTTGTTATGAGTACTCCTCGAAATCCTTATCCATCGGAGTTAAAATAATAATTTGAAATGTTTGTAACTTGCTGAAGTTGCGAAAAGTAATTCGGAATTTCCTGGTTAGCATGTTCTCGAAAAAACCTACAGTGGTATTTGTATTCACAATTTTAATGTGTATTGCAAAGTGATAACCTCGTTTCAAATAATGTGCGATGATAGAGACTTCATCAACTTCATGTGTGATCGAATCCAGAGATGGATACACCTACATGCCGGCGATTTTTCGCACTAACTATTGTCCACATAAAATGAGATATCGATTTGAAAGCTTTAGAAATTAAATAAGAAATTTTGGATTTCCGTATCGATCCATAGTGTCTTTTGTTTAATTTTTTCAAAGTTTTGACTATCTATTTCAATTAATACGAACACATGTTTGTGCAAAAAATCGTACAAACCGTACTCCGACATACAATAAGTCGGGTCAACTGACTAGCCCACAGCTTACTGTAGGTTCAGCTGTTTGTGAATCTCACTTGCCCATCATTATAATTTCTACTCGAAAGACGGTTCAAATTCAGGTTTTATAGTCGAAAGATAGGCATTCTGCCAAATTTCGGATTTTATTGGATCAGCTTGCCTTTTTTTGCCCAGATTTCGGACATCCTCAGATAATAATCGCGTGAAATGTCGGTTGAAAAGACAGCGAATTTCTGATTCATTCCGGGGATAAAATTCCAAACAGCGCATACCTCCGATCAATTTGAAACTCCGTACAACCATGTACCTTTATGCGCTGATTACGGAAATGATAGAGAATATACCCACCAATTTGGCTTTTATGGTGAAAACCATGGTAAACCCCGAAAAGGTATGGTTTTCAGATTTTATTTCGGTGAATACAAGAGAATTCGGAAATTAGTATATTGTTGCAACCTTAAATAAGGCACTGCCCAAGGCGAATAATATGTTTTCCAATACTTTGACTTCTTTTATCATTTAAATTTAGCGGTTTTTTTCCATTTTAAGCGATATAATTTCCCGCGAAATTTAAATAATGTAATTATTCTTATTGAAGTTAGAAAATACGATGTTTTGAATCCTTATTCAAAATACTCATGAATACTCATTGAATGCTCAAAGTACATAAAGATCGAGCATATTCTCGAGGATATTCTCATGCTCATGAGAATTCCTCCGAGCACTTGAACTCTTTAGGGCACTTATCTTCCCTCAAAGCCCTGAGTGTTGTTTCGAAATTTTGCCACAAGAAGTTCGTAATATACAAACGTACTCAAAAAAATGTAATCCGCTTCATTCTTGCAGAGTTAAGTACACAGTTTGAATGTCTACCTAATGGCGAACCAATTCCTGGTGTTCCTGTTCGTGAACCCTCTAATTCTCCTCACCGAGCGTCTAGCTTGGCAGAAACTTTATCTTTACTGGCTGTAAGTTTAGACTGAAACAATATTTGAACAAGACCCGAAAATAAATTTTGTTATTTATACCCTGAAATTGTTGTTGAACCAGTGTTTTAAATGATTAAAATTGGCAAATAGTCTGTATTACTGTTCTATTTTAATTAAATTAAAATCTAGACCACTCTCCTAATTATCTGATCTGGATGCAAATGAAGAGCTGAAATTAAAATTCTTCCTTCACGTAGTTGCAGCAGTCTCTCATCTCAATTTTTTTATTTTTTCTAGGTCATAGAAAAGCCTCGCTGGAAAGATAAGTCTCGAACGGCTAAATCACCTGAATATCCAATTACCCCAGACACGATCTCTATCTTACTTTCTAACTCAGGACTTGAAGTAATCAGTAAAAAGACGGATGATTTATATTCTTGAAATTTCATAAGCACGAGGCCTTTGTTTTTATTAATATCTCTGTACAAAAACAGTCGAAAAAATTATAGATTTTCTTTCGTTAAAGATTCAATTTTTTCGAGCTCACGGCATATATACAAGCGGGAAATCATAATAGAATATCGTTTAACCTAAAACTAAACATAATTATACATTGATACATAATAGATATAATTATAGCATATTATAGTAATAGTAATCTACGAGAGTCTAGGGATTTTGTATTGTACGTGTTTTCATGTCAGTGTCTGTCTGCAAAAAGCCCAATCTAAAAAGCGATCAACTAATCCATTGATCCCTTTTCACAATTGTCCTTTCTTCCTATGTGTTTCAAAGCTTAGAAATTCCTCAGACAATTTTCAATCAACTCAGGAATTTCCAACCCGTTTGTGTCACCGTACTAAACGGATTTATACAGAATTCGTCTCGCAATAACGTACAAATCAGTGTAAACTTTAATAGAAATAGCTCGATTCGGATTATTTTTTGGTCTCAGACTTGGTCACTCGACAGTCGAATCTAACGATAATTACAAGCAAAGTAACGTCACATTGAGATAATCATTTGCAAACAATGTTCGCGACCTTTCCAATCCGAATCCAACATTCCTCTTCATTCCACGATCTCTCGCTGACTACGCTCTCAACTCTCAACTCTGAACTCCACTTTGCCAACTGAAGTCATAAACCCGCTTTAAAAAAAACACCCAAAAGGCTCATCAACTCAACACTCAAAATATTTCTCAAGGTCCAAACATAATTCTTTTTCAAGTACTCCCGGTCCTGGTGAAGAAAGTAATCACCTTCTGATGACTCTCTTCACCATGACGGCAGGATAGACCTTAAGAGATACTCGGATTGTCATTCAACCGACTTTTAATTTTTCTGTACAATTTTGAATCCAGCCAAGAGACACTAAAGACTAGGATTTGAAACGGCAAAGTGTGAATGCGGATTTCAGAGTGAAAGCACGATCACTATATTTTCTTTTTCTCCACCCTTTCGCCCTTCCTCTCTCTCTTTCACTCACGAAATTCTCTCAGTGTATCATCGTTCTCTGCTTCAATCAATACGACGGATTTACAATTCTTGACACTCGAAAAGCAGAAAGTTTTGACCTTTGTCCCATTTCTCCGATTAATCATTCGCTTTTTTTTTAACAATGCACTCTTTCATAGAGGGCCCGAGTAGAAAGGAAAGATCAAAAAAGAAAAGATTCAATTTATCTTAAAAGAGATAAAGTCATCACCATCTTTAAATTTACATCTGCTCTTTTTCGAGAACATTTCCCTTTCAACTTTTTCTTTCAGTCCTTTCTGTCCCGTCCTTACAGCCATTCGCCCAAAGAGACACTCATCCTCAACGCGCTCGTACGAAACATTTTTTTTATATATATCATTTATCTTGATTTTGTCTCGATTTATTTAAAAAAATACTGAATTAACCAAGCTAAAATCACAGACTTGCTGGCCGCCTACCAGCGGGTTTGTACAAATTCTTCCTGAAGGACTCTAATTATGTTACAACGTGTATGTATATATAGATATAAGTATGTATATATAATGTATATATATTTATAATAATTACAATTCGTTCGAGAAATTCATATGCTCGCATTTGTGTAACATATAATGTATATGCAACTATTAATACGCGTGAATAATGTGTAGGTGGGACGCGCGTATAATTAGTGTGTAAAAAATAACAAAAGATACAATAAAATAAGGACGAACAAAAAAGAAACGTACTCAAATTGACAAAATGCGAGTAGAAAATCAAAAAATGCTCTTTGGAGATCCTCTTCTCTCCTTCCTCGTTTAAGATCGCGAGACAAAAACCGAGCAAGCAGAGAGAAATCTTGGAAACTCTTTGACTTTTCAGGTATGTCTTATTATTGCGCCTTACACTTTTTTTTTGTGCGCTCGCTGTGCTCGAAATCGTTCAAATGGAAAGTGACGAAAAGAAATATACACATAAATAAACCCGAAGCGACGAACGGCACTAATTTTCAGTTTTAACGCTGAGACTTTCGTTCCAAACCCGGAATTATCGGAAATCAAAACAGCGCATTGCGCATAAAGTGCCCCTGGATAAGCCAAATCGAGACAAAAAACAAATATTTTGAAATCAAATATCAAGTCGATTTCAAAATTTTGTTTTCGTCTCGGTTCATCGTCCCCAAAGGCACTTTTTGCGCAATGCGCTGTTTCTAAATTCAATAATCGTTGTCAACGTTGCGAAATTAAAATCGAAAATCCCGACGTGTCACCTCGGACGCACTTCCGAAGTCAGAATCACAATCCCAGATTGCGTTTGTACTATTTTTTTTTTTTTCCAACACCAAAAAAACACACCGTGCATGGTGCACTTGAAAAGTTGTTGTTGTGAAAAAAACGTTCTGCGAGTGCGCCAATTTGCTGCGCAGCGGAAAAAAGTGCAAAACAAATGCGCAGACGTAGATCGTTAAGAACCAAAACAAATCTTGCACATGCGCGGGTGCATTTTTGTCAGTGTGTGTTCTCCACTTTACCGAAAATGGAGAGTTTACCAACAAAAGAGAAAGCTTTTCGCCGGGGGTATTGATTTTCGGTGCTCTGTGCGCCCGTGGCAACGAAATGAAAATAATGTACTTCCGAATGTAAATATATATACCTTCACATACATGCATATATGTATGCGTGCGCAAATACGTGTGTGAAACGCAATGATGAAGCATCGAGATCATGCAAAATGGATTTAATTAATTTTATTGCGGCAAAAGTGCCCTTGGGGATGGCAAATAGAGGACCAAAAAAATTGTTGAAATCGGTTAATATTTTACCCTTGCGCAATTTTTTTAAAACTGCGCAAAAAACTTTTTTTTAATTTGGTGAATTGTACATTTTTTTTAAATTGAAATCGTCGTACCTGAAATTTCTGTAACTGTAATAAAAAAAATGGTTTCTAATGTTATATTATTTTTCAATAACATTTGTTTTATGATCTGCAAGATGTGAAAATCGCTCAAATTTCTTATTTTATGACGAAAATGAAATAAAAGAAGTTATTTTTTTTAATAATTGCGTAATTTTTCAACAAACTTCTAACTTCAAAAAAGTGTTTCCTGCGCGCATTTTTTCAAAAAATTCTAACACCGTCAAATATGGACCGATTTCAAAAATCTTTTTTGCCCTTTATTTGGCTTCCCCTGAGGCAACTTTTCCAAATGAAAAAAAAATCGATCTCGCTGTTACCACAGCGTTGCGCGCACGCAACGCACCCGCGTCTGGACATTAGGTCGTCGCATACGGAAATGACTTTTAACTCTCATATAATCTCTCTTTCTCTCACACTTGCACACACCCATTCACACAAATCTCTCTCTTGCTCTCTCGATTATTATCCGTATTTCTTATTATAATCACAGACGTGGTTTACTAATTGCTACGTACAAGAGCCTTTTTTGTTCTTCGACGTCGAGCGCGATAAGTTCCCTCTCAATCTACCCAATCTTCCCTAGAGTCTGCTTTAGTCGGCAAAACTTCCGATTGATTAATCTGTTCACTCAGAAAAAAGACTTTTTGATTCAAAGAAAAGGTTTCTTCAACTCAAGACATTTTTCTGAGCGTTCTCTTCCACATTGAGAAACAGGTGCGTTATCACATTTTCACGGTAAAAAAAAGGAACTTTCACGGTTTTTTAAAATAATTATATCAGTACGGTTGTCACTTTTTTTCGCCCAAAATTAAACCTTTTACGTTCCCTTTTTCTTTGCTGAAAGGTGATAATGTCCATGCAACCTTGAAATCTCGAATAAAAACTTGCTTTGACTAGTTTTAAGAAATTCTGGTGAGCTACTTGTTACTTTTTCATTATCACTGAATTAACAACAAGTTACTAATGAAACAGTGTCAAGTTTACCAGCTTTGGCAAGCATTTTTGCTAATTATTAGCAAAAAATAACTAAATCGCAGAAAAATGAGTAAACGTATTTCATCCGTAGCTTCTCACTAATTCAGATTTCGAGATGACAATCGGAAGTTTTGTAAAGCGTTAATTTATCACAATCTTTATCTGATTCCCTCACACAATTATTCTCAGTCTGTGTGTCTCTCATTCAACCTTTCATACTCGGAACACACAAAGATGTCAAAACACCTGCGATCTTGGATTTTTCGATTTCTCTTTTCGAGTTCTTGTTCACTCCTGGAGGCAAAATTACGTCATTACAGCTACTACATTTACAGGAAAAAAGCCTCTCTTTACATTTATTTAAAAAAAGGGTACCAGTTGATTGAACGGAAATGCAAACTTTGAATCAAGTATTGTCAACACGAAAAGAGACCATCAGTGCCACGAAACTCGCGCGTTCGTGAAAAGGTGGAAATATGCTGCCGTCGCTGCAATTTCCCGATTTTAAAAATCAAGATTTTCGTTTTAAAGTCAGGAAATCGTAATTTTTACAAAATTTGACAGCAGCTAAAAAATTAATCGTTTCAAAGGATCTTACCTCGAATGAGACTCAAACCTGAAGAGTCAGTGTCCTAAAAAAAGGACAAATTTCCATCCTGTACTTGGCACAGAAAAAAAAAACATCCACCATCAATATTTACACAATTTTTGGACCAATTCACAAACTTACGAACTTTGCAACACCAATTTCACAAATCTGTACACACTAAGAGATCATGCACACAACCTCACACTCACCTTTTTTTTTATGAATCTCTCTTTCACACTCTCTCTCTCTCTCTTACCTATTTTGCCCAATTCTCCCTTCGCGAAGAAAATCACAGCTTCAAAGGATTATAATATACACAATTTGCGGCGATAAGCGCCTTACAATATACAACGTTCATATGTACATATAAACGCGCATCAATTACACACGTACGAAGCAGATTCCTGTGGATCCCGACGATCTCTGGAGACTCCAATGAATTTCAAGAAAAGAGGAAGGTGAAGGCAGGCAGGAGACGAAAATCACTGGTTGGGTGTCTTCTCTCTCTAGGAGGGGTTTCTATTTTTCTTGGTCTTTGCACGGGATGCTGAGATCATAAAGAGTTCCGGCTTACTCGTCTTGACTCCTCCGACGGAAGAAGGTAAGATGGTCTGTTCTTCGTCTTTGCACAGAATGCTGAGATCATTATTTTTGTATTCCTCTGACGGAAGATGATCAGCGACGAGATCGTACTGAGGATGGCGAGAAGGGAATCATCCGATTTTGGATCTTATCGGAGCGAAGACCGAGACGAAGTGCTTGATTCTTCGTCTCGCTTCGGAATGGAGACGTTCAACTGGAAACGAAAGCGGCGATTTGCTCGCTAAATTGCGGGTGTTCCAAGAGGAGAGAGTCTTTGCAGCTCTCAAACTGCTGTTGGTGCTGGTGATGTTGGTGCTGGAGATGTTCTTGGAACTGGCTCTCCTCCTGGTCGCTGGACTTCTCGTAGAGAACACAGATGGATCCGTTCTCACCGATCCTGTAGGAGACTTCGGCGGGGTCAATCCACATCGTGAACTCCGAGGGGAAGAGACTGTGGAGCACGGTGGGCAGGAGGCCAACATTTGCGCCCGCTTGGGCTATCACAGGGTCCATTTTGCCGTTGATTCTGATACAGCGGTAGCCCGATCCTCGATTGGGTCGGTCGGGGAACCAGTGATCCCTGTACCGTCGCTTGAGAACCTCTGTCAGCGAGCTCTTGAACAACTCCAATTGCCGTTCTGTCACTTGGCCTGTCTGAATGCGCAGCAGATCCACTAGAAAATCTGCTGCTGAAACGATTTCCAGCCTCATGGTGAGTGGTCTTGAGGGGAACAGGGTGAAGAGTTTAGCTGCCTCTGAAGGAATAATACCGTCTTCCGCCACCTTCAGGGTTCTTCTTCTTCGCCGCGCCTAGATTGGGTCACGGCGAGCACTCAGGAACTTTCGAAACTCTCTTGCTCTCGACAAAATGGCGCCGCCACGTCGTAACGTACCGAAAGACTCTCGAGCGTCTGCACTCCAGCTCCGACCACTTTTTTCCTCGCCTAAACGTCCCCGCAAACTGGTTTATTATTGATTTTGAATTTGCATCGAAGACCAGAAACACTTGTCACCAAAAACTTTTTCGAATGTACCTCGCCTTCTCACGTCAATCTCTCTAACTTCACCGCGTGTCAAAGTCTAGCCCGCAACCAACCGTTTCGAACTCCGGACCGATTTTTCTTTTTTGACGCGAGACGGTTTACAAACACTCCTACTCAGGATGGAGAACCGCACCCTCCGGCAGGCGATGACTGTCTAAAGGCAGTGGAGCTCGGCTGCGTCGGGGAAGCTTCGCCTCTTTGTTCGAGGCGGAAGAGTGGGGCGGGTGGGGATTGCCGAGAGGGCCAATGGGAGCGGGTCGTGACCAGCCAGATGCGCGATCACTGATGCGCAGTGGCAGACACTGCCGCAGCTGCGTCCCGAATCGCTATAGCTTTTTTACGACAGTGGCTCCCAATCCGCGGATCCTCGAGTTGGGTAATAATAAAAAACAACATGCGTCACGCCACTCGAGGACAACGTTCGACTACGAATATTGGACGATTCGCTGTATTGGTGGAATCGACTTGTCTGAGCTGGAACTCACGCGTAACGCAAGCACTACGTCAACAAATTTCACTGATTTATTTCAACAGTCCAATTAAGCCAACTACGTTTTTGCGTTCTTTTCGAGGCTTTTGGGCTGAAAACTCGGAATCTAAGTCGGAGAACTGCTCAGCTGTTTAGTCGAATCGAATACAGTACAGTTTTAAATCCCTTAAAATTACTCAAGTCCTCGGAAATCTTGTAAAGTAGGGTAAAATCCTTTAAGAGTCACTTGGAATATTTTGAAATATCCTAAAATCTTATAGGTCCTATAAAATCCTTTTAAATCTTCCGAAATGCTATAAAAACATATACCATTTTTTCAATCCCTTTGAATCTTTAAAATCTATTAAATCTATTAAAAAATATAGTATAATTTTCCTCAAATTTCCTGAATCCTTTGCAATATTTTGGAATTCCTTGAAATAACTGAATTCTTGTGAATAAATTCTTTGAAGTTTTTCGAATGTAGGTAATTTCTTTGAAATTTCTTTCTTTTCTTGAAATTTCTTGAATCCTTTGAAATCCCTCAATTCTCGTGAATGAATTCTTTGCGATTTCATTAGAATATTATAAAATATATTGAAATTCTCTGAAGATTTCTTGAAATCCGTGTAAATTTCTTGAATCCTTTGAAATCTTTTGAAATACTTCAATTCTTGTAAATAAATTCTTTGAAATTTAATTAAAATATTATAAAATATCTTGAAATCCCCTGAAGATTTCGTCAAATCTGATGATATTTCAGTGAAATTTATTATTTTTGAAATCCCTGGATTCATGTGAATAAATACTTCGAAATTTCATTAAAATATTGTAAAATATCTTGAAATCTCCTAAAGATTTCTTGCAATTTCTTTTTCCTAACAATCCCTCAATTCTTATGAAAAAATTCTTTGAAATTCAATTTAAATATTATAACATTTATTGAAATATCCTGAAATTACATTAAATCTGTTTTTTCTTATCCCTTGAAATTTCTCGAATCCTTTGAAATCTTTTGAAATCCCTCAATACTTGTAAATAATGTCTTTGGAATTTTTTTGTTATCTTGAAATCCCTCAATTCTTGTAAATGAATTCTTTGAAATTTCTTGAATCCTTTGAAATCTTTTGAAATAATTTCAATTCTTGTAAATAAATTCTTTGAAAATTAATTAAAATATTTGAAATCCCCGGAAGATTTTTTGAAATCTGATGATATTTCAGTGAAATTTCTTTCTGTTTTTAAAATCCCTCGATTCATGTGAATAAATTTTTTGAAAATTCGTGAAATCCCTTGAAGTTTTTTTTATCATTTGAAATCTTTTAAAATACATTAATTTTTCTAAACAAATTCTTTAAAATTTCTTGAAATCCCTTGAAATTTCATCAATCATTTGACATCTTTTTAAATATTTTAATTTTTGTAAATAAATTCTTTGAAATTTAATAAAAATATTATAAAATTTATTGAAATATCCTGAAATTACATGAAATCTGATTTTTTTTTAATCCCTTGAAGTTTCTCGAATACTTTGAAATCTTTTGAAATCCCTCCATACTTGTAAATAATTTCTTTGAAATTCTTTTGAAATACTTCAATTCTTGTAAATAAATTCTTTGAAATGTAATTAAAATATTATAAAATATTTGAAATCCCCGGAAGATTTCTTGAAATCTGATTATATTTCAGTGTAATTTCGTTCTTTTCTTGAAATCCGTCGATTCATGTGAATAAATTCTTTGAAATTTCTTGTAGTCCCTTGAAATTTCATAAATCATTTGAAATCCTTTAAAATGTTTCAATTTTTGTAAATAAATTCTTTGAAATTTAATTAAAATATTATAAAATATCTTGAAATCCCCTGTGATATTTCAGTGAAATCCTTTGAAATTTCTTTCTTTTCTTGAAATCCCTCGATTCTTGTGAATCAATTCATTGAAATTTCGTGAATCCTTTGAAATCCTTTGAAAGCCCAAAATTCTTGTGAAGACATTTTTTGAAATTTCATTAAAATATAAAATATCTTGAATTCTCCTTAAGATTTCTTCAAATTTCTTTCTTTTCTAAAAATCCCTCAATTCTTATGAATAAATTTTTTAAATTTCATTAATATATTATCAAATAAAAATATCTTGAAATTTGACGATATTTCAGTGAAATCTTTTGCAATTTCTTTCTTTTCTTGAAATCCCTCGATTTTTGTGAATAAATTCTTTGAAATTTCGTGAATCCTTTGAAATCCTTTAAAATCCTACAATTCTTTATAAATAATTTTTTTTGAATTTCTTTGTTTTCTTGAAATCCCTCAATTCTTGTAAATTAATTATTTGAAATTTCTTGAAATACTTCAATTCTTATAAATAAATTCTTTGACATTTAATTTAAATATTGTAAAATATCATGAAATCCTCTGAAGATTTCTTGAAATCTGATGATGAACTGGTGACCATTTTGTTTATTCTATCAAATGATCTTGAATGCAGATCAAAATGATACGAATGAATGATCGTTGGAGCAAAGCGCTACAAAAATGATCCTTCTTTTCACTATGCGAAGACGTCCGGCATCTCATTTGAACTAAGGAGGAGATTACCCCGGAATGAATGCAGATTGAATGCTTACTCATTTCTTACATCGCACACATTCTGGTTTGCGTGTAGCTTAAAACATGTACTCACAATTATATATGTATGATTATATTTACCAATTGAATTAAGGATAACCTCCAAGGATATGATGAGAGTATACAAAATCTTCATATTTTATAATTACAAGATGAACCTATTGATGTATCAATTAACAATAAAAATAACTTTGTAACTAAATAATATTTTGGTGCTTTCTAAGCTTATATAATGTATTCTAAAGTCAACATCTCTAAAATTATAAGCGGCAAACTCGTTCTTCTGAAATATTTGCATTTCGTTAGAGTCCGCACGAGGAAAAAAGGTTAGTTTAAATCGGAATTTGTATTCATAATTATGATGTATTACTGTGATTGATTATTAAAACACGGTCATGGAAGAATATGCTGGGGCCTCTATATAAACATATAAGATCATATCACTTGTTGTCGTTATTTCGTAGTTGATAAGCTTTTAACTTGTCGTTTCGAGATATTTACATTCCATTCGTTCAAACTAGTGCCTATTTATCAAGTTTGAGAGAAGAGTTTATTCTAGTTATATGAAGAAAACTTGTTTGCTTTCAAAATACAACAATACTATATCTAGTGTAATTTTTACATATTCGAGAGGCATTGATCGACTTATTGTTGATTCTATTATGATCCACCAGTAATTATGTATAAAGTCTGAAAGAAAGTTGTGCATCCCGTTTATATAAGAAAATCTTTCACTCATATGAAAAATACTACAGTACTGTATGTGACATGTTCATTCGCGTCTTCAAAATACGTCAGCTGATCTATTGACATAACTTCTATGACTTGTTATCATATGGCAATACCAAATTAAAAACATTTTGTTCTCATTTTTTATATGAGGAAAACCTTTTTAATATTGGGAATAACGGATTCCAGTATATGATATATCTTTTCGCGTCTTCAAGACGCATCGAAAGACGCATCGACAGAAACATAAACGTAAAAAGTATTGAAAGCATCCATTTTTCTTTTTAGATAGAGAAAAACCTTCCTCTATGAGAAAGCAAATTTATTTGATACAAATCAAAAACCAAAATGCTCATGAATGAAGCAAAAATAAATGCACCCATAGTGAATACATCCATATGACTTCAAATCGGTGTTTTCAAATTAAATTAGAGGTGCAAAGAAATAACGTTCACAAATACTATTCCGAAATTGCTTGAGATTGAGCTATTAGAGCCTGAGGGAGTTGCATCGATTTCATCCTAGTTTAATTCAATGATTGTGCTGTTATACACATTTATTTTCACCCGTCTTCTTATGTTGTTCATTTGATATATTTCACAAGGAATTGTTCTATTATGTCTTAATATTTCAAGAACGTAACCAGTAAATGTTAAAAAATTTTGATTTGCGGTTGGCATGGGTAAAAAGACAATACGTGCTACTTTCAGTTGAATTTGTTTATCAGGAGGAATAATATAACTTTTAATTTAGAATAGCTGGCACGTATTTATGTTGGGAATAAGCCGAATAGATGAAAGTTGACGTCCGACACAAAAGAATGATGTCTATGAGGAAAACAAGAACTTGCAAAACGAATAACACGAGAAGGCGACTGTATAACTTACGGTTATACGAAGAGATAAAACTGATTGTATGTTATTGGTGACACGTATAGTTTGAAGCAGAGTAAGTAACTAAAAAGTAGCTTGTTTTTCCTTCCAGTTTTAACCAGCCAAACGTATGTATTATATTATACATACTTAACGATTTATGTGTTAATCTGAAAATAACGATTATAAGATTTAAGAGTTTTTTCTCTCCTTGTAGGTACCCTTCCACTACTGCAGTTATATGTTCTAAACGTTTCAAAAACTATCTTCAAGAATTTTGTGTTTCATTATAAAAACATATAACCATAACAAAATTTTGAATGTGCAATAAATAAAGAAATAAGTGCATGACAATTTGGCAACATGTAGTCAGGAAAGTGTTCCGGGTGATATTCTTGTATAATTAAATGGAATGGAAGCTGGTATTGTTCTCGCTACGGGATATTGTCCTTTATTTTCATTACATCTTCTCCAAAAAGTCCATGTAGTCCAATCTTAGGGCGGCAGACTAACCTTGAAGAAAGTAAGGGAAGTGTGAAAAAAGACTGAAGATTCATGAAAGTGGAAGGCTTCCTAACCTTTGATTCACTGCTTCGAAATAGGCTGAGGCGAATTGAGATTGGCTGCAGTGATGTAGCCTGAGCGCGCTATCAGTCGGCAGAAACAGGGAGTGGCGAGCACTGACATTTCATGTCCATTCGCGTCTACTAGACATTATCCAGTGTTGAGTGTTTTTTCTTTTTCAGTTAGTTAGTGTTTTCCATTGAACTTTTTCGCCACGGGGATATAATAGAAATTATTGTGTGTGGCAAGTGCGAAAAGCTGATTCCGATTGTTTGTAAAGTTTGCACCACTTATCGTCGTCTACACAAATAACTCTTTTATTTTCAACCATATATTATATAGAGACCAATTTTAATGGTCTCATTATATTCTGACAGTGCCCCTTTTGTCTAAATTTTTTGTTTCAATATTACAACAGGTCAATATTCAGACTACTGATAAACTATTACAGAGAAAGATATGTGTAATTTGACACCAAAAACCTGCATCACGTCGAAAATTTCTCGATTTTTCTTAGTAGGGGATGAACCAATATTTCTCATATACCTTGAAATAAATTTCAAACAGTGGTACTGCGAGAATCGTTTCTTGAGTGTGTTAGGACAACATCCCCTCGGTCACTGAGTTAAGAAAAAAACAGTAGTTCTAAAAGCTTGTGCTAGTTTGGAAACCGTACGGTCTTTCTTAGCAGGGTTAAAAGAATCAAAATCACGTTAAATGAAATTTAAATCAGTACGTCTGCAAAGATCTACTCTGGTTGAATGAGCTCATCAAAAAATGTTGGGGTTCGAAGAATAGTTGAGATGGGTCAGAGAAAAACTGTTCATTTTCTCTCACCTATACCTTTTCCTCCGCTTTGAACTCCTAGAGTCAGATTGCACTCGTATTCTATCAAAATATGCTGCCTGGCGGTCAGCGGCTTTGTCTTGTTAAGTGTGTGATGCCGGATCCGCAGTTAGCGCGTGAAATGTCGGACCCTAACAGTGAAATCGCTGCTAGATTTTATGTAGTCAATCATACAGTAAATGCGGGACGCGTACTATCTTGCCCAGCCTACCCTTGTACTGAGTAGATGTATTCTTCTTTTGGTCTTATGATCAGCCGTTGGTTTTATCTTACGGTTTGCATTTGTCAAAGTTCTCACTGCATTCTACACACCACAATTGGTAGACCAGAAGTCGGACTCTTGGGAGGAATCTCTACGAAGTTCATCATCCAGTTCAGCCCGGTTTTAGTGTCGAATCTCTGTCTCTGTTGCAAGCTTGTTATATCTGCGGTTGAATAGGCGATTCGCTCACATAACCCCTTCCTCGGAGATCCTCGGCATGGTTTCGCAGACGTTGATGCGAAATGCACCAGAGCTATGGTGTTTCTCTCACCACAGAATTCTTTTACAAAAACAATTTGACAAGTCGATTACTGTTCCGGGAAACCATAATACCATGCTTTTATTTCATTCTAAAAGAATGCGGATTGAAGTCCAAAATCAATCAAGGTAATAAGACATTAGAGCTTTTGGATGTAGACTAACCCCGAAAAAAGTAGGGCAAGGTTGAAAAAATACTGAAGATTGATGAAGGTGGTAGGCTCCCTGACCTTTAACAGACATTTTGATCTTGAATATCGAACAAATTTACGCGTGAGGAATTTAACCTGCATATGCTTGGCTATTCCAGGGTCCTTAATGTCTAAATTATTCAAGATAAAAAGGTTTATTCCCTGCTCCGAAGTTCGGTAAATAAAATGCAAATTGTCTGTGGAAAATTGTTGGTTGACTGAAGTGATGTAGCCTGAGCGTCTTATTCAGGGGAAAAGTAAGGCAGTCTCGAGCAATTATAGTTCATGTACATTAACGTATTGCAGTCCTGTTCCAATATTGATGGGTAATAATCGCGTCTTTTCATTTTCCAGGTCGTTGGTGTTTTTAATTGAACCTTTTCGCAATAAGGATGTCATAATAAATATTGTGCGTGACAGATGCAAAACGCTGATCTCGTTTGTTTCTGAAGTTCGCATCACTCTAATGATATCAGCCCTGTTTTGCACCTGCCACGCAAATAACTCGTATCTACTACCTGCGTGTTATGGGCGCTTCATCCACCTATTTTGATAGTGGTAAGTTTCCGTTTATCAAGCGTTGAAAGAAGACCATGGTGGGGTTAAACTGTATTTCCTTAGGAAAATAAAGTAACATAATTTTCCTAAAAACTGGCCTACTATAGAAGTTCTAAGTACCGCTTCATAATTCATCAAATGAGAGAACGCGCTTCTAATCCGGAATCGTGAAAACATAATGGTAGTAAAAATCAAAGTAAAAATTAGATTTTACGTTTATGAGAAATGTTTGTTTCGTTTAAGTCGTCAAATGCGAGGCAAATTTTCGTGCTGAAATGGAGCCAAGTGGTGTTAATAGACCGTTACCGTTCGAGCTGTGAGAAGCAGGAATACTTTTTTGTTGATAGTTCTCTTCTTATTTGGTTCACAGAACTTATCTCCGGCTCACGTTTTCGCTTGCCTAAGACTCGTCCTGCAAATATATATGTTTGCATAGTGTAAAGCATAGTATAAAGCATAGTTTGTCATTTCGATATATTTCGGGGAGGTGAAGGGGGTCATTCAAGCAGATAAACAATAAAAATCATTGAAAATATTAAGTTCTGGAAAGCCAAACGGCCAGCCCGCTGTCTGATGGTGCTCACTATACTCACGGAGCTATCGGTGGCGGCGCTCTAAAATGCATCTTTCCGCCAATTTTTAATGAATCGATCTGAAATTCTTTACAAATCTTCCTTTAATAGTAAGGAACAAATGTCTCACTGGCAGTTATATCAACTCTAAAGTACCCTTGATACTTTCTGTCGACGAAACTGAATAAAAGGGGTTACCGATTCATCTCAATTTGCAGTTGAATATCAATAAACAATAGGCGATTTTCAACTTTTTTTTATTTTGTGAGCATTGCTAGGGTATATTTCATTTGCATATCAAGTTTGAAACAGTTTCAGTAATATTTTCCCAACTTATGACGATCTATTTCTTAAAAACTAATTGAATTTCGAGACACATTTTGATCAGTTGATTGGGTTTATTGTTCAAAATAATTACCCGATCAAAAAATAAAAAATAGAGAAAAGTTGCACAGCGTCATTACCTACACGCCTATATTTTTCAAAAATCAATTTCCTCAATTTTAAAATTTCCGTCTACCCAGATGTTTGGACAAAACTTTTACCCGATCTCAAGCGCTGGGCGAGTTTCTCGATCCAGACCCTCAATTTCTCACCAAAAAATATGATTTTTCAACAAAAAAGTTGAATTTTCAACAAGATAAATTAAGTTTTCAACCAAATAGTATAATTTTTAACCAGAGTTCAATTCTGAACCAAAAATATAATAGTAGACATTTCAAACAAAGAGTTCAGTTTCAACCAAAAATAGTTGGATTTTTTTATTGGGTTCTATTAATTCAGTTCGCACTTGAAAAAAAAAAAAAATACGAGAAAAAAAAACGAGAAAAAGAGGAAGATTCTTGAAATCAGGGGAAAAATAGGAATTGTTTGAAAAAGGGGAAAATAGGGGAAAGACTGTGAGGCCTGCGGTACGTGATACTTAAAACTCCAAACTCTTAAAAAATGACGCAAATTTTGCAACAGTCGAATTATGTATTCCACTTTCTGTAATATCAATATGTTACATATATGAATTCGTGACTTGACACGTGTTGCTTTCTTACTGGAACATTTCGTGAATGCTACAGGTTGCTCGTTCTGCAACCTCAAATTATTGTCAATGATTACATATTTATATTTTTATACAAATTTGCTTACGAAGGCATCAAAACATAATAAAAAAGACACAAAATGCTTCTTCGACAAAAATTTGTATTACTTAAGTAAACAGATTTAAAAAAAATAAGGAATATAACCTTTTTACAAAAAAAAAATATTTCTAGAATAATAGAAGCTCTTGATACACTGAATAGATATAATTATTTATTTATTCTAAACAAATTCCAGTAGACAAATTTTTAAATAAATAAAACAAAAAATTTATTGCTCAAAACAGAAACATTCGTACCTAAAAACTGGACATTTGACCGATAAGACAAGCAAGAGAAAGTGAAAGAAAAATTCAATTTTAATTGATTAATTTATTAACAAATTGCCACCTGTCTCCATATGGAATTAAAATAAGTGAAACTCGCACCATTTTTGTATCAGGTGAAGAACTCTTTCCAGGAAAACACGTTTCACTGGTCGACTAGCATTTGTTTTCATTGAAAAAAAAGCGACTACCATGAAGAAAACACAGGAAAAGTGAAATTTGGAAAAATACCTGGAAGCTAACGTAGAAAGTGGCACCGGGATTCACGTATTGAAAGTAACAATCCTCTTTTCCCGGGTCGATGTGAACTTTATAATCCATTGCTACCGCTGGTAGGGATTCATACCATGGCTTTGCAATTTCGGTTTTCGCCAGGGTGACGATGAACCCCACGAAAACCATACAATAACTTAAAAGCATTGCACGAATTTTTTTACCATCACCTCACCTCAGACAGATTTCCTAAAAACACTCATGTCTTGTGACAAGTGGGCTGCTCAGGGGGGCCTACTTTCGAAATATTTTTATCGTTTGTCATGGTGAGATATATTAAGGTGTCTCCAAAAGTCTGCCTCTTGCGCATGTTCTACGCATCTTTCCGTATGAACGGAACTAGTCTCATTGGTCAATTTTCAGCGGAAAAATTCGAATAAATTAAATTTTATATATTCTCAGAACATTATCTTCGCATTACATTAGACTCAAAATTTGAAAGCTACTAAATTAATTTTAAAATTTAGATCAAAGTTTCAGAAACGTTTGAAAGTTTCATAATATATTAAAGTCAATTAAAAACGTTTTAAATTTTCTAAAATTTCAAGTAAAAATATTGTATTTCTAACAAAATAGTTGAATTTTCAACCCAAAAGATCAATTTTCAACCAAAGAGAGCAGTTTTCAATTGGAATGATGAATTTTTAACAAAGTATTTCACCTCTTAGCTAAGTAGTTGAATTTTCAACCAAAACAGACGAATTCTAAACAAAAAATGTAAACCGATTTTAATTTTTAAATCTGTAGATTTAAATCAGTTAAAATTTATACCAATTTTAATCCGTAACTGAATTATAGCTATGTTTCTATGAATCAATTATTTTCACAGATAAATTAGTAAGTTTATAATTACAAAATAGCTGATTTATAGCTAGAATTTAGTCATTGATATCAGTACAAATTTACTGCTTAAAAATTATAGAACCAAACAGTTGCATTTTCAACAAAAAAAGATGAAATTTCTAAGAAAGAGGAGAATTCTAAAACCAAAGATACAAATGTTTAACAACATAGTTGATTTTTCAACCGAAAACGATTTTTCAGTCTTGGAATAACAAAAATTTTAACCAAATTGTTAAATTTTCTACAAAAAAAGAAAAATTTACAAATAACAAGTTACATTTTCGACCAAAGAGATATATTTTCAAGTTATATGATGAATCTTTAACTGGAATACTTAAATTTTCAGTCAAACATTAATTTTCGAATAAAGATGAATTTCCAACTAAAATGTTAAATCCTCCACCAAAAAAATTAATTTTTAACCAAGTCGTTCAACTTTTAACCAAGTAGTTGAATTTTCAAACAAGCAAGATGAATTCTCAACATAAATAGTAAAAAGTTAATTTTTCAACCAAAAAATATTTTTTTTTTAAAGAAACAATTTCAATTCATAAAAAAAGACGAATTTTCAACGAAATGGTTGAATTCTCATTTGAAACAGAATAATTTTCAATCAAACAATCTCATTTTTAACCAAAAAGGTAAATTTTATACCGAAAGGGATACATTTCCAAATAAAAAAGATTTCTTCTTCAAAAAAGTAAAAAACATCTACCAAATTGTTGAATGTTCAAGTCATACAGACAATCGTTCTATAAAGCAGTTGAATTTTGAAAAAAAAATTTAATTTTCAACCAAATAATTGAATTTTAAACCCAAACACGATTTTTCAACAAAACAGTTGAGTTTTCAACAAAAAGAATGAGGCTTTAACAAAATTATTGGAATTTCAACAAAATAATTACTTTTTTACCAAATAATTCAATCTAAAATTAAATTATTGAATTTTCTACAAAAAGAAAAATTTCAACATACATTAATACAGTTGCGACCAAAGATATAAATTTTCAACTCAAATGATGAACCTTAAACTGGAATACCTAAATCTTCATTCAGAAAAATTAATTTTGAAACGAAAAAGAAACAAATTTAAAAAAAAAATCAGTTACATTTTCATTTGCAAGAAAATAAGTATAACCCTCCATATTTTACTTAAATCCAGTGGGCACCAAATTTAAGAACGTAATTGGAACGTCCTAAAAACGTTTCTTGGACGTACAAGACAAAAGACGTTATTTGAAGTTTCAAACAAGCAAGATGAATTCTCAACATAAATAGTAAAAAGTTAATTTTTCAACCAACAAATATTTTTGTTTTAAAGAAACAGTTTAAATTCATAAAAAAGACGCTCAACTACCCTGAAAAATCTATAATTTCAATAATTTTATATTATCACAATTCATAATTTGCATTGGTATTGAAACACACGTATTTTCATTGTCTCGCTTTTAAAATTATAAAAAAGTATGCATCCTATACAAAAAATGTTGTTATTATACATTTTATTGCAACTTGCGTCATTTCTCCATAAATTTAATTTGTTCATTTTTAACGTTATTTTTCATGGTTTTAACTGAAAATACGCATACTAGTGTGGAGTGGTTCTAAGAAAATTCGTGGATACAATTTAGGGGAAAAATTTTGTTAAATAAAAAGTTATTGCAGCTTGTGTCGTTTTTCCTAAAAGTAAATTTTTTTAATTTTTGATGTATTTATATAGCAAGAGTTTATAACAAATTTGTAGATCTTTTTTGGTAGAACAACTTTTGTCTAATCATTTTTTTTCGTCTCTTGTGTCATTTTAAAAAATTTAATATTTTTATTTTTATGTTTATTTTTTAAGATTGAAAAATATACTCGCCCTTTCTGAAAACTAAAAATAACAAATTTGTAGCTGATTCCGAATCCGAAGTCGGAATTCGGAAGTTAGATCCTATTTTCTTCCTATCCTCAAAAAACACTTTTCTTTGAGATTTTTTAAATCTTTTGAGTTAGAAATAATTCGCGACAATCGTAAAATTCACTGCTTTTAGACGTAAATCCCAATGCATTCCTACTAACTACAGCAAATTATTATCCATGCGCAATTAAATCAGACATATAATTATTTGTGTAATTTTTAAATATCCGAAATGAAAATAGTCTAGACTTAATAATATGTTTTATTATATCATATAACATATAATATAATATTTACTTTATTTATTTAATAATTCAAATTCATTTCGGATTTTAAAATATTTTAATAAACAAATTATGTGTTTTGATAAACTTCTTATTCCTTAGCTTGAAATAACTTTGTTTTATGTTTAATTTAAAAACAACTCTACATATAATGAAAATTCCCTTTTCGTCTCAAATCTTATGAAATTTGAAAATCAGGGTGGAGGTTTTAATCACAGGAAAAAATTCCCGGTCATTTTCCGATTCGATAACATTTGTCATGGTCAATGATAGTAAAAAATTTTAACTCTAAAGCTAAAAATGTATCCATTTGATGTAATAAAAACTGAGCTGCAAATCATTTCATTTCAAAAAATCATTTCTTCACAAAAAAACAAAAGTAGATGTTCTGATGGATCAGGCTAGAAAATTTGCTTCAAAATTTGATTTCAAAATCTTCATACAAAATCATCTACACGTTATTTTACATTTTTGCAAATTATGAATTTATTTTTTTATTTTTTCAGACCTTCTAAACATCTTTCTAAATGATTCGAATTCTTCCCAAAAATTTGTTTCAATCCTGCGAAATTAAAAATATTTCCTTAAAATCTTCTAGATTCATTTTTGACAATGTTAGAAATATTTTAAAATCTTTTTAAATATTCTCTTAAAATTAATTTTTCAAAATAAAATGTCATTTTCAATTTTCCTACGAATCTTAAGAAAATGTGTTTTTTTTTCTTTTGAAGCCTTTCATAATTCTTAAAAATCTTCTAAATTTTTTGTTCGAAATCTGCGCAAATCTATATTTTCTCACTAACCTCAAAAATTCGTAACCTCAAAAATTCGTAACGTCAAAAACCAGTCTTTTCGTATATTTCACAGCCTCACAAAAAATAACGAAAAGAAAGTATCAGTTCCGACGGACGAAAGTAGTCAATTCATACGTATTTTGGGTCGCTGAATCCGAATCCAAAGTCGCAATTCCGAAGTTAGCTCTTGTTTCCTCACTAAATTCAAAAATTCGTAACTTCAAACATTCGTAACCTCAAAAAACAGTTTTTTCGTACATTTCTCAGCCTCACAAAAAAAGTAGCAGTTCCGACGGACTAAGCTGGTCAATTCTTATATATTTTGGGTCGCTGAATCCGAATCCAAAGTCGCAATTCCGAAGTTAGCTCTTGTTTCCTCACTAACCTCAAAGATTCGTAACCTCAAGAAACAGTTTTTTCGTACATTTCTCAGCACCACAAAAAAGTAGCAGTTCCAACGAATCTGACTAGCCTATTCTTAAGTATTTTGGGTCGCTGAATCCGAATCCGAATTCGAAATTCCGAAGTTGGCTCTTGTTTTCTTCTCAACCTCAAAAATTTGTAACCCGAATGAGAAAACATTTTTCGTACATTTCACAGCCTCACAAAAAAAGTAGCAATTCCGACGGACTAGGCTGGTCAATTCTTATACATTTTTGGTCTCTGAATCCGAAGACAAAATTCCGAGGTTAGCTTTTGTTTCCTCACAAACCTCAAAAATTCGTAACCTCAAAAAACCGTTTTTTCGTACATTTCTCAGCCCCACAAAAAAAGTAGTAGTTCCAACGAATCTGACTAGTCGATTCTTACGTATTTTGGGTCACTGAATCCGAATCCGAAATTCTAAAGTTAGTTCTGGTTTTCTTTCTAACCTTTAAAAATTCTTAACCTCAAAAAAATGTTTTTTCGTACATTTCACAGCCTTACAAAACAGAACAAAAAGAAAGTATAAGTTTCGACGGACGAAAGTACTCAATTCTTACGTATTTTGGATCGCTGGATTCAAATCCGAAGTCGGAATTCAGAAGTTAGCTCTAGTTTCCTCACTAACCTCAAAAATTCGTAACCTCAAAAAACAGTTTTTTCGTACATTTCACAGCCTCACAAAAAAAGTAGCAGTTCCGACGGACTAGGCTGGTCAATTCTTATATATTTTGGGTCGCTGAATCCGAATCCAAAGTCGAAATTCCGAAGTTAGCTCTTGTTTCCTCACTAAACTCAAAAATTCGTAACTTCAAACATTCGTAACCTCAAAAAACAGTTTTTTCGTACATTTCTCAGCCCCAAAAAAAAGTAGTGGTTCCAACGAATCTGACTAGTCGATTCTTACGTATTTCGGGTCGGTGAATCCAAATCCGATGTCGAAATTCCGAAATTAGCTCTTGTTTCTTTCTCAACCTCAAAAATTCGTAATCTCAAAAAAAAAAACTTTTTTCGTACATTTCACAGCCTCAAAAAAAAACAAAAGTAGATGTTCTGATGGATCAGACTATAAAATTCTTACGTCTTCTGGGTCGCCTAATCCGGATCCGAAATTCTGGAGTTAGTTCTTGTCTTCTTCCTAACCTTGAAAAATTCGTAACCTCAAAAAATAGTCTTTTCGCACGTTTCACAGCCTCACTAACAACAAAAAAAATAAAAATAAAATAAAATAAAATAAAAGTAGCAGTTTCGACGAATCAGAGTAGTCAATACTTACGTATTTTGGGCCGCTGACTCCACATCCGAAGTTAGCTCTTGTTTTCTTTCTAATCTTGAAATAGCGTTATCTCAAAAAACCCGGATTTCCGATTTTGGAATCGGATGCAGCGACCCAAAATACGTATGAATTGACTAGTCTGGTCCGTCGGAACGCCTACTTTTTTTAGATAATAGATACTATGAAATAAAAAAAAATTGTTTCAATATTAGTTTTATATTTTAATTGAAAAATTGCGTGGGATGATAAAAATCGCGTTTCATAATTTATCAATATTAAAAAAAAAAGACTAATTGTAACAAATTCCAAATTTATTCCATTTATATCTTCGGACATAAAAATCAAACAAAAATAACCGCGAGTACATAAAAACACTGAAACCCTGTATGGCATTCTTTCTTATCGGTCAAGCGTCAAAATACGAATAAAAATACTCCTTTCTGTTTATACCCATTTATACCTGTTTCACGACCAAATGGAGAAAGGCTCTCTAAAAAGCACCGATGTATGTACACAATTAAAAAGAAACCGCAAAAATGGATTCAGCAAGCGCATCTAAAGTAGTGAGACAGCAAGAGAGAAAAGTTGTATAATGAAAAAAAATAAAATAAATAAATAAATAAATAAAACTAAAAAAAGTGCAAGAACCTTGGTCGGTTGCCTGATTACGGTAATAAAGTTGCGTTGACACCCCCCAACGATTTTACGCTGTAATCGCGGTTCCTTTGAAGTTTCAAGTGCGACTTCTGCTTCCGATCAAGTAGAAAACTGATACTTGTATTTTTACCGGATAATGATAATTTTACTACATTTACTGTCAATATTTTAACTAACAAATAGCCTCTTGTATTTAGAGATAAGAGAGAATTGAAATTAAATACTTTTAAATGTAGAATTATTGTAAATACTTTTGAAATTAAAAGCTTTTCAAATGGAAAATTTCAATTCAAATGTTTTTATTAGTTGTGGGTTATTTACTTTTTTTAGTAACTAGTTACAGTTACGCTGCTCCGAGAAAAAGGTAACTAGTTATAGTTACAGTTACTAGATGAAGTAACTTTAAGTTACCTAAAATGTTACTTTTTCCACTTCCTTAATTTTATCATTTAAAATCAAAATAACTAAGATGATCATGTATACAAAATTAATTAAAAAAGAAATAGGCATTAGTTGAATTAAATAAAAAATACACAATATATTTCGCAAGTGAACAACAATATGTATTATAATAAAATTTCGTGGACTTTTTTTTTCATCAGACAATAAAAATGATGTTTCTTATTCAATTTCAAGTTTAAATAATGACTCACGTATTTAATTCTAGCATTTTAAGTAAAAATATTGCATTTTCAACCAAATATATGACTTTTTAACAAACGTGTAGAATTTTCAACCGAAAAGATGAATTTTTAACAGAAGAATTGAATTTCCAAACAAGAACATTTTTTCAGTTATTTTTTTAACCAAACAGTTGTATTTTAAACAAAAATATATGATTTTTTCAACGAAAGAAATGAATTTTACAACTAAAAAGAACACCTTTGTCGAAAAGAGTTGAATTTTTATACCGAAAATATTAATTTCAAATAAAAAAGTTAATTTTTAACCTAATAGTTGAATTTTCTACCAAAATATACTAATTTTCTACCCAAGAAAAAAAACGAATTTGAAACAAAAATAGTTAAACATTCAATCAAATATATGAATTTTTAACTAAAATTATGTATCTTCAATCAAACAACTGAAATATTAACAAAGTGATTCAACTTTCAACCGAATAGTTAAATTTTTAACTAGAAAAGATAAATTTTCAAAAAAAAGCCGAACCCTCTACAGAATTTTTGTTCTACTAAAACAGATGAATTTCCAAACCAAAAAAAAAAATGAAACACTTTTAAAGAAAAGAGTTGATTTTTCATCAAAAATGTTCCTTATTTTTCAACTAACTAGTTGACCTTTTTGCCAAAATAGTTTAATTTCTTACAAAATACATGAATTTTCAACCAAAATAGATGAATTTGAAAAATATTTTAATTTGAAATCAAACACTGTTGCATTCAAACAAAAAAAATCCTCAACAAAATCAGATCAATTTTCTACCAAAATAATTGACTTTTTAACAAAGAATGAGAATTTTTTACCCAATGAGATAAGTTTTTGAATAAACAAGCAGAATTTCGCATCAAAAAAGGAAAAAAAATTCACTGAATTGTTCATATATTTCGGCAAAATTTTTACTATTTGCTTGAATAAGAAAGTTATATTAATTAAACTTTTGGCAATAAAATTTTTTTTTTTGAGATTAAAAAAAAAATTTTAAATGAGAAAAATTTGGTTTTAAAGACAACATTTTTGAAGGAAAAAAACCTTCTTTGGTCGAGAATTCAACTGGTCTGTTAAACATTTGTCTTTTCTAATAGAAAATTTACCTTTTTTGGGGGAAAATGTCATTTTTTGTGGTTTAGAATGCAATTTTTTGTTTCAAAGCTCATCTTTTTTGGTTGAAGATTCATAAAAAAATTGAACTTTTGGATTGCAAATTCATCTTTCTCGGTTGAAAATGAATTCTTCTGTTAAAAATTTACCTAATCATCTGAAAACTAATACATTTTTCGTTAAAGATTTATTTCTTCGGGGAAAGTGTAACTATATTGATATAAATTCGTTTTTTTACCTGAACATTTAAATATTTCATTTTTGGCCTAAAAATTCAACTTTTAAGTTTAAAAATTCATCTTTTTTTGTTGATAATCAAATTTTTTTTTTAAATTAAGTTTTTGTTTATTTGAAAAGGCGACCAATTGGTTGCAGTTTCATCTTTTTAGGTTTTGTTGAAAATTCGCCTTTTGGATACAAAAATCGTCCTTTCGGATTGAAAATTCATTTTTCTTGGCTAAAAATCAATTTTTTGTTAAAAATTTATCTATATACTGTAAAATTCGTATTTTTAGCTTGAACTTTCGTCTTTTTGGATGAAAATGTACCTGTTTTTGTAAAAATTTAATCTTTTTTAGTTAAAAATACAATTTTTGGCTTATAATGAATCTGTTCAAAATTCTTCTGCTTGTGTGAAAATTTAACTATATTGAGATAAATTGTTTTTATTTTCAAATGACAATTTAACTATTACATTTTTCGTTGAAAATTCATATTTTGGCTTGAAACTCCAACTAAAGTAGATTAACTTCCAGCTGAACAGTTAAATTGTTAACCAAAAAGGTTGATTTTCTACCAAAAATACGATTTTTCAAATAAATACATAAGTTTTTAACAAGATAGTTACATGAATTTTCAACTAAAAACGATAAATTTTCAACCAAAAATGAAAGAAATGAATTTTCATTGACAAAAAATTAATTTTTAACCAAAACAAAAATGCATTTTCAACAAAGTTCAACTTTCGAACAAATAGTTGAATTTTCACTAGTTGCTTAAAAGATGAGCTATTTTGTTCAAAATTAATTTCTTGTAATGAAAATTCATCTCTTTGGTGGAAATTTCAACAGTTTTTTTAAAAATTCGTCTTTTCGGCTTGAAAAATTAACCATTTGGAAGAGACTTAAAAATTAACTATGTTGTTGAAGAATCATATTTTCGGGTTGAAAATTTAACTCTTTTGTATAAAATTCGTCATTTTTGGTAGAAAATTAATTTTATGTGTAGAAAATTCACCTCATTGATTGAAAATGTAGCTTTTTTGTTGAAAATTCGTTTTTATTTGGTTAAGAATTAATTTTTTGATCTGAAAATTTAACTATTCCATTGTTTGTTGCAAATTTATCATTAATCTGTTTAAATTCAATTATTTGGTAGAAAATTCTAGTATTTTGTTCAAAATTCGTCTTTTTTGTTAGGAAAATTAATTTTGTTTTTTGAAAATTTGTCTATTTGGTTGAGCATCAAATTATTTTCTTGATAATTGGTATTTTTTCATTTAACTCAACTGGTTGAAATTCATAATTTTGGTTGAGAATTTATATTTTAATCAGAAAATTCAACCATTCCATTTATTGATGAAAATTCAACTGTGTTGTTGAAAATTGATATAATTTGTTAAAAATTCCACTATTTTGTTCAAAACATATTTTTTGGGGTTGGAAATGCCATTGTTTTTTGGTGAAAATTCAACAGATTTCTAATAAATTCGTCTTTTTGGCTTAAAAATTCAATTATTCTTGGTTGAATTTTAATCTTTTTTGTTTAAAAGTTCAATTGTTTGTTTGAAAATACATCCTCATAAAGATAAATTTAAATATTTTATTAAAATCATCTTTTTGTATTGAAAATTCAATTATTTTGTTCAAAATTTATTCTTTTGGGAGTGAAATTTTGAATTTTATGGTAGAAAAGTCACTTTGGCGGATTGAAAATGCATCATTCTTCGTTGAAAATTAACTTTTTTTGTTGAAAATCCAACTGTCTTCAAGAAAATATATCTTTTGGCTAGCAAATTGAACTGGTAAAGAAATTCCAGTACTTGGTTTGAAAGATGAACTATTTTGTTGAAAATTAATTGTTTAGGTTGAAAATTCATCTCTTCAGTTGAAAATTTAACTGTATTCTTTAAAATTCATCTTTTTGGCTTGAAACTTCAATAATTTGATAGAAAATTGAACTTTTTAGTTGAAAATTAACTTTTTAGTTGAAAATTAACTTTTTCGCTCAAAATTAATATTTTTGTTTGAAAATTCAACTATTTGGTTAAAAATGAAACTATTTTTATGAAAAAGTAGAAAAAAATGTGATAAGTAATTTCTGTATGTAAATACTAAAAATGATTAGATTCATTGGTAATAACAGTGAAATATTTCTTTGTGGCATCATATACAAATAAAAAAAATGTCAAAAAACTTATCACCATTAGGCGATACGATTGAAAAATAAAAAATTTTAAATTTATTCAATTGTTTGTGTATGGAAAATAATAAAAAAAATTGTTCAGGTAAAGCTTATGCAAGTGGACAATCTTAGTTGGGAAAAAAATTTTTCTTTAAAGTATAATATTTAAAAAACTGACGAAAAATGCAGTTTTGTTAATTTGTAACTTAAGTTGCCAAAAGAAGTTTAAGTTGAAAAAAAATTAAATTCTATTTCTAAGAAGCAAAAGAAACACGTATGTAGTTTTAACTTTCAAATTTTTTCCTATTTTTCACGGATCCTGTGTAAACGGATTTTTACGGATCTTGTATAAAAATGCCTCATGTTTCAGGATCCGTAACAAATAGAAAGAAATTTTATTGGAAAAAAATTAACAAAATAGCATTTCTTATATTTTTTGAAATGTCATATTCCGGCGAAAAGAAATGTTTCTTACTTTTTTTCAATAAACCAATGAATCTGATCAGTTTGAGTTTTTCGGCCCACCCTATTATACAGTTTCCTAATTTGAAGATTAAAAGCTTCCGATTCTTTGGAATTTTGCGGTCAAATAAATTCCTTTTCAGATACGCTTAATTAAATATAACTTAAATTAAAGTCATGAATTATTCATGAAATTAGAACTGAACAAATGGGTTATTTAAGGCTTGAAATTTGTTGAAGTTGCATTTCTCGAAAAAATCACTTCATCGAATTGGCTACAGTTGCTTGAAGTTTAATTAAATTCTGATCGCGTTGCGACTAAATGAATTCATCGTCTGTTTGGTGGTTTAGCTTCAAGGATCTTCTCGTGGCGCAGACAATTATTTAGGAGAGAAAAGAAACTCTTTACGTGTCTGGCTTAAATATCGATGAAAGATCTCTGGAGGCCTCTTTTTCGCAGAAGAGTCCGGGACACGCTTTTAAAGAACACGTCCTCTGAAGTTAATTAAACAGTACGGGACATTGTTACGGATGACGCGTAAAGTATTGCTAATGCCAAACATCAATTTACCAAATGAGTTGCTTTTAATTGTTAAATTATGTAATATTCGCAATTAAAAGAAGATTTTCCTCTATGAGGGAGTCCCCCGGGGCTAGGAGCGGTCTTCAAACTGCGACCTTTTCTTCTTTCGAGCCTAAATAATCGTCTAGTCATCGCATAGAAATCACGCTTTAATTATTATTTCAGTTCTTGTTTGAAAACTACTTTTTGATGTCATATTTCCTCAATTTTCTTGTCTTTCATTCGGAAAAGGGCAGCGATCGTTAGCCTTTTGTCCGTAGAGGATTCTGTACGCGTACCTTACGTAGAAATCTACGTCGGAAATCACGTATGACACTAGGGTAACCGGTACAATGGTTGGCCACCGTCCAATGATTGAACAATTCATTTAAATATGCTTCTATGAAAGAATAATCAAAAATAACATTACTTCTCTCTAATTCAGAATTAGCAGAAAATTTACAAATGCCATTAGTAGCATTGTATCTGACTGTTAAATTAGTAATTTTATCAGTTTCTACTGAATAAGATGGTGAGATTTATGTTACTAAATGAATTAGGAAGGGTATTCTACTAATCTGCTCAGTAGTGCCGACTTACTAATTCAATGAGTAGCACACTGTTAGAAATATTTGCAATTTTAGTATACATGGGCATATTAAATTTCCTATATGTTTACTAAATGCATTACACTCTGTAATTTTAGTATACTTACGTATACTAAATTTCTTTTATGAAGTGATATGTATACTACATTTATTAAGTGTACAGTAAGTTTCTTTCACGTATATGAATTTCATAGTTTCTGTATACTAAAATGTGCACGATACCGAGACCAAGTTTTCATTCGTGGCAAACATTAACGAATTCTTGGACGTCGCTCGTCCCACCTCTGTTCACCAAACACATAGGGTGATACCACTCCTTACTATTCCTTCGTGCCTCATATTTAAAGTCGAAAACGCCCAATCTGCAGTGGCTGGTGTTAGGACGCACTATACTTCTACCGAAAAAGGCAACTTGTCCAACCCAAGGATTACAGCCTAATAATAATAGACTTATCATCTGTCTCTCATACCATGAGCCCTCTGGTTTTTTGCATCACACTTTAGCCTGTATCTCTCGCACTACGAAATTCTCCTAGATACCTCTATGACGATACTAATCATCGCGAGCATAAGATCACTCATGTATTTCATATGGATGATCTGAAGATCTCTGCTACTGGTAAAAGCAAACTTCAGAGTGCTTTTAATACCGTCATGGAGCTCAGAAAAAAAATTTGTATGGACTTTGGATTGGAAAAATGTGCCAAGATTCATCTGAAGAAAGGAAAGATTTTTGGCGTTCCCAATGACCCTGAGGTTGCGGATGTAAGTGTTCTTATACATCTTGACACTGGAGAGACCTATACATACCTAGGCGTGCCACAAAGCCGCATTCAGGACGTAACATTAGTGAATGAGTCTCTCCGAAGGAGATACAAGCATCTTCTTTGACAGATTTGGTCTTCCAATCTGTCAGCGTTGAACAAGGTATCTGCGACTAACATGCTTGCCATCCCGGTTCTACTCTACTCGTTTTGGGTAGTTCAAAGAAAGAAGAACGAGCTTACGGCTCTTGATATCGCCACACATAAGATCATGCATATGCAGAAGAGCTTGCATATCAATTCGTCCGTTCCGCGATTATACATCCCACGCCGTCAAGGCCGCACAGTGGGAACAAACGTAATTTTTATTTCAAAATGCAGAACTTTTTATAGGAAGAACCTAGAAGTATGATTTTTTTTAAATTGTAGATGAATACCTATAGAATATAGGAAATTTACGGAGAAAGTGAAAAAAATTATTTTTGATCTTGAAAATCTAGGTTCAAGTTGACATTTTTGGACCAAATTTTAGATTATTGGTTACCGCGAGGGCTCAGATGAGACACTTTACGCGATGAATATTTTTCATAGATTTTTTCCTGATGATTCCAAATCTGGCCTGTAACTGAATGTCCTACTCGATTTTTCTAAGGACTGAATTATTCCCACAGATTCATATTTTATCATGGGGTCTTAGGTCACTGATTTCAAATTCAAGGTGAAACTGTCAAAATTCAAAAAAACGCATCTAATATGGCGGATATAAAACTGTAAAAACGATATGGACATGACTTCAAATTGGCTTTCATCGTTAAAGAAATTAAAATGAGAACCACTGAGATATAGTTACTTTTATAACTGTAACTGTTACAAAATGAGCAACACTAAAAGTTCGAAGCAAAAATCAGGTCACCCATGTAGAAAGTTAAAAATAATTAAGAACACCAGGAGAAAACAAGTACATATTGAAGGATCCTCTAAAGCGACCGAGTATAGAAGAGCTCATGAAATTATTAAGCATGCCGACAATGAAAGTTCAGTTATTATATCAGCAGTAAATTTGAGTGAATTGGGTCCTACTGCTTCATGTAAAGATTAAAATCAAACGCAACACTCAAAATAATCAGCTTTGTGGTGTGCATAATAGGTGTTGTTTTTACAGTTTTTATCCGCCATATTGACTCCGATTTTTTAAATTATGGCCTCTGATTCGAAATGAGCGACCTCAACAGCTTCGTAATATCAATTTTCAACCATATTGGTATCGTTTTTACAGTTTTCATCGAACATATTGAATCCAAAATTTTGAATGTTGACATTTTGACCTCTGGTTTGAAATAAGCGACCCCGAAAACCTAAAAATACCATGAATGATAAAATATGAATCGGTGGAAATAGTTTAGTCCTCAGAAAAATCGAGTGGGACATTCAATCACCTTTTTCTCAGAACCAAAGACTCCTAGCTCAAGTTATAGGCCAGATTTGGAATCAGCAAGAAAAAATCAATGAAAAAAAATGTTTATCTCGCAAAGTGTCTCATCTGAGCCCTCGTGGTAATCAATAATCTAAAATTTGGTAAAAAATTATCAACTTTAACATAGATTTTCAAGGACATAAATAATTTTTTGCACCTCCGTAATTTTCCTATATTCTGTAGATATTCATCTACAACTAAAAAGAAAGACATACCTCTAAGTGATTCCTATCAAAAGTTCTACGATTTTCAAACAAAAATTACGTTTGTCCCCACCGTGGGCCGGCGCTGACTTCTGAATCTCCAATGTCTTCATAACCGAATTGTTCTGGCTACAGCTTACGTCGTTGCAAATGGAAGATATCCTCTCCTAAAACTGATCAGAAAACACGAGATCATTGGCAAAGGAGCGCTCATTTACAAAACCGCGGAGGAGGTGACCGAGACCCCGTGGCATAAATTTTGACAACAGAAGTGAGGACAGTGGATTATTCCATTTAGACGCCACAGTTCTAAAAGCCCAAGTAAAGAAAGTAGAGGTTGTAAAATTTCGCCAACAGCTCCTCGACAAGAAAATTCACACCAAATTTTACAGGAATGTAGAAAATCAGCCCTTGTCGAATGAGAAAACTTTTAATTTCCTCAAATCATCAGGACTTGATTCAGGTACAGAGGGTTTCATTTTCGCTTGCTACACTGGTGTAATTTCTACTCTAGTATACCGTGATTGCATTTTACGTCAAGAAGTTCCCAGTGATAGGTGCAAAGCGTGTAATGCGTACACTAAATACCTAGAGCACATATTATCCAGGGTGTCCATTCACGCGGGAACGACGTATCCCTACAGACATAATGCATCCCTAAGTGTGCTTTACTACCAGCCCTGCCCTGCTGAACGCTCCGAGGGAGACAAAGTGAATTGTCCAAAACGAGAAGTGCCAAATTTTCCGGAACTTCGATTTTCGGACAGCAGTATCCATTGCACATTCTAGACCTGACATCGTTCTTCAGGATTTTAAGAAACGAACTATATTCGTGATCCAATTCTCGGCTCCGGCCGACTAGAACATTACTGCTAAAGTGAAGGAAATGGAGGAGAGGTATCAAGGTCTTAAATGAGAGCTGCAGCGACTGTACCCAAAATATTCGATTTAAATAGTTGTCCTCGTGATCGGTGCTCTCGGAGAGTGATCGGTGCTCTCGGAGGTGCAAAGCTATCGCTGGTCCGTAACCTAAAGGCCATAAATGCGTGCCAAAAACATGTTAAGGCACTTGCGAGATAAATGTAGAAGGCTGTCATCCTTGGGTCGCTCTGTGTCCTCGAAGCACCCAAGGGTTTTACCGGCATGCCGTTTTGATTTCGTTGTGTCCTGTGGCCACTCATCTCACGATCGTGAGACGTGGCCATAGTTGTGATTTACTGAAACTAGGCCGGGTGTCTGCAGCCAGGCGTACACAAGAGCCAGATTGTTGCCGGTTTCAGGCGTAAAAAAAAACATTTTCAATTACAAAAGAAAACAACAAGAACGTTTTCTGGAAAAACCTCTCTCTCCAGACCGGTATAATTGCATTTGGATTTTGTGGTAAAAATATGTCATTAAATAAATTATCCTTGTAGACGTATTTTGGATCTTGCGAAACCCCGACTCGTTTGAAGCACCTTAATAATGTTGAGCAACATAGGAGTTTTCAGTGGATTTCCACATGATACATTTTCACCGTAGAGAAATGTCCCCTGCTTGTATCAAAAACGGATGTTTCTTGACACAAATGGAATTTCCTCTTAAATTTAAGGTTGACAGAATTTTCATTTTTCTCAAAAACCATCTTTTTACAGTAAAAAGTATCCTAATCTTATAGCCAAACAACTGTTCCTTAAAAAGTTGTTTGTTCTAACAAGATAGATTGATGGACGCTTTTATGGCCCCTCTGATTTCCTGGAGATATGATTTTCGGTAAGATAGAAACATCAACTTGAAAAGTATTGAATGTGTCAGTTTTTTTATTGATATTGAAAAGTTTTCCTCTATGAGAGAGCAAACGTGGTCATAAATAAGCACAAAATAAATACATCCATATAGTGAACACACCCATAGTACTTCACAGTGATATTTTTTTGTTGTGAAGGGGCCTTTGCAGCCAAAGGAAAAACCTCCAATTGCAGACGCTGATTTAAGTTATTTGAAAACAGCTCAAGCACAATGGGAACGACGGATACAAAAATCTTTGAACTCTATGTGCAATGAACTTAATGTTCCTTTGGCTCGAATTCGACCCAATTCCGAAAGAGAAGATTTATTTGACAAATGGGAAGAACTAAGCAGATATGACATAGGTATTGAAAAGTAATTGGTAACAATGATTAGTCGATTAAACATTTGACAAACACTTATTTACCTTTAAATATACTGTCACTCACAATTGTGTACTTATGGGAAAATCTCTGTAACCTTTAACTTTTAAATCCCAAAATAAAATAAGTATTTTAGCACATCAAGAGAAACTGTTTGAATAATTTTCTGGCGCTTCTTTAAGCTGCATTCTTAACCACGACAGGTGCTTTCCGCAACGCTCGAATGTTTTCGAGTACTCAAAACTTACGGGTACTTAAAGTGTTTCGAGTTACTCGAAAGATTCGCGTTCTGAAAATTTTTGGATAAAAAATGTCTAATACTTCAATTGGTACTGACTTTCATGAAAATCCGGTCTTTTATTGAATTTTTCAAAAATTTGCTCGCAATGTTAGATCTCAATTTTTATTTAAAATTTATCAGTAATCTGGAAAATATTTTAATAACGAATTTCGTTAACATAATGCAGGGCTCGGACTCATTTCAGAGATCAAAAATAGTGTCAATAGAGTGGGATAAGTTTTGACAAATAGTAACAAAATAGTAGCATGAAAATTGTTTAATAATATACTAATATTTATAACAAATCACGCAGGTAGTAACACGAATGTTCTTCTTTCTAGTATACAATTCTATGGATATGCAAATTATATTTGCACAAATGAAATTATCTGTTAAACCTATTCATTTTTTTAAATATATAGGACGATTTTTTCAACCAAATAGTTGAATTTACAACCAAAAAAGGAATAGTTCAATTTCAGTTAAGAAAACTAATCTCCAAAAATAAAATAGAATAAAAATAAATAAAAATTTCAACAAAATACTTAAATTTTCCACTAAAGATATGAATTTGGAACTAAGAAGAATTTTCTACCAAAAAAGACAAATTTTCAAGATAATACATCAATTTCCTACGAGATAGTTGAATTTTAAACTAAAACAAATCAATTTTCATCCAGAAAAATTACTTTTAAACAAAACTACTAATTTTGAACAAAATGGTTCATTTTTCAGTGAAAGAGATGAATTATCAACCAAAATGTAAATCTTTAACCAAAAAAAAAAAAAAATTTTAACGAAGAAGTTCAACTTTCAACCAAAAAAATCATTTTTTTCAAAAAAAAAAAAGAATGTTTAACAAAGTATATGTATTTCCAACAAAATAGTTCAATCACAACACTGTTCCTTGGAGTCCGATCTCTAGCTGCGGATGACCTTACGCGGCAGACAGAAGAGTTGGAGATAAAGCTTTCACCCAAGTATACTTTTTTAGAGCTACCATTCAATTGTGGAATGTTATAAGGAACAGTGTTGATGGACCAGATGAAGTGATCCCAGAAGAACAGCCTTTTGCATCCGGTTCGCGGTGGACTTAGTCTGACGCTGGCAAGCCGGAATCTTGTTGAATTAGCTGAAATATGAAGGTATCACACTTCCAATGCAATCGATTATGAGAACTACAAGATGGACTTTGTAGCCTTGGTACGGTCTGCTAAGTTTGTAAAGAAGTGCTTGATACTTAGCCCGTTTCTCTATCTTCTTTGCCGTGATATTACTATCGGCTGGTGTCGAGAATTAAATCATGTAAATGATCTTCATCTTCAGATCTCGGAGGACAATATCATGCTTTGCAGCAATGAAATGTTGAGTGGTGGGGCATGAGAAATTCCAGTCGATGTTACACAGATCATTCTCCTCAACGTACTCCAGTTCCCCCTAGGCGTATGGGAAGACGGGTGTTACACCAACATCACAGAAGTGCCGAAGAGGGCAAACAATACTTATAGAGCTGCATTGTGCCTCTCTATGGACCCGTAGCGTGCATACTTCGAGCATCGACTGAGAGCATGCCATTCATTAACATAATGTATATTCATTATGCGCTTGCGGTAAACTAAGGTGCTATTTAGAACTGAACAGGCTGCAACAAGAACCTATCTTCGATCGAGACACTCCAAGCGCAGCAAATCTGTATCCCCTTTATCTCGAGGAAGGTATATTCGAGGTACGGAAGATCTATAATGATGACTTCGAAGAATTGTCATAATTTTGCGTGTGCTTTGTTCAAGTTGCTTCAACTCATTGACGTTCCATTTTACTGCACCAAATGTGTAGAACAGTATAGGAACGGCCAGCATATTGGTCGCCTGGATCTAGAAATTCAAAATTCGTAATTCGGAAGTCCAAATTTTTCTGAGAATTTGGCGATACCTTTTTTAAGGGCTGTTGTTATCACACGCACATGTTAGATTACCGCTGGCGGTATTCCAAGATATACATATGCCACAATGATGTTAAGGTCATTTTTTGAAGAGGCAAAGAGTTTAAGGTTGTCCATATATAAAAGGTGGTTGACCTTATTTTCTCTTCAATTCCCACGGAGCACAACAGATAAGGGCATGAGGCAGATGTAGAAGAGTATCGGACTGAGAGAATCTCCTTGGAAGACCTCCTGTTACAGGTAACATAGCTGGTAGTTACCTGTCTTTTTTCAGCTTTTACGACAAATCTTTTCCGTCATAAGAGCATAAGCTCTTTCTTGCATCAGCAATCAGCTCATGGTTCGTATTATCGAATGCCTTATGGTAGTCAGTCCAAGCCATGTTTTGATTGCCTCGATACCGGTTCGAGTCTTGGGCAATACACCTGTCTATTAATAGGTTCTCCCTGCGACCTGCCAGCCCTCTCTTGCATCCACGTTGTTTCACTATTGCACACCATACCGGCTCCATAGATGTTAATATCTTCTCTTTGAGGATGCAAGTAAATAAATAGCTTGTAGCTGGTGTTTAAACAAGCTATGGGCCTATAGTTCTTAAATAGGAATCAAGAATCTATTACAGCCTATGACAATGTGCCAAGATTCATCTGAAGAAAGGAAAGATTGTTGGCGTTCCCAATGACCCTGAGCTTGCGGATGTAAGTGTTCGTATACATCTTGACACTGGAGAGACCTATACATACCAAGGCGTGCCACAAAGTCAGATATATACAGAAATAAGGTCAGTGGAGTGAGAGGAGAGAGATCCTTTTTTTCTGAATAAATTTGAATTTAATTAAAAAAAAAAAAAAAACCTATAGTTCTTGGAACTTGACAAATCTTCGGTCTTGGGGATCAGTACCGTGCACACCTCCTCTGGACGTTGCAGCCGTAGCCTTTGGCAGAAGTTACGAAAGAGTGATATATATTAAGCGTCTTCATCGAGTGGATAAGTATCTCCATACACTTGCTCCCAGACCACTTAACTTTTTTCTCGACTAGGTGGATTTTCAACGGCGCATGAGGTTTCATTGAACAGATGGGAAGGATGAGTAGAAAAGGCGAAATTTAGCTGAATCTACTTAACCCACCCGTTCAAGGTGCTCTTTGGCTGTTGAATTCGCTCGCGAGTCGCTAAGCAGGGAGACCGTCTTCTCGTAAACTACACAGTTCAGAGTCCAGAGATTAACATCTTCGGGAAGAAAATCAGGGAGAGCAGTATTCGCTTCGGCTAATCTGTCCATCCTGAGAAAGACTTTTTGGTGGATTTTTGATCTCCTAGTTCTCATGTTGGCATTATCGACTATCTGCAAATGTGGCCTTGCTGGAATAGTTGGTATGTTCACTGGAGGATGTTTCTTTTCTTCTTGCTGATGAAGAGCTTCATACCCCTTTCGGCGTAAAAAGGATACCTGATCTAGTAAATACTGAGGCGTTGTATGAGCATGTTCCGGGTGCATATTCACACACGTTCGTGTAATCTCAGAATTTATCTTCTTCGAGCCTGTGAGCTTCCTTACCAGCAAGTAAGGATGTCCCTCCTTAGTTGGCCCGAGCATTTAAAACAATGTTTGCGCGTTCGCCCGGGGTCATTGCCTGGTCGTCGCTTCAGGTCGTTCCTATTGCCACTCTCAACTGAACCATGGTCTGCATCCGAAAGAGACCTACTGTGGGTGGCACTGCGCGATACTGTTGGCTTAAACGCATAATTCGTTGAATTTGAGGAGTTAGCCCAATGCAACGTGGTTGACTGCAAGAGCCATATGCCTACGCTTTAGATTATAACTTAATTATTTTCTTTTTTTGACTTGTTTTCGGGGAAACCCGGTTATTCATCATTAGCCACGGTCGAGGTCAAGTGCCCGATAAGATAAGTATGTTATGGATTAATTTAGTATGATTTTTGAACAGTGGCGCCAATTCTTTTCCCAACAGGGCGGGCGTAACTCCTTCATCTTGACCCCCCTTTTTTACTCCAAATTTCCGACAAGCAAAAAAAAAGGAGATTGGGCGGAAGTTTCGTAGTAGTACAACGTACGTAGATGCGATTTGCATTAAGAAACGATTCAATTGGGCTATTTTTGAATGGCAAGAGCATTCTCACGTTCTAAGTGCCCACATGAGATCATTTTTCAGGCATTCTTCAAAATTTGAACATTTGGGGCATGAAAATTATGAAATACAGGTACACAAGTTTGGAAGGAAATTATTTATTCATATCGATGTAAACGTTTTACTACACGCATGCTTTAATGCTTGCCCTTAGCTATACAGCAGAGCTTTTCTCACAGGTTATTTTTGCGGGCAGAAACTTACGAAAGTCTTTATCATTTCGTCGTAGTCTACTTTTTTCCATCGCTATAACTACAAGCGATCCAAGACGTTCGGACCCCATGACACTTCTGAGGCGCGTTTTTATTAACTTCATTTTCGAAAATACGCGTTCCGGCGCAGTGCGGGCTACTGGTAGCGTAACTGCAATTTTTGAAAGCACCATAATAGTTGAAAATACAGGTCTAAGTTTGCAATAACAAAACACTTTGAAAACTTGCATAAGGCTACCAGAATGACGCAAGTCGCTCGATTTCGTGGCAACGTTTTCATCATCTTCACATTTTTCCCTATCATCATCATTTTCACATGTTTCATATTCCGAACAATGTCCATGGTCTTCCTCAAAGAACTCATCAGCTACGAATTCCTGATTAGGATTTACATCAGTGTCTATCTTCTGTAAGAGACGTACACTTTCAAAGGAAGGATATAATTTGCAGAACTGTGTGTACTCCTTCAAAACCTTTTTTTCGTCAATATACTGACTAGAGTTAGAAGAGTCCCTCGCCACACCTCGTTCCGAAGACTGTGTGGACATTCCTACATGTAGCTCGCCTGAAACCTTCTCTCCGTCACTTTATATCCGCAGTGACTTCAATCGGTCATTCAGTATCTATCCATCCCTCCCCCCATTGAACTTCTCTCCCCCCCCCCCGCAACGAGAAGATATCAAAATGTTTCTATTGTTATTTGAGAAAATCTCTCACTTCTTTCTCTGCATGATTAGATTTTCAGGTCATCCACGCCACTCTCCCAAATGATGAGCGGCAACCGGAAATAAGAAATAATTTTCCCTTGTGTGGGATAGATTTTCCAGTCATAAATTACGTTATTTTGTATAAAACGGGAAAATAGTGTTCACTTCGATCAACGGTTAACCAATAGTTTTGACAAAGTAAAGACTTCTATCTCATTGTGACCAACGAAACACTCTGACAAAGTCGCATATTTTCAAGTTCAAATTCAAAATAGTTAATGTGTTCGAGTCTTGAACTAAGTCCCTTCGGCTGAGACTTTCGGTCGTCGCAAAGCAACTTTCCGAATAAAGTCCGCGGTGTTAACGTCCACGAAAGGACTCATTATTGAATTACTTCCGAGTTTATTCAATTTATCGTCCGGTAAAACTCCGTCGGTGTTTTACGTTATAAGCGGAGATCCAACCGACAAAGCAACTCACTCTTGCCCTTTCAAACGTAGAAAGGTACACGTAAGTTTAATTTATGTAACTCTTTAACTCTGTTCTTATTCCTTGTAATAAAATAATTGTTGAAGCAACTATCTCCACTTATTTAAATTCTGAATTTTGACACAGTCCGCATAGGGCTGATAATTGATACACAAACCCACGATAAATAATTAGTCAGGTCTGACCAACCTGACATAATCAGCACACTGGGCTCTCTCTTTTCCTATTTTCCATACTACCCTCGCCTTTTCGCTTGGGACGTGACATTTTAACCGTACGTAATAAAAATGGTGGCAGCGGTGGGATCGGATTTCACCGTTGAGTTTTTGTGGTTGTGCAGTATTTGGTTATCTTTAATGAAAGGTTCAACATAACCTCTCACCGACACCGGATAAAATAGTCATCCTCTCCTTTCGGGAGTTCGAAACGAGAATCACGCCACGGGGGCACTTTCGGTGTTACGTCCCCAATTATTTTAAACTTTAAAATTTAAATTCTGTCGTAACACCGAATGAGAATCGTGTCATAGTAGGTAATGACTTACGTGGTTAACCGCAACTACTGCACCGCACATGACTAATGATAAACGAGCGGCGGTCGATAAGGAAGAACGCGCGAGCTAATTAGCGAGGTAATACCATGAGCATAGCGACCTACCTAATCATTTAATAATACGGAATTGCTTAGGCAATTACATTAAAGTAGAATAACATGTTATACTCTCCTGGTAGAGGCTAATACGAGGATACGACGCTCCTATTGGATAACACGAACCGACGCACGAAGGGAACCTGCTGTATCTACGTTGCGCGTCGGTTGATTCTCGCTCCGAACTCTTGTCACTGCACGAAATTTTTACGAGGAAGCCGACATTGTATTATTAAGAAAAATTTGGTAGGAAAATAAATAAGAAAAATGTCTAAAAAGCCGATAGGAGTTCTGAAAAAGATTAAGATCGAAAATGTAAGTAGGGTTTTACTTCTTGGCAGAGGGTTTTGGCGGAATTGTGCTAGTTGTGTAGGAAGCAAGATTGAGATATCGCCAAAACGCTCGGCCAGCTTTCTCTAAGTGCTGCGGAAAACTGTGATTTCTTTTTGTATCTCGGCGTATTGTGATTTATTTATTTCGATTTAATGTACTGTAATCTCGATTTCCACGCCACGTATTAGTTCGGTCGCGAGTGTTCCAACCACGAGTTCACTTTATGATGGTAAGATTGGGGAACTTACCTATTCCTTTTATAGCATTTTAGGTTATAATTAAATTTCAGCCGCGCGTCCTCGTTAAATCAAACTTTCTTTAAATGGCGTCGGAGGGCCGACTAATTTAGGTTAGTTTTGAAACTCACAACTTGTTACGTGATTTCATTAACATGGTTTTGATTTTAATTGACCGAATAATCGGAATATAAAGTTTAATACAAGATGGATCAAAAGTTATCTTAGGCAGGAATTTCAAAATGTTATTAGGATAGTTTCAGGATATTTTCGATATTTTATAACCTGCGAAGTGATATTATGGGAAATTGCTTCGACTAATAAAAGTTCGACTTTCTTTCTCTGTTGAATTATGTGTTGATCTTAAAAATATTTCTTGGTTAGGAGAACCCTTGCCTTTTGAATTTCTAGTTTCAGGTCAGATAAAAGGATTTTAGCTAGGGATTTAACATGCGAATAAAATTTGGATTCTTACTTGTCCAGTACTTTTGTTGGATTTCAATTGATTTAACCCTCTTAAAGTTTTAGCCTATTTTAGATCTCTCTCAGGCCTTATGCCATGATAGTCACTTGAGCCTATCTTGCCTAGTTTCCTTTTTCTCTTTTTTTTAGCTTAGCTAGGCACAGGACGTGAGGACTGAGTTGTGGTAGGAGAAAATTTCTATTTTTTAGTCAGGATATTTCTAACGGGCAAGGAATATCTTTACAAAATATATTAGAATTTCTGTATTTAGGCCGTCACTTTTAGTGCACAGGCCGAATTAAGAAAGATGATCGGATTAAACCGTTGAGTTTTTGTGGTTGTACAGTGATTGATTTTATTTAGTTTTTGAATAACTAATAAAATAGAAATCGACGAACTTCGGTATTTAGGCCGTCTCTCTAAGTGCATAGGCCGAATCAAGAAATTCTAAAACACCAAAAATTTATTTTGAAGTTGAAAAAAAAATTTCTATTCTAATGGTTACCTAACATTTATTTTGAGAACGACCATAGATTTTAAAAAAATCTATGCCTAATCTAGAGGATAATGCAAAACGCATAAGAAAGCGTAAGAATCGCGCTGGAAAACGGGTAAGGCAACGTTTTGAGCGACGAATCGCTCGCACTTTAAGAAATCTTCTCCTACAAGTAAATAAAGAATTAAAAGTTCTTCGTGAAAACACCCAGGTTGCTTCGGTTTCTAGTTATGCGCCCCCTGGCGAGAAGCAGCAAACTTTTGATGAATTTTTGCAGTCAATGAAAGAATATGTTAATTCTGTATGATGATTAAAATCTTTCTTTTTGAATAATTGAATTAGGAATTCGGCTTCATCAGGGCCGTATTTATTCCAATTTGAACAAGTGGATTAAATTATCAATCTAATACAGTTATGCACAAAAAAAAACATTAAATCAAATTAGATCCTGGGATTTCAAAACTGGCTCCGAATTTGATTTGATTAACTGTTTTGAAATAAACTAAAAGAATTAAATAAAGAATCTTTTTGGACCTGAATTTGTTCTAGCAAGCGTACGGTTGGTTAAGGAACTGGGCTCCGAATGCAGGGCCCCGACTCGGACTAATTTGAGCTGGTGGACTGAATTAAAGTTATGCTTTATGTCGAAAATTACACATACTAGTAGTGGCAATATAAAAAGAAAACACCGAGCTGGTACGCAAAGACAATATTAATGTTGACGATATTAATTATATTATAATATCATCAATGTGTACTTTCTATAATATATAGATTATATGTATATTATACATATAAATTATATATATGTACACCTACGATATTATAATATATTTAATTCCAATATTAAATAATTATACTTATTTCGAGTTAGTATTCATTAATACTAGTAATAAAAATTATCTTAGTACTATGTTACAGTAGATTCCGAATTGATTCGCACGCTCGAAGCCACAGGTCCCGCGCGCCAATCCCGACAAGGCGAATTCTCGGACTGGTTTGCGAACGCCGCGTCACGGGTACTGCGCACCAATCACGTACCCGGAATTCGCGCGCCAACTTACGAAATTGAAAATAAGGTATTTATAATGAAATTAACATTAATAAACAATATTAATGTTAATAATATTAATTATATTATAAAATTGTTGGCTTATATCATATATAGTATGTATATTATATGTATTAGTCTGCATACAACCTATATATACAATATATGTAGAAAGTCGATATTATAATAAAATTAATGACAACAATATCTATTAATAAGTGGAATATTTAGTATCTAGAATTAAATTAACATTAAGAAACAATTGTAGTTTAATAATTGCATAATCTCAAGGAAATTTTCCTGTAAGTTTATAAAACTTTTACTCAATTACTAAAAACAACATTTAAAATTAATAAACTAACTCGTTCATAAATCATTTCTGTTTCAGAAGAGATTTCTAAGGTTATACCGTAAATGATACTTTATCAATTAAAAATTTTTTTTTTTACAATTTTCACTTAATTTTAAACTTTTAACAAATTTACAAAATACAAAGAATGTCAAAGATGCTCAAAAAACTGAACATAGTGTTCAGCTTTTTTTCTTTTCTTTCTTTATAATTGGTAAACAGCGACATTTTATATGTATAGATTGAATACTCTCCATTTTATTTTTATTGTTAATACATGTATTTTTCCTTCTAGAATAAGCCTTGAAAAAGGACCTGAAATTACAGGTTGAAACATGTCGGTAAATTTTTTGTGATAAAAAAATTTTTTAACACAAAAAGAAGCGCAATAGGCCTTAATGAAAATTATTTAAAAAAAATTAATTTTGTTCAATAGTTTGTTTATAACGTTATAAACAATTTTTTCTCACTGTAACCTGCTGGACATTAGTCTTATTAGACTAGGTCGAATGTAAGCAAATTGTACAAAATTGAATGTTATTTTTAATTATATGTTTTATTTATAAGTTTTTGCATGAAAAAAGCTTAAAAAAAAATCATATCCTATTCTATGAAGATGATATATTTTTTTATCGAGCCACTGTTCTGTATGAAAAGTCTGATTAAAAATAACATTTTTCGTGTAAAAAACCTCACATGTACTTCTAATTTTAAATATAATTGCTAAACATTATGAAAAAAATGAATAACATTTATAGAAAATAAATTTGTTTAATACTCAGAAAATGATAATTCTACATTTTTTCTGGAATGGTTCGGAAATTATATAAAACGCCGTTGAATTAGTTCCATAAACTTAATGCAATTATAAAGTATTATAAAGTATGAGTCCGTTTATTAGTTCGTCTTCTTTTTTTTTTCTTTTTTCTGATTGTACAGATGATCGAAATCATTGTGTATATAAACGACTTCACTAGTTGTTGCGTTCATCAGAGCTTTAATTGACGTTTTTTGCATGTCCGTTGGTTTCGACAGTCCACATTCTGACGAAGCTGACTTCTTTGTCGAAGGGAATCGTTGGTGCTACACTTTCTTGTGAGGCGGTTACCATTTTTTTTTAAATAAACATGCGCAAACATAAAAAATGAGCAGATTGGAGCAGATAACTAACTTCGAGCTGGACGCTGGACTTAGAGTTGCATACCGAGCGAGACGTGCGAGAAATGGACGAGAACGAGAGTGATTCTCGTATTAACATTCTAATTCTTGTCTCGGCTCGGTCAAACGAGATCCTCGTAGTACAAGGAACCATTTCCAAAGTTCCATTACGAACATCTAACCACCATTATGTAATGTTTTAGCTTGACAAAAAATCTCGCTTAAAAATCTATAAGCTTTTGAGCAACGTAAAAATCACATCTTTCGAAATCTTAAATCTACAGGATTTACAAAATTATTTACTATCCCAGTATCAAAGATGTTTTACACTGAAATTGCTCTAGTTTATGTGAGAATTTCACTAAAAAATGTACAAAATTATTGATATTAAATTTATCCTTAGAAACTTTTCATAAATAAAAATGAAAATACAAATAAAATCTCCCATTGGTTATGCCAAATATTTTTTCAATTTTGACCCCTCGAGTAGCACCGTGGAAACCTATCTAACCATTATTAAGGATTCTTTGTGCTTTTCAATTTAAATTGAAGGTGCACAACCTCCGAAATGACAGACACTGGATTAGAAAGATTAACATTATTTTCAACAGATATATAATCATTTATTAATTATTATAATTTGTATACATAACTAACAAGCTTTTAAGTACAAATCACATTTTCTAAAGCATTTGACGTTCAATTATAGATGTCAAATTACAATTAGACCATGATTTCCGTGTCATTAAGAATCTAATCGAATCATCACTCAATTGATTTCTGTGTTTCCTAATGGTTAAGGAACCTCTAGAGAATAAACGCTCTGATGGAACGGATGTCGCAGGAATGGATAAATAGTCTCGGGCCATTCTAGCAAGATTTGGATATGTCGTTTGATGACTTTTCCACCATTCTAAAACATTCACACATCTGTCTGCTCGACCCTCTGCACAGTAAAGATTTAATTGTCGTTGCCAATCTCCAATAGCTACATGCACCATCAGGGTTATCTTCAAACAATGAATCTACATCGATTAAGTCGCTTTCCTCTAAGGCTATTTGATGTACCGAAGTTTGACTGGGACTTGCTCCAACAACATCCTAATTATTTTAGAATTAAATTTTGATTACCATATAGGAAAAATGTTTTTGAATGGATTGCATTTTCAACTGTTTGATTGAAAGGGCCCTTTTCTAATTAACGTTCAATATAATTTAAAAGTAACGAAATCTTTACTTTCTGAAGCGTGAGAATTTTCTTGGTATTGCAACGATCATGAACAGTTTAATACATGTTTTTGTAATGCTTCATCAATTTTGCCTGCACAGCTTCTAGAACTGTCAACATATTGTCCTATATCGGATTTATTTCAGGCTTACTGTAGAGAGTGCTGATCGAGGCCTCTAATTTATCCAGAAGCATCTTAAAGCCGAGAACTACTGCGTTCAGAGTAGGATATTTTTCTCCATTAAACAACTTCGTGAGCACTTTAAAGTGCCGCAGAAATTTATAAGTTTCTTTCAAAAGCTCCCACTCGCATTCTGTGATTCGAACGTTTTTTAATCCTTGATTACGATCGCACGATAAATTTATCGCAAATTGCATTCGGAGAGCGAGATAAAGCATGTCATGCGTCGAATTCCACCTAGTGCTGACGTCAGTATTAGATGCCAACATTGTAATATTGCACATTTCACAGAACATTTTCAGTTTGTTTCGTCATTGTTCAGATCGATTTATAATTTTGAAGAATCATCACAATTTTGATAAAGGTGACGTTGTAGGCATCGTTTCAATGTCTTCTATTTCTTCGCTTTCCCTTATATCTTGACATTGACTATTTTCCTCATTTTCTTTGACGTATGCATCGTCTTCAACGTTCTTATTTTGGTTGTCAGCAACATCAATTTTGAGAACATTTAATATGTCTTGGGCAGAAAGATTTAAAATGTGTGCGCCACAACGAAAGTGTTGGTTTTCAGAGTCAAATATGCGCAATAGGCCACTTAGCTCCACCATAAATTTTGTATTTGCTAAAGAGAGATTCTAGACGTATTCGAACGAAGAATTGACATAACTATTTCTCGTTTCTCAATAAATTGATTTTCGATTAAAGCTTTTAATTTACTGCGCAGTGGTAAAGCAGCTGATGGATTTAAGTAGTAAAATAGATCTTGTGAATCGTCGCCGTCAAAAAAATGTAAGGTAAATATTTTATAATAAATTTCAATATGAAAATTAATCTTCTTGATGGAAAATTCAATTAACTGGCTGAAGTTTAAGCTACTTGGTTAAAAATTCATTTTTTGGTTGAAAATTAATTTTTTAAACAGAAAATTGATCTATTAGGTTGAAAATTCAACTGTTTCGTAGAAAATTTATCTTTATGGGGTAAAAGATCAATTAATCACTGACTGGCCCACAACGAGAGAGCGGTCGCACGAAGTTGAAAGCAAGCCGATCCCCTAGCGTTTGGCACAGCCTTTCCACGTAGTGGGAGAGCCGCTTACACAAACTTCTTTCCGTGCGAGGGCAGCAAGGGTTACTATCATAATAACTAAAGAACATTTGCACTATTTTTTTGTTTTCATTTCTCATATGAAATTGTTTTATCTCTCGATCTGTGGTCGAAAACAGTTTGTATTCTCGCATAATATCACAAGCATTTGAATTAAGGAGGCGCGTCCTCACACAGCGGTGTAAAAGGTTCTGACGATATTTTTATAGAGAGCTATAATCTATATGTTAAATTTTGCCGTGCAATGTCTTTCATTGAGTCACGCGGCATAAATAATTCCGTCGAGAGGCTGTCGGTTGCGTGAACATAGAACCCAACGAGAAATGGGAAAGGTCATGGTCTCTGAATGACGTATCACAAGAGTATTAATTCGATATGCGTTACGATAGGAATTTGATTCGAATCAGATATTTACCTAAAAGTTGACATACTGGCGGCAATCTTATATTTGGTGATCGTTCATGATGCAAATGGTTAAAATTGTTAAATAGGATTTATTTTTAAATAATTCATTGAAAATCTGTTATTAACTCTTTTTTATCAGACGAAATAGATATTTTTTCTCATTTAGAAATGAAAAATAGGAAATTTGTTAAACTTTTAGTAGAAAAACCTTTCCAATGTAACAGACTACTTTCTTACGTGACGTTATTTTTTGTATTTTCAATTTATCAATTAAATAAATGTTGGCTATCAAACGTTGCTTTGCGAAAATGATGTAAAATAAGTCACACATAACCTATTCGAATTTTGATGAGGAATTCTAGATCAATCTAAAAATGCATCCCCACCCCCTCTATACCGCCTCGTATAAGTCCCTTCCTCACTTCTATCATATGAACTCCCTGATGCCCGACCAGAACCGAGCCACGTTGCATTGGGCTAACTCCCTAACCCAACGAATTATGCGGTTACGTCACCAGTATCACGCACTGCCACCCACAATAAGCCTCTCTCGGATGGAGGCCATGGTTCAGTTGGGAGTGGCAATAGGACCGAACCGAGGCAACGATCAGGCAATGGCCCCGGACAAACGCGAGAACATAGATTTAAGTGGTCGGAACAACTCCGGAGGGACATCCTTACCTGTTGGCAAAGAAGTTCACCGGCGCGAAGAGGATTCATGCAGATGTTAAATGAACATTGGGCCAATATGCACCCAGAATATGCTCATAAAATGCCTCAGTGCTTAAGAGATCAGGTATCCTTTTTGCGCAAAAATGGATATAAAGCTCTTTATCGGCAAGAAGAAGAGCATCATCCTCCAGTGAACATACCACCCGTTCCATAAAGACCACCTTCACAGATAGCCGATAATGTCAACATGAGAAGCAGGAGATCTATCCACCAAAAGGTCATCCTCAGGATGGACAAATTATCTGAAGCTAATAATGCTCTCCCCGATTTTCTCCCCGAAGATGTGAATCTCTGGAATTTGAACTGTGTAGTTTACGAGAAGGCGGTGTCCCTGCTTAGCGACAATAGAAGTAACGATACTTCAGTACGCCTCAGTGATAATAAATAAGAAGCACTAAGAAACGCGGCTTTGGTCCTAAATTTTTATAATTATGAAAAAAGCAAAAAAAAAATATTTACAAAAAAAACTTTTTTCATAATTATAAAAATTTAGGACCAGAGCCGCGTTTATTAGTGCTTCTTATTTATTATCCAAAATTTTCAACTTGATTTAGCTATTCGTGTGAAAATAAGTTTACCAATAAAAAAAGTGTTGGTAAGGTAGGAAGCCGGTCATGTGATCCACTTGTCACATGGCCTTAAGGCTAAAAATTGAAAACATGGGGAAAAATAATAATTTAAATTCAAATATTTAAAATTAATCTAAACTTTAAACCTACCTTGTTAAACTTTTTTTTAAATTCATTGTTTTAGATTAAAAATTCAACTCCTTGATTCAAAGTTGAATTAGTTTATTTAAGATTAATTTTTTTTGTGAAAGATTTATAATTTTAGTTTAAAATTCAACTGTCTGTTTGAAAATTGACTTTTTTGTTGAAAACTTATATTTTTGGATTAAGAAATCAACTTTTTTGTTGAAAATTCGACTGTTTCATAAAAAATTCGATTTTCTAAATTGAAAATTATTGTTTTTCATTGTAAATTGATTTATTTCATTTTTTGTTAAAAAGTGATCTTTTATAGACTAAAACTTCAACTGTTTTGATGAAAACTTGTCTTTTTGGGTTGAAAATTCAACTTTATTGTTGAAAATTTGTCTTTTTAATTTAGATGTTCATCTATTTTAGTAGAAATTGCATCATTGTTGGATAAAAATGCAACTGTTTGGTTGAAAATTCAAAAATTTTGTTGAAAAATCATCCTTTTTGATGGACAATTCAACTGCTTTGTTGAAAAATAAACTATTTCTGTTTACTTCTGGTTTAAAACTTATATTTTCATGTTGAAAAATCAAACTCAAATTTTTGTTTGGATGAAAATTCAAATATTGTTTTTTTTTTAATTTGTCTTTTTGACTTGAAAATTCATCTGTTTTAGTAGAAATTTCATCTTTCTCAGAATAAAATGCAACCGTTTGGTTGAAAATTTATCTTCTTTGCTTGAGGATTCAACTATTTTATTTGAAAATTTTGGTTGAACCACTTTGTTAAGAAATCATTATTTTTATTAAAGATTCATATTTTTAGTTAAAAATTCATCTGTTTGGTTGAAAGTTCAACTATTTTGTTGAAAACTGATCTTTTTAAATTGAAAATTCAACCGCGTGGGTAAAAGTTGAACTACTTTGTTGAATTTTTTTAATGAACGTTTACCTCTTTAGTTAAAAATCTAACTATTTTTTTTTTTTAGTAATTTTTGCATGAAAATTCAATTTTTTGCAGAAAATTAGTCTTTGACTTGAAGGTTCAATAATTTAGGCGAACCTTTTTTTCTTTCATGACTGAAAAATCTTTATTTGTTGAAAATTCGACGTTTTAGTTTTAACATTCTTTTTCTTTTTAATGAAATTTCAACTTTTTTGGTTGAAATATCAACTATTACACTTTTTTGTTGAGAATTCATCTTGTTCGGTTCTTTTATTAATCCCCTTTTATTGTCCCCGGGAAATGCACAGAAAAATGCAAAATAGCAGCTATCTTTTAAACTTATAATAAAGACGGTATTTTTTAGAATTTTTTTAACATGAATTATTTCAAATCGATAATTAGCGAGTTTGAAAGTATTTTTTAAATAATATTAAATTATTTAAACAATTACTATCTGTTTCAAAAATTTTTGGCCCCCTGTAAATTATGAAAAGTTATTATCTTTCGGGATGAATTATACAAAGTTGTTGAATGTCGAGAGTAGTACTTCTTGTTTAACATATTTGATAATTATTTAAACAGTTTTCACTTGTTTAAACAATTTTTTCTCCCTAAAATCGTAAAAAATTATTTCCTGGAAATAATTACACAATTAAAGAATTTTGAGAGTAATATAATTGTAAATGATAGTTGGTAATTATTTAAACAATTTTTATTCGTTTCAAGAATTTTTTTCCTAGTAAAGCGTGAAAAGTTATTATTTTCTGGAATCAATGACACAATTAACGATGTTGAGAGTAATATTTCTTTCTGGAGGATATTTAGCAATTTTTTTTACAATTTTAATTTGTTTAAACAATATTTTTCCGTGTAAATCGTGAGAAGTTATACTTTTCTGCAATTAATAACACAATTAACGAATTTTAGGAGTAATATTTTTTTGCTTCAGATATCTTGCTATTATTTAAACAATTAATAATCATTCACTTATACGCCTGTTCATAGGGAAGGTGGAGAAAAGTTTAGTTTTTTCGAATCTCTTTCACTATGTCGCTTAATATTTAGTACTTCCTTATTTTAGAACGTATACCCTATATTGTGTAAACAATAATAATTTGTTTAAAAAAAAATGTAACTGCTCTAAGTAAAGTAGGTCTTTTTTTCTTAAAATCACCCCGGTAGATAATTGAAATCTGTGAACTGAAAATAATTTGTATGTATGTATATACATTATTATCTACATTGCCATTATCATTATTGCCCAAATACATGCAAATTATTTTCAGTTCACAGATTCTAATTATCTGCGAGGGTGATTTGAAGAAAAAATAATTTTTATAACACATGCATGATTTCAGCCCTTTTCGACGCCTATGAAACGGTGCTAGAGCTCTACTTTTTACTGCCTAGGGACTGAAAAGTGACGTCAGATGTGAATAATGAAACGCCTGAAACAAAGACCTTGGATACTAATAGGCCCAAGTGGGGAACCACACATAACAATTTTGTGAGGCTCTCCACGTGGGGTGATCTCTACAGAGATTGATCAGCAACCTGCGTCGGAGCAGTGTTGCGGAATGAGCGTGTTATTTAAATAAATAACACAATAATTCTAGATCAATCTAAAATATCTATACCTTACACCTATATACCTATCTACGCTATACCTATATACCCATCCACCCATTACTACTTTCCAACTGAGCAATTCACGCCTACCCCGAAAGGGAAATGGCTTAATGATATAATAATAATAATAAAGTTGAAGGCAAAATGTCAATTTTATAAAAAGATATTGCAAAAAAAACCGTAAAATTGAGATGTTTTCGAAAAATTTAAAGTTCTTGGGTTCATTTTAAAGGTAAGCCACAACAGCATTTTTCTAAATTGTTAAGATATTTTTATAATTTTCCCCCTAGATTCTGCCCTAAGATCAAACTTAGTACACAAGTACATGTTAAGTTTCTTCACCCGGATTCGAGGATAACTTTGAGCCGTCGATCCTTCTTTTCAGTAGCATATCTGCATTTTTTATTTGTAAAGTAAAAATAATTCTAGTTGATTAATAATATAATTATTGTTAATTATCTAAAATAATTATAGGAATATAATTCATACATTATTATCCTTTTTGAGACTATCGTAACCATTTGCTGATATTAGAAACATTGTTATTTTTTAAAATAATTCCAAAGCTTTTAATATTAAAATTGTGAGAAAATTGAACAATGTTTTTTAAAAAATCACTCGCATGATTTTGTTGTAAAGAGTTCGCTGACTTTGCCAGAATATTTTAAGTAAGGGATGAAAAAATCGATCGAGTCCTTTTTTTGATAGTTCAAATTTTTATTTTTCGACATTCTTTTTTTTTAATTTTTAATTATATGTACGGTGATATACATAACATATGTAGTAAAAAAATCCAATAAAATTTAATGTCAAACGATTGAGAAATGATCATATAAAGTACATTTTGCAGTATATTTAGAAAAAATGGCAAGATTCAATTCAAAATCGAGTTGGGGAGTAATTTTTTGGATATTAGGTTTTTTTTTTCAATGAAGAATTTTAACCTCAATGTATTATCAACTGACAGATCTGAAATTATTTGTAAAAAAAAATTATTTACTTGGTCTACCGAACCACTCCAAATAATAGCCGTTTTTCGTCACAAACAATTCTTTATAAAAAGAATTTTTGGTTTAGAATTCGAATTAGTAAAATAAAAAATCAAATTCAAAACCATAGTAGAATCTGTAAAATTCACATATTAAAAATCTTTTCCTTCAATCGATATTATTTATTGTTAGAATTTTTCGTTATGCTTGTCAGTCATAGGATGTGTGTTAATGATACTATTAAGCGAAATGAAATGGTTTCAATAAACAATAATTTGACCAAAGTCTGTGTACTCTTTTGTTTTATTTTGTGCTCACACAATGATTTTAATGATCGAAATATGAAATTAATTACTTTTATATTATTGATACATTTTGTATTAACAAAACCTAACAATTAATTGTAATTTAATATTCAATTAATGATTACATCCGAATTTTATTTTATGAATGTTTCGAAAATTTGTAGTTGTTAACTGTCTCCAGCAGGAAACTCGGAGGTGCTTGAGGGCTGATTCCTGTTTTCGGCAGCACGTGTGCGCAGATGCGTTTATTAGTAATGATTCTCGGCGAATGTGTGCATTAAAATCTAGAATATCTGCAGTTTTGCTTATAAATAATTGTAATTCGCTGTTTTTTTGTTTCAATGAATAGAGCATACCCGATTTACCCAAGAACAGTAATTTTTTTTTCAAAAACTCTCATACATTAAAAGGTACAGATGCAAACGCGTTTTATTGAATATCTCAGTTCGTCTAAAATGCAGTTGTACAGTTTCTTCATGAGGACGGCAGAAATGTTTTTTGAAAATGAAAAGAAGTTCAAAGAAGGGGAAAACTGTTTTGAATCTGCTTTATCCAGAATTGTTTTGTATATTGTAAATAAAATTTGTTTGCCTTCTTACACGAGCTGGTGTTGTACGAGCATTTGGATATGCACGCATTCGTGCGTGCAACTGGATGTTTTTGAACATTATTAAAACTTTTAGTTATTTTTGCGTGAAGAGTCTTTATAAATGTAAACATTTTGTTAAAAAATCAGGTGCGGTTGGTTCTCCAGAAAATATTCCTTCAAATACCATTTCCGTTAAAGATTTTGGTGGCTCTTGGCATGATTGTTCGATTACAGAGGGAAAGTATTTCGAACATTTCCGGCTGATGCCTGAATGGATGCACATTATAGAGAGAACCCCTGGAAAGATGCTTGTATATATATTATTGGATAGCGGCGTTCACTTTGAAGGAGTTCTGGATTACAGTAATTTAGATATGCGTATTAACCCTTACCGTCCACGGTTTGCTGAATTACATATAGTTCATAAAAGAAGTCACAGATATTATAAAGCTGAAATTTTCGGTTCGCACAATATCCATCGACAGCCCGATGTGGCTGGTAACCCATCTGTCAGCTACATTTATATTAAAATCGCAGGAGGCGATATCTTCGCGGCAGTTCTAAACCCATTCACACCAGCAGATAAAAAAGAAGACACCCCGAAACTCCAGGAAGATGATGATACTTCTCCGCCACGTAAAAAAATGAAGACACAATGATTCAATGGGTTAGAAATTTTGATATATTTGGAATATTTCTTGCATATTCGAAGATATTCTATGGATATCCGGGTGATGACTCGAATTCATATATGCAAATGATATCCCCAAAACATAATTCTAGAATTTGGTATGTTTCTAGAAAAATGTTGATATATATTCGTTATATTATGTATCGTCCATCATATTAATAAATAAATTCATTATATAGCAACATATTTTTATTTATTTCTTTCAAAATTATGAATGATTTTTCAATATTGATTATTTGCATGAAAGTTATTAATTTCGGATTAACGCGTTTGAAAATTGAAAAAATATAAATTGCTTGTGAATTAAAAACGTTCTGAATGAAGCAATTTTAGATTGGGTGTAATTTAAAAAAAGAAAAATATTTTGAATGAATTGAAAAGGAACTTAACTTGTATCATTCCTACATAAAATGCCCAGAATTGAATGATTTGATATTGAATTTCAGGGCTAAAAATTTTCCAAATTTAACAATTCCATTAGAAAAGTATTGAAATTCTGTCATTTCTAAATCAAAACACTTTAAATGAAACAATTATGTTTGGAATAGAAGAATCATGTAAGCGAATGGTTTCAAATTGAAATTTTGGAAATAGGACAATTTGAGAGTATTTAAAAGTCATTAATTCTATATCAGAATTTTCAAAACCGGATCATTTAAAATTCAAATGAATTGAAATTGTATAATTTCAAATTTAAAACGTTCAAAATTAGACAGTCTAACATTATTCAATTTTGAGATCTTCTAATTTACCATTTTCAATGTCAAATTCTTTCTAATTATTTAGGTTCAAACTCTCTTATTGAAAAGTGATACAAGTTCAATTTCTTTTAATTTCATTCAATTCGATTGCTATCATTAATTGAATTGATTATTTATCTATTTTATTTTTAGTGTTTTTTTTTATTATTATTTCTCTCTTAGAATTTTAGAAAATTTCTCAAATTGAAACAATGTTGTCAAATTGAAACAATTCATTTCAACACAAAATGTCAGGTGTCTTTATACACTTGCAATCAATCTCTCTACCAATATATATATTATTTCAAAAATTTTGAAATTTGTTTTTATCTCTGGGAATGCACCCTGCAAACCTCTCATCATTCAGGACAATGTTGCACATTGTCAATCTAAAATTGTCAATCTAAAATTGCTATATTAAAAACTTTTTCAATTTAAAATAATTTAAATTTCTCTTTAAATTTCAGGCGCTTCCAATTTAAAATTATGACGAATTGTTCCAAATATTAATTCTATTTTCAACCTGCAAAGATGCATTTTGAAGAGAGAAAGATTTCAACCAAAACAGTTGAGTTTTTGACCGAAAGAGATGGCAGTAACCAAATAGATGAATTTTCAAAAAATTACTTAAATTTTTTCAAAATTGTTGATTTTTCAACCTAAGAAATTGCATCTTAAACCAAGAAAGATTTTTACCAAATAGTTTAATTTTCAACCCACAAAGATGCATTCTCAACCGAGAAAGAATTCAACAAAACGGTTGAATTTTAGATCGACAAAAATAACAATAAAGAAATAGTTGAATTTTACAAAAATTATTAAAATTTTCAACAAAATAGTTGAAGTTTTAAGCCAATAGTGGAATTTTCAACCTACAAAGATGTATTTTCGACCGAGAAAGATTTCAACTCAAACAGTTGAATTTCAGACCAATAAACATGACGTTAACAATACAGTTGAATTTTCAAGAGATATTTCGAATTTTTAACAAAATAGTTGAATTTAAAAAAAAATATTAAAATTTCAAACAAAATTGTGGAATTTTTAACCTGCAAAGATGCATTTTCAACCCGGAAAGATTTCAACCAAAACAGTTTTACACAAAAAATACCCATTATATCAAACCATAATTAATAACTAGAACTTTAATTTGTTTATCGTCAATGTTTTTCTTCACCATCAAAACAAAAACTATGCGTCCTATCAAAAAATTATTCATGGAAAATTCATGGGTTTTTTTTGGGTAAGCAACTTTTGTCTATTAAATGTTCAACAGCTTGTGTCATTTGTCCAAAAATTGATTTTGTCTTATTTCTACCTATATTTCACAAGAATCAAACACATAAAAAAATGATTCGTTACAAATTTGTAGCTCTGTTTTAGGTGAACAAATTCAGTTAATTAATTTTTTTCGCAGCTTTTGTCGTTTGTCAAACAATTTAATCTTTTATATTTAATACTTCTTTTTACGATTAAAACAAAAATTAGACGCCCTATCAAAAAGTGAATAATAATAAATTTGTAGATATTTTTTTGTGCGGTATTTTTGTGAATTTATCTTTTTTGTATCTTGCATGGTTTGAAGGCAAAATATAATTTTTGATTTTTCATTTTTTTTTTGCGATCAAAATTAGAATTTTCGATTCTTCAAGAAAATTCAGAAAGCAATTATGATAATCTTATAGGGATTTGAAAAAGCAAGGTTTTCATTATTTGGACTTTTTTTCCTATCATGCGTTGTTTGGCTTAAAATTTCTATTTTATTCTTTTATTTTTTATTTCTAAAAGATTTTAAAGCAATTTTTTTAACTTTGAAAGGTTTGTTTGAATTTTAAGAAAAGTTCGATTGAGTTTGAAATATAATTAGGAATTTTAAAAGGTTTTAAGAAATTAAAAATATTTTAAAACTTGAAAAGTTTCCTGAAAACTTATATAATATTTTCAAATTCCTTCCTATCTTCTGAAAATCCTAAATACATATTTTAACGGATTCGAGTTATCGTCAATATTTTGTAAAATTCTGTAATTGAAAAAAATTTTTTTTCAAGAATTTCTAGATTTTTTTTTAATACAAATGATATTTAAAAAAAAATTTTTTTGAATTTTTTCAAGAATCTGAGAAAAATGTATATTTATGTAACTTCAAAATCAAACTAATAATGCTAATTACCTCGGTCACTTTTGTACGGTCATTTAAATGCTGTTGAATTATTAACTTTTATATATATAAAATCGATTTTTTTTTCCAAACGCTCGCTAATTTAAACTCATTAAATGCAAGCTATTAACACGTTTGCATTAACAACATTTTCATCAAATGGATTTATACTGCAAAATAATATTTTTTAACATTTATAAATTTTATTTTCAACTAAACACTTTTTAATTCTAGTTTAAGTTAGAAGGTACATTATATTCTAAGTAATTTCAACCAAATATTTGTTATTGATTGAATTTGTGTTCAATTATTGTTTGTACATAAAATTTTTTCTCGAATATTGTAAAATATTCTCCTTAAATTATTCTTCCGAATAAAAAATAATTTCTTTCGGAATATGAACAAAAAAATTTTAAATACAATAAGACATTCCAAATTTATACTTTTACGCTCGATGGTGCGTGAAGGTCTAAATTTCACAAAAAAAAGTCCGGCCAACTTTTCTTTCTAAATAATTTCAAAGAGTTTAAAAAAAAGCTATTTTTCCAAATAGAATACTTTGTAATATATGGTCTTTTCTAAAAAATGAATTCTACTTTTGACTTTCGAAAAAAAATATATCGTTATCATAGTCTTGAAGTGCATGAAAAAAGCTTTCTGAAAAACTGTAATACAAGTCCAATCGGATCATCCTGAAAGAAGTTACACTAGCGTGAGGATGAAGAAACGTATGAAAAAGTAAGAAATTCAGACTGGAACACTTGACGTATTATGTCCCATATACATTTTCCCTTAATTACAAGTAATTTTTTCCCCCTTTTTGTTGAAAAAGAATAAATTGTTGGAATTGTTTCTGGTTTCAGACAAAGTTCAAATTTGTTTAAGTTTCACGTTTCTGGAGTATATATTCTTTAATTTTTCTATTTCCAATTTAAAATCATTTTTATTTCAAACGTATTTTCAGAACAAATCATTTTTAAGGGTTGAGAATTGAAAATCTCTTCATTTAGAACGGTGGAAATGACGGCGAATTCATTTTTTCATGTTGGAAAAAATTGTCTATTTCATTTTTGTGTTAAGTAACAACTTTTGTGACTTCACTCAGAGCCAGGGGAAGATCACCGTGTGCTAAAAACGATATATTGAGGACGTACTAGATCACTTTGGGATGAAGGACTCCAAAGCAGTTGCAACACCAATGGATCCAAGTAATAAATTAATTAAACCAGATCAACCTTCACAGAAAATTATGGAGAATTATCATTATAGGAGTTTAATCGGTTCTCTCATGTGTCTTGCTTTATCTACTCGTCCAGATATCGCTTATGCAGTTAGTTCATTAAGCCAATTTAATAACAACTACAATTCAGAACATTAGATGTCTGCTAAACGGAATCTTCGATATCTAAAGGGAATAATGGATTACGGAATAATTTTTAGCAAAAGTTTTTTTTTAATTTCTCTTCAAATGGACTGGGTTTCCATACTTTTCAGATGAATATCTCTTAGTCCTTTATCTAATTATCCTATTAACTTCGCGTTGGTTCCAGCCTTTTTTATCATAAAACAAAAATTGTGTTCCTGGAAAATGAATGGAAATGAATTTTAAAATTAATCTTTTTTCATCTGAATGGAAAATTAAAAATATTTTTACCGTGCCTGAAGGAGGTGATAGCCAATTGCATTTCCGCGAAAAGAAGGATGAACACTGAGACCCATGCCTCCTAAATAATTTTCTGTTCCATATATTTTTTCCACATTTACTTCAGCACTCGTTTCACCTAGAACTTTAAAAATTCTCCTGGCCTTTTCAGATTTAAAATTATTCTGAAAATATAATTAATATGTTACTACATTTTCTTTTAAAAAAATCACTTTCAGACCTTACCGTAAGTTCTTGAAATTCAAGGTCTCTTCCTTTTCCACCGCGATATAGGATATTAAGTCCCGCAATTGTAGATTTTTTATCCTCAGGATTTTCAACAAAAGCTGCTACACTTAGACTATCTTCAAAAGCAAACATGAACAAATTTCGAAACTCCTTCACGGTCAGTGGATCGTCCTTTACGTCTGTAAATAAAATCAATTTATTTTTTTATTTTTTTATTTTTTTGTTCTTTACAAGTTTCTTCTTACAGAGAAACAGGTTTTCTGACTTTTAAAGGAAAATTAATTTGTAAGTGACCATCTAATTATAGTTCTGAAAACAGGGACAATAGGGTGATTTTTCTCGAATTTGTAAAAAGAAAAAAATATTTTTAACCAAACGGTTGCATTAGCAACCCAATAGTTTAACGTCCAAGCGAAAGAAATAAATGTCTAATAAATTAGTTAAACTTTTATGCACATAATTAAATGCCCCAGCTAAAAAGGCGAATTTTTTCAAAAACAGTTGAATTTTAAACAAAAAAGTTCATTTTTAAAAAATAGTTGCATTTTCGACCAAAAAACCGACCTCTGACCAAATAATATAATTTTCCACAAAATAACTAAATTCCTAACAAAATAAATAATCTTCTAACAAAATAGTTGAATTTTTAACAAAATAATTAAACTTTAAAAGAGATCATTCAACTTCTAAGATAATAGTTGAATTTTTAATCAAGAAAATTAATTTTGAATCAAACACAACGAATCTTTAAAAAAGAGTTTCATTTTCGACCAAAAAACCTGCCTCTAGCAAAATAGTTGAATTTTGACAAAAATAATTAAACTTCTAACAAAATATTTGAATTTTCAAAAAACAAGGTTACTTTTCGACCCAGAAAGATGAATTTTTAACAAAATACATGAATTTTCAACCAAAAATCTAATGAAAATTATCTTCAAACTTGAGTTTTTCCTACGGTTTTTCCAAATTCCTGCAAGTTAAAAAAAATTGCCTTAAAATCTTTCAGACATTTAAAAAAATTAATTTTTCAACAAAAAAATCAGTTTTAGTTTTCTAAGAATTTTGGTTAAATTTGTTTTATTCTTTTTAAATCCTTCAGGATGCTTTAAGGCTTTTACATTTTTCATTCGAAACCTTGAAATATCTACATTTTGTTTTTAATGTTTTAAAATTTTTTTTAAGTCTTAAATTATTTTGGAATCTTTTCAAAAGTTCTAAATATATTTTGAACTTCTTAGAATTTTTTCCAAATTCATAATTATTCAATTGTTCAATTGCTCAAGAAAATTTTTTTATTTTCCTTAAACCTTTAAAAATCATTAAAAAGCTACAAAATTTCATATCGAACTCTTCAAAAATTTTAATTTTTAATAATTTCGATATTATTTTGAAGATAAACACTCTTGATCCGATGTGGTCTGAAATAATTTACATAACACTATTTTGAAAAATAAATAACATTATTATTTTAAACTACTTTTGATAGATGTGCATATCTAGGTACAATTTTAATGTGAAAAAATGTTAAAATTAAACTACTTTTTTTAGAAATTAATTTTTATTCATGATTCACCTCTTTGGTTCAATATTCTTTGTTTTTTGTTTGTTTGTTTTTTTTTGGTTAAAAATTAATTTTTTCATCTGAAAATTTAAATATCCCATTTCTAGTTGGAACTTTATCCATTATAAGTGGAAAATTCAACTATTTGGTAAAAAATGCATGCATTTTGTTTTTGTTAATAATTAATATTTGTAAAATGAAAATTCATCTATTTGGTTAGAGATTCAACTATTTTGTTGAAAATTCTTTTTTTTCTATTAATAATCCGCATCGTCCGCATTGGATCTTTAAAATAATATCAAACTTATTACAATACAAAATTTTTAATATTTCGATATAAAATTTTGAAGCCTTTTCAAGGATTTCTAAAGGTTTTAACAAATTAAAAAAATAATTCTTAAGGTTGTTGCGAAAATTTTTAATGGTTTTTTATATTTAAAATTATTTGAAAAGATTTGAAAAAACAAGATTTGATTAATAAATAAGAATTGAATAATTATTAATTTTGAAAAAATTCTAAAAAGTTGAAGATATATTTTGAAGTTTTGAAAAGATTCCAAAATAATTTAAAACTTGAAAAGATTTCAAAACAAAATGTACATTTTTGAAGGTTTCGAATAACAAATTTAGAAGCTTAAAAGCATTTTGAAAGGTTAAATAAATTTAAAAAAATATTTTCAGAATTTTCCAAAAAGAATCTGGAAGATTTTAACGCACTTTTTTTAATCTTGAAGGATTTTCGAAAAATTTTAGTATCATTTTTATTCGATTCCTGGAAAATCTTCAAATTATTTTATTTTTCAAACAAAGTTTCAAGATAATATTTAAAAAACATTTCCTACAAAATTTCTATTCATTAATTAATGTTTCCAGCTCAAAAATGATTAAAATGATATGCTATTGAACCTTTATGATTTTTTTTATTCATTCTTCAATTCATAGTTTTGAAAATGATAGCGTGGATTTCTACTTTCTCAAATCTTCAAACTTTGCAATGTATAAAAGTTTAAAAAAAATATTCTGCAGTTTAACGGCTTTTAACTACAAAATTTTCAATTGATATCAAAACATTTTTATCTTTAAGAGTTCGAATCTTTTAATTTAAATTATCGTTTTTAATTCTTTTTCAATTGTATAATTTTTATTTGTAGTCAAAAAGTTGTTCCTTTTCGACTTATGATGACAAATATTTGTGTCCAATCCATTGCTGTTATATTTGAAAAAAACTTCAAACGTAAGTTTTTTTGTTATTCAATAACGATTATTCATTATTGTCTTTTAATATTCTACCATGTCTTTAAAGTTAAAACAAAGAAGTTTTTTTATAATAGCAATCATGCATAGATGTTAATTTTAAAAATTATCTCATTGCAATATTATAAATATTTGTCATCCTAGGTCAAAAAAGAACAACTTTTTGGCTGCACTGTAAATTCCTGTAGATTATTGCAGTTGTAAATTCTTGTGGTTGTAATTTTGTGTAAAAAATTAAAACTACAATAAAATACAACAGTGTACAAAAAAATACAAAAAGTACAAAATTCATCTCAATAATAGAAAAAAGTTGGAATTTACTGTAATTTTTATTGTAACTCATTGCATTAGTTTGTAGATTCGTGTAAAAATGGTTTTAGATTTTTGTACTTTTTTGTCAAAATTTTGCCACCAGGGTGGCCAGTCATTGGCCAAGCAGTTTTAATTACTGAAAGTTTGTACTTACTGATACACTTGCACAAAGCCTCGTCTGCAAGAAAATATGTACACATATGATCGGCAGCATCCTCAAATCTGTGTCTTGGAATTTCTTTGATGAACAATTTTACAGGTTCTCCGTTCTTGGATCCTTCCACAATTTTCAAAATGTTGGAAGAACTTGAACAAGATTGCATGTCGGAAGCCACTTTGAAACTGGGTCTCTGTTGCTTTAACACTTGTGTCACTGAAGAGCCTAGATAATATAACTGACAATGAATATGGTGTGGCGTTTCGTATGTAATTGCGCAAATAACTCTACTCCAAGGGGTCAATTATTGCTCTCCAGATTACTATCAATATGGGTCACTACAAACACTCATGGGTGAGACCGGGGCGAGATAAGCATGGTTATCATCATATTCGGGGAAATAATTACAATTGATTGGATTTTTTTAATCTAAGTGGTTTTATACTACTCTTTAAATCTGAATTAGTAGAAATTTTACTAATGGAAATAGTAGCATTGTGTCTGACTATTAAATTAGTAATTTTATCACTTTCTACTATATAACATGGTAAGATTTGTGTCACTAAATTAATTAGTAAGGGTATTCTACTAATCTGCTGTATAGTCTGTATAGTTTCTTTGAAAATGGATAAGTTTGGGTTTTGTTATACGCGGCTCGCATAGAGGGAGACTGTTTTATTGGTAGATTTAAAATACTCTCGCAGACGTTTATTCATTCAGTAGGCAACCATCTTAAAAATATAATAACTAGTAACTAGACCTTAAGAGTAAGAGAAGAGAGAGAAGATAGCCGCACCGCGGCGAAAGGAGGTACTGCGTGAAGTGACGTCGCCAGTGACGTCAGCAAGACGGCAAGGAGAGAAGAGGTGAGAGTTGCGAATACAACGCCCGCGAAGCTCGACGCGCGCATCTCCCTCCATCGATTTTCTGCCCTCTCCGCTCGACTACCACGCAACGCCCAAGCAGCCTCCCTGTTAAAAAGGCGTGCACTGGTCCAGAACGACAGAAGTGTTTGGGAGCTGGTAGCGAGAGCCCTTACAATTAAACCCTATGGCTGGAAGCCAGCCTTTGGTACTTACAACTGGAAGCCAGCCACAGCTCTTCACGAACAAGCCATTGCAGTAACCAACCAATCGAATACGCAATCTACAGGAAACTCTCTTGTTCTTCAGGAACCTCCAGCTGGAAGCCAGCTAGAGGCCGCCCGGAAGAAACATCTCCGTCACCCTCTTCGGAAGACGAACTCAAGATTCAACGAATACGAAATCCGACTCTGTAAAAGCATGAATGCAAGAAGAAGATCTTAAATAAAATCAAACCAAATACTGAAATATTTTTTGTTCCTTAAATTGTCCCCCCTCTTTCCTCTGCGAACGGGCTAGCTGGTATACCAGCCTGCCCGTTTCTGCCGAGGCAGCTGGCATACCAGCCCTCCCGGCGGAATGGCTTACTAACTTTACCCCTTCCCCCGAATAAACAAACTAGATATCCGCTAACACAATTCTTTTCAGGAGAAGAAGAAATCTAAATCAAAAACGCCCGCTTAACTTCCTGTCTCTTTCTATCTTATGAGATAGACACGTCATACCCTCCTTCCACGTTTCTCTTGTTGTCTAATGAGATAACGACTTCTGCTTTATCTTAATAGATAAAAATCCATTCCCCCTGAAGACTATCCTTCTTACTATTAACCAAAAAATACCACCCAAAAGTAAGGAGCATATCAGTTTAATAATGGAGAATAAGTGAATAGTTTGAAGAGAACCGGGAAAGTGTGCTTAGAAAAAGTTAGGTTAGTAAAATGTATTTTCAGAAAAATTATACATCTTCGAGAGTTATAGCGTGCAGAAATTGGCAAGCGTACTGCAGAATCACCAGGCTCGACTTAATTCTAAGGAATAATTATGTGCCTTTTCTTGTGCACAAATTTAAAATAGTATAAAAATTTTCAGTACTTACAACTCCGTAATAGTATTACCAATTCCTTCAGTAGGTATCGTTACTAATTCATTCAGTTGGTAATTCTTACATATTGGATTAGTAGATTTTTACTAATTAGCAGTCCGCGAAGCGGCGCTATTTGAATTAGTAGAAAACTACTACCAATTAGTATTTTCTTACTAATGCAGATTTAGAGAGTAGGGTCCCTGATGGAAAAACGTTTACAAAAAAGTACAGAAAACTACAACTATTTTCACAGGAATCTACAAATAAATACCAAAATTACAGGAAAATACAACTTTTTTCTATTATTGAAAATCAAACGCTCAATAATTTTCGCTCATAAAATGGAAATTTGAACTTTTATACATTGTACAGTTGAATTGAAGAATAAATAAAAAAATTTATAAATTTTCAAAATTATATAATTTCAAGCAATTTTAGGCTAAAAACATTCAAATTTCTTTCAATATCTTTTTAAATAATCTTTTTTTAAAATTTTCTTCAAAAAAAATCATTCTAAAAATTTCCAGGAATCTTATAATAATTTTATTATCTTGGAACTCGAATTTTTCCTGCAATTTTCAAAAAATCCTGCAAAAGTAAAGAATTACCTCGAAATCATTAAATTTCTTTTTTGAAAATTTTGAAAATCTTATTAAATATTCTTTTTAAATGAATTTCTCAAACAAAAAATTATTGCTAGTTTTTCTAGGAATTTTGCTACAAATTTTTTATTCATTTAAAACCTATCAAAATGCTTTAAAAAACCTTATAACTGTTGTGCTTGCAATTCTTTTCCAAATTAATGCTTCTTCAATTGTCATCTATTATTCAAACTTTTTTTTTGTCTTCTTAAATATTCTCTTTAAATTAATTTTTCAAAGTAAAAAATTATTTAAAATTTTTCTAGCAAACATAAGAAAATTTTTTCATTTTCTTAAAACCTTTAAATATCTTTGAAAAGCTTCAAAATTTAATTTCGAAATCTTTAAAAATCTAACTTTAGTTTTATATTTCTCGAAATCTTTTCCAAAATTGATAATTGTTTGATTATCATTTATGCATCAAAATTCAATAATTTCACTTACATATTAAAAATTTGTTAAATAAAATATAATATTTTTCTTAAATTGTAGTTTCTTGTAGAAACTTATATATTAATATATTATATATCCTACGAAAATTGACAGTTGTATTTATTTGTAAAGATTTGTAATTTTCTACAAGAAAATATAAGGACAAATTAGCTATTTATATTTAACTGTATTTTTGGTTAAATTTTGTACATTTTTGAAAAAAAGTACATGTTTAAAAAAGATTGCAATTGTAGAAATGTACTTTCTTGTAAAAATTTTGTTCATCAGGTGTGGATCGAAAAAAAAAATTATAAATTGCAAACGCGTTGGTGCTGAAAAATTTCCTTTTGGGTCCCTAATAACTTGTATAAAATTTAAAATTTTTATTTAAGTTTATATAGGAGAAATTAAGTTTTTTATCGGGACCTAAAAGTAAAAAAAAATGTGAAAGCTCTAAAAATTTAAAAATGATTTTTTTCAGCATAGAAAAACTATCTAATATTAAAAATGTGTTTAAAAAAAATGAAAAAAGATGAGATCGTTAAAAATGACGAGTTGATTAAAAAAATTCAGCGATTCATCATTTTCAACGGTGTAAATTGTTTTGGAAGTAAATTTTGAACATAAGAAATTTTTTCTATGCTGAGAAAAATTCTTTATGACTTGTGGAGCTTCTAATTTTTTTTTTATTCTCAGGTCTACACAAAAAAATTACATTTCTCTTATATAAACTCAAATTAAAAATCTGAAAAAATCGTGAGAATTCGGCACATTATGCAGACTTGAAAACAAAAATAACAGTCCTGAAAAAAATAACAAATTTCTGGATAAACCTGGAAATGTCAAAGACATTTTTGTCAAGTTATAGAATTTTCTCGAGGGCGTCTTTAATTTATTTTCAAATTGCAATAAAAAATTGAGTAAAATGATTTTTCATTTATGAAAGAAGCTTTATATTACTGTATTTAATTATTTTGTTGAAAGTTCAGTATTTGTGTTAAAAATTGAAATAAGAAGAACCAAATAGTTCCAAACAGTAAGTCCCTAAATATAGGACCCAAGAATAAGGTCTCGAACACTATGTTCCAAACTGTAAGTCCCAAAAGTAGGACCCAAAAATTATGAGGTCCAAATAATTGATAAAATGAAATTTTTAACTATATATTAGACAACACATTTACCATTTAAAAAAATAATAAATATATCAATTAACATGTAAGAGATCCAAAAATAGGGTCCCAAAAACGATGTTCGAAACCGCAAGTCCCAAATCGAAAGGCCCAAATAATAAGGACCCAAACTTTGAGTTCCAAACAGTAAGTCCCAAAACATAAGACACAATAATACGGTACGAACACTACGTTTCAAGATCTAAATTCTAAACCGTAAGGCCCAAATAACAAGGGCCCAAACTTTGAGTTCAAAATAGTAAGTCCCAAAATACAGGACCTGCAAATAAGTCCTCGAACGCTATGTTCCAAATTCATTAAAAAACATATATAAATTAACATTCAAGAGATCCAAAAATAAGTTTGCGAATGCTATGGTCCAAACTGTCAGTCCCAGCCAGTAAAGCCCAAATCGTAAGGCCCAAATAATAAGTCCAAATTTCGGGTATCAAAACAGTAAGTCCCAAATCACGTGACCCAAGAATAAGGTCTCGAACACTATGTTCCAAACTGTAAGTCCCAGAAGTAGGGCCCAAAAATCAAAAGGCCCAAATAATTGATCAAATAAAATGCTATAGAAGATGAACTGTTTCTGTTCCAGAACCTGTATCTTGGATGGGTAGGGAGGAGGAGGACGATGAGGGTCGTGCAAGTTGCACGGACTATTCAGGTGTTCCGCGCTCGGAAGGTGAACGGTGGCAGGAAGGGTCGTGCGTGAACTGCATTTGTGAGGAGGGCAACGTTTCCTGCCAGGCAACCATGTGCAAAAGCTGCGAGAAACCCGAGCCAGCAGCACCTGGAGAATGTTGTCCTCACTGTCCCACGCATCATAATGCCACCGTCAAATGCAAACCGCTTACAGACTGCAAATTACGATGCGACAACGGTTACGTCAACGACGATCACGATTGTCCCACATGTCAGTGTGTAAACACAAAGGTAACTGCCGAATTATTCATTCATTATGCATATCATTACGGTGATTGATAATAATTCAAGGATTGCAGTTCAGAACTGGATTACCAACATTTTGATCGAAGATGGATTTATTGCATACACTGAGAGACTTTCCATTTGAATAAATGATAAAAATGTTTGAAACTTTAGTATTCAACTATATCAAAACACGGAAAAAAGTGATGCGTTTCAAAAATTGATATAGTGGTTTTCAACTGGCGAATTTCATATTTTTGCGTCTCGTGGGGGGGGGGGGCGAAGGCACCCCTGTGACGGGCCATCCCTTTCCACTAGTGAGAGATGCCGCTAGGTAAAGATGCCGCAGTTGTGGCATGCCGCAGAGAGACTTCCGCATGTGACATGATATGGACCCCTAATAACTATTTATATTAATTTGAAATGTTTTTATTTTCAGGTATTATGTGAATTTTTATTAATATAAGGTTATGTTGTTCATACCGATAGTTTTCCTATAAATAATCCCTCATTATACTATATACAATAATCCCTCAATAATCCCCCATTTACGAGCTTTTTTGTGTTCTGATTTTGGTACATAAAATGGTTCATAAGAAAGCAGATTTCATTGCGATCTTAAAAACAATTTTTAATGAGAGACACTAAGCTCAAGATTCGTTCCAATCTGCAGGGTTGCCTATGGATACCGATAAGATTTTTTGGAATTAAGGCATAAATGCTTACCTCAATTCATCGAAAAATATCAATGTTTTCTTTAATAACAGTTTTTAGAAATGTCTGAATTTTGTATTATTACTTTTCTTGTTTGGAAAATGTAATAATCTGAATAGATTGGTTCAGAATCTTTTGTTATAAAACTAATTCTGATAAATTATTTTTTTATGATTTCAGCTATTAATTTTTTTGGTCCGGTGAAAACGTAGGGAATCTTTTAATCAACACCAGGAGCCTCGATTCATTAAAATCGTTTAAATTTCACAAATTTGGTAAAAATAAATATGAAAAAATAACTCGGCAATAAATTTTTGTATATGTTTTAATTTTTTCGTCAACAACATTTTCTATTTCAAACAATACCTTCATTAATATCTAATACTTCGATTATTGAAAATATGAAAAAATATTTGTTCTAAAACCTGTTCATTCGCTCTTACTATACGATATACGTAATACCTTACATTTTTTCTTTTGAAAATATTCAAAATTGAATATTTCAAACTCAATGCCTCTCTCGAATTAAAAAAAAATCTCATTTCGAACCAAAGACATTTTTCATTGCGCCTTAATTTGTTTTCATATCTAAAAAACGTTTCAACTCAAAACTACACCTAATTTGGCGTACTTTTAAGAATCGGCATTTCACAGTGTTAACAATGCAATGTACGTATAATAGTGCTGGTTCTAATTGTAAATTAAATTCAAATTTTTATTTTCAAACGCTGTAATCAGATAAGAATCAATTTTCTACACTATTGGAATTCGAAATACAAATTGGAAACTACAACGTTGGCTTATGATTATCGAAGAGTATACAATATTAGAGTTCAAATATGTTTGTCAAGAACAAACATTCATTTCCCCGTAGTATCGTATCACGTAAATGAATCTACAATTCGGAATATAAAGGTATATACGAGTCTTTTTATAAGAGGGAGGAGTTTGAAGTGAGATATGAAATTTCTCTAGTTTCCATCTTTCTTTAAGTTTTTTGAGCTTGATAAAAAATAGGAAGAAAAAGAGCCACGTGAGCTTTCTTACTCAAGCCTCAGCACGTATCTACGAAAGGCAATTTAAAAAACGATTATAGCCATAGAGCGTATCCACACTTCTCGGGCAGCACATTTTTTCAAGATACATATTCACAAATGAATTTTTCTTTTCTGACTAGAAGTTCATATATTATCTAATGAAAATATTGAAAATTATGATCAAGCAAACTTTTTGTATATTATTATGCGTACTGTCAAATGTTTGGCGGGAGTGGTAAAATATTTACTGCACTTTTTCATTCCTTGCTTGGTACAGTTTTGACATGGTGTAATAAATTTGATCAAATCTCCTTTAGCTCCTTATTCGTTATTATATATGTCACGCGAAAATCCGCCTTTATATAGTATAATATAAATCACGGGTGAATGAACTGTGAACGTAATATAAAATTGAAGATGAATGGTTGGTTGGCGGGCACATAGGTCTAATAGCCACGGCCGGATTTTGTCCTTGCGTATTAATATTTCATTACCTACTTATTTCAACTTTCACTTTTTGGATTTTGTTGTTAAAAAAAAATTTGAGGAAAGTAGTGATTTTCTTGAAGGACAAAAAACTATTAATTATTATTGTTTTTTAATTATTGACCTTTTTTATAGTAGCAAGAGGAAGAAAATTTCTCGTTGTTCTTTCTTTGTTCTGTAAACCTCCAATTTGACTCAAATTTTTAAGAAATGGCGAAACTCGATATATGTTTTCCTTGCGTGACCTAAACAACAAAATTTATGGATAGGGTGCCATAAAATGGATTCTTTCAGCTTGAATTATAATTAACATTGTTATTATTATACATAATTAAATTAAACAATTCACATAATTTAAAATCTTGATGAACCTGAGACAGAAAAATTGGATGAAAAATCCACCTCCAGCAGGAATCAAACTTGGGACCGTCGAGTGTAAAGTCCACAGGGATGACCACGACGTGTCGCAACATGGAAATTCTAAGGTGGAAAGCCGTATTTAACCCTCACCATGAATGCCAAAGAAATATTTCTTCAAATCCAAAACATGGATATTGAATTTAACAACATATTTCTTTAATTTAAAGAACTATACAATTGAAACAAATGATGCCAAATTATTAAATGTTTGATTAAAAAAAAAAAGATAACAATATCTTGTTCATCTAAATAATTGCTTCATTATGGTATAAATGCATCAACTCTTTGTAACAAAAAAAAAAAATATTTCTAATCTAATTATTATTATTTTTATATAAATCATTATTTCTTTGATTTAAATAAACCTAAAGACTTGATTCAAATATGTAAAATTAATTGAGTTAAATGCGTCCAAATCAATTCAAAGACTCGAACTCATTGGATCAAATAAATATTTCTTTGTACGACTAATCAGTTTGCAACCAATCTTCACCTTTTGAATCAAGGAAATAGTTTTCTTGGATGTAAGAAATATTTATTTGAATCAAGAAAATATAGCCAAAGAATTCATTTCTTTAGATCAACAAAAGATATGTGTCTGGTTTAAATAAAAATTACTACTGTTAAAGAATATTTTCTTGATGCTAAGAAATAGGATTCAAGTAAATACATTTTCTTGGTTTCAAAAATTTTTTTTTTCATTATACTATCTGTCAAAAAATATAGATACCTCGATTTTTGTACAGATTACAGTGAAAAACTCAGTAGAAAAAAATTCTAAAAATTTGGGACAAAGTAAGTGTTGCAGATGAAGGTTTTGCCTATACTGATAGAGTTTTGAAATTTTCAGTCAATTAGCGGTCATTTGATAGCGAGTGAAAGGTGAAAATGTAATATCATTTTAAAATCATTTGTCATTAAGTTATTAACAAAAGAATAGTGAGGTGTCGTCTCCCAAAAAAAACAACGTACGGAGATAATTCTGGAAACAAATTGTACGTTTTTGCCTTCTGAAAATGGTGTCAATGAGCAAAAAGCTGCGCCTAAATGTTGACACGATTATTTTCTTCTTCGAAAAAGACAAAGGACTTTCCAATTATCTAAGATTCTAAGCACCCGCACTCACAGCAGGAGACCTTGCCTGGGCTACTGCTACTCCTACAACTACGTCTTTCTGTCACACTCACTCCTATTGTGAGTGCTGCTCCGCCAATAATTGAAAAGCCCTTTGTATTTTCCGAAGAAGAAAATAATTTTTTAAACATTTAAGCATACATTTTTTCTCTTTGACAGTACACACACCAATTTCAGAAGCCAAAAATGTGCAATTTGCTTCAAGAATGACCTCCGTACGTTCTTTAGTTTCGGAGATGAGACATCACTACTCTTTTGTTAATAACTTAATAACAAATGATTATTTCTGACTCAAAAATGTACCATTGTGCACAAGAAGAATTAACAATATTCATATATTTTGTGCAGATTTTTTATAATTTATTTTTAGGGACGAACAACCATTCAAAGTTGAGTATTCTGAAATGGTCATAAGATGATGGTACTTTTTCACCTTTCACTCACCAGAAAATAATCGCTAATCGACTGAAAACATCAAAACTCTGTATCAGTATAGGCAAAACCTTCATCTGCAACATGTACTTTGTCCCATATTTTTATAATTTTTTTCTGCTGAGATTTTCGCTGTAATCTGTATATAAATCGATGTATCTAAATTTTTTGGACAGATAGTAAGAAACCAAACCCTTCGGATCAGAAACCAGTGTTTAGGGCTTAATGTCTCTGCTTTTTATATTTTCAGAAAATATTATAAGAAAACGTAATTTCTAACAAAACCTTCTATCAAAATTTACATAAAATGCAGTTTTTATTTCAGCAAGTTTACATTCTGAAGCATAAAGCAAAATTGTTTTCATTAAAAAATAATAATTTTCTTTGATAATAATAATTATTCTTTATGAAGAGAACATCTCGTTTTACGGATCAATGCTTAGATAAGTGAACTACGTTCTAACGAAAAATATAGTAGGTATAATATCATTCAAATCACTGAAAAACTTTAAAAATTGTAAAGACCGTAAAATATGTACCAGTGATGACTTTATTATTGAACCTGAAATTAATTTCGCTATCTGTTTTATCTCACAGTTAATCCCCGAGATGCTATTTATCTGAAGTTTAATAAAAACGTTGCTAACAATTGAAAACTATAATTATCCGAGGGCAGATAATTTTGATCACGAGGCGGATAAAAATTATCCTTCGTCGGATGATTGTAGTTGTCAATTGTTTGCAACGTTTTTAACCAACTTCAGATAAATAATATCTCGGGGATTTACTGTGCTTCTAACAAAATTACGTATCACTTACTTACATTTTTTAAAAAGACCCTAAAGCTCGAAACCATGACTTCAAGAAACTGATAAATAATTACAAACTATGTATATATACAAATGCCCAATAAATAAAACATATCTCATGTTTTGTATTCCTTCGTTTTTAAGTGTTTTTCTTTGGGCGAACTTTTCTTTCTGAGTGCTTCTTGGTGTTTCAGTTTCTTCTTCCCGGATAATTCAGGGGTGAATTTTCCCCCGGAGAATCGCGATTCGATCCCCGGCTTTCCCGCCTGGGGAGCATAGTAACTCCATAAACCACCAGAGAGCGCGATTGCCGTTACGGTGCACCGTTTTACGTGAACTCGGCTTCCAAAGTCAGTACACTTTCAGACAGCGAGGCGCGAGTTTAGGGGTGTGTTTTGATTAAAATATGTCGTTATTTTGTATATAAATCGCTTGTCTCCTCGCTCGTGATATTTTCAAAATCGAAGTGAATCTCAGTGTAATATTCGGCTTTTTTTCAATTTCTGGTGATTTAGGTCTTTGTGGATTACAAGTTTTTCAACCATTTAAAAAATATTCCGAAGAAAAGGTGCGTAGTACAAAAATGTACAAAGTTTTATACCGAGAGTCCTGTGAACCAAAAAGTGACGAAATGAAAAAGATTAGTACCTTTTATTATGTTGCCAAAAAAATAATTTTAGAATTATTTTATAACTAGGTTTTAATAGATTTTTAAAATACACGAAAGTATATATGTACTGAAACTTCTTTATTATTAAAAAGACCATGGCTACGTGTACCGACATTTCAGTACGAATAGCTTTATTTTTTGGCACCGAAATTTTGGTACGAATAGCCTGATATTTTTCGGTGTGTGTTAACACTTCGTATTAAAAAAACAAAGGTTGAACTTAAAATAAAATAGTGCGATAAACTTCGAATCTAATTTTAATAATGAATCGTTAACATTTTTTTCTACGGAAATAGTACACAATTGTTTAAAAAGACATTCTTTCACTACTACGAAATTTTCTGTAAACCTAACCCATTTCCAGCTCGTGTGGATTACGGAAAGTTCCGTAATACTAGCACCAGCGCTATACTTAACCGATTAATCTTACGAAAAATTTCCTAATAACTAAACAGTGCCTTAAAAAAATAATGAAAGTATATCTTCTATCTAATGAGGGAGAGGATATTATTGTGTAACCTGCAAAGGCTCCACGTCGTGGAGCGAAAGCTCGTTTAAATAAATTAAAAAGGTCAATAAATCAAAAAACTCAACATCACTGGATATTTTCCTTCACTGATTAAAAACCAACATCAACGATTATTCTAATATTCGTCAACTTTCCTTCGAATATTTAACTCGAAACGAATACAGGTGTTAAGAAACAGTTCTATAATATCTTTCCTTCTGGCAAGATAAAGTTTAATTTGAGAAGTAGATTTCAGTCTTACTATTGTCAGTCTTAAGACGTCGAACTCTGCACCATAGTTATCATAATTGGTTTGCTTGCTCAAGTTACGACCCACTCTCCTACATTCCACTTTTTTTGTCCTTTCTGATTACAAATTACAATAATCGCAATAATTACTCCAGTTTCTTTGTAATACCGAATTTTTTAATTCACTGCAAAACTTAAAAAAAAAATTTTTTATTCTTGAATTTGTATATCTTTTTATACTCGAATGGTGTGAATATGGTCCACGAGATATAAATCGAGCCGACAATCCCATTGGCACCGAGCTGTCAAGCTTTCTGAAATGTTGTCGATATATTGATAGGCAGTCTCTTCGACGTCCTATTAGTGGACGTGGGTGATAACGTTTTGTGCTTGACAAATTATAGACCCACGACAAATGATGCCAGCAGTTTTGAAAAGATAGGAAAATAAAATAGAGATAGGAAAAAGCCCTTAAAATTACGACAAAACAGATTTCATTTTTTATATCAAAATTTCAAATTTTTCCTATTTTTATTTGAAATTATCTTTAGACACTTCAAAATCAATTTGAGATTATTTTTCTTCTAATTCCAAATTTCTGTATTCTTAAAGTTTGCATGTTTACAATTTGAAAAAAAAAACAATTCTACAAATTTTATTGAAAAGTTGAAAACCACAAAAGAAACAGTGAAACATGAAACTAATAATAAGTACAATTTTTGTATGCCTCAGATTTTTAAATTTTCAAGTTTTTTCTGGGTGGCCGTTAGTCAGAAAAAACCTGAAAAATAGAGAAAAGGCCGGCAATTTTATTGGTCAGGGAAAAGTCAGGGATTTCGAAAAAAAACTTGCAAAAGTCTGGGAACTTCTATAAGAGGTACTTTTAATAAGTGTCAAGGACAATAACTTTGTATGCTTTAAATTTTATTTTGAAATTATTTTATTCCATTTATAAAATATTCTATTTTGAAATGAATTTTGAAATGCAGGTTTGCGGCCACTCTGATATAATATTCTTGCTTGTAATTTATTTTCCTTGTATTTCTATTTCCATTTTTTTTGCAGTTGCAAAAAAAACGTAAATTATTATTTGGTCGAAAATTCAACAATTTGCTAAAAATTCAACCTTTCTGGTTGAGTATTCAACTATTTTGTTGAAAATTCGTCTTCGTTCGTTGAATTCAACTGTTTTTTATTTTTTAAATTTTTTGTTTTAAATATTTACTATTACATTATTTATTGAAAATTCATCTGTTTTGGTTGAAAAGTGAACTACTTCGTTGAAGGTTGAACCTCTTTGCTAAAAAATCTTTTTTTTTGTTCAAGATTCATAATTTTAGTTTGAAAATTCTTTTTTTATTTTTGGTTTCAGTTTAATTTTCTTAGCTTGAAAATTCGACGATTTGGTTAAATTTCATCTTTGTAAGTTGAAAGTTTAAGTATTTTGTTGAAAATTTAACTATTTTGTTAAAAATTCTTCTTGTTTGGTTGAAGATTCATCTTTTATGGTAGAAATTGTACAAGATTAAAATGAAATATTTTGTATATTTTTCTTTTCAAGTTGAAATTGTACAATTTTAATCATTATATTGCTCACCGTCACTTTATAACAACATCTATCAGAATGTTAAAATTTACCCCTTTTTTTAAATTAACTATGTTTCAAATTACAAGATTATTGAACGTCTAAACTTTCTACTTTGAAATTGTACATTCGAAAGCTTTTCACTTACGTCCTTACAATTTTCTTTAACATTTTTGATAAAATAATTATAGAAAGCAGCCAGTATTGTGACTTTTAGAATCGAATAGAAAATGGTTAGACTAGTTTAAATTATTTTTCAGTTCTGGATTTGGAAAGTCGTTTAAATAGCACTGGTTTGCCAAGACATGGAGTTTCCTTTCGAATGACGAAAGCACATGACATGACCCATCCTATATAGTATATGTGAGACCTATCCATATGTTAGCCACGAGTAAAACCAAGCAGATGATTTTCACTTGATTTTAGGCTTCCTATTTCCGTTTGTCTAACCAATTCGATTATTCCTACTTTGAATTCGAATTGTGAGGTGACATTGGACTTACATTGTGTCATGATACAATAGAAGTCCCACGGGCCTGCATGCAATGCCTCTGCTAGCATAGTCATTTAATCTCACATGCCTTAGTCGACCTTGCTCTATCGTTGAAAAATAAAAAATTTCCTAACAGAGCGCGCATTTTTAATTGCAATTAATACTGGGAACTAACATTTTTTACTTAAAAATAGCGTTAATTAGAACAGGCGATTAATAGCAATTTCCTTATGTTAATTAACATTCTTTTGATGAAGACGCTTTGTCATTAAATTAATTAAAGGATAAACATTATACTATTCAGAAATCAGAATACTATTCTCGGTTATTTAACTTTTACGGTTGAAGCCCTCAAAGCTGTACAATTTCAAGTTGGAAGTTGGAGCGTTAGGTATTGAACAATTTTAAATTGGAACGTTCAAAATGTTATATCTTTTCAAATTCTAATGGTTTGAAGGAATTCTATAATAAATATCAATTACAAACTTGTATGATTAAACAATTTTAAATTAAAAACGTAACTAGTGATATCAGATAGAAAATGTTTGGAAGCATATTTTTCTCTGATACCCCATTCTATGTAATTTGTTACATAAGAACGTTTAGTTAGAAATTCTGTTGCTTATAATCTTTTGGAAAACTTCATACATAAATTGGCTGTGGCTACGTGTACCGAAATTTCTGTACGAAAAGCTGGATTTTTTCGTTACACATCGACACTGCCATATAAATTAGCCATTTTTTAAATTGACACATGTAGATATTCAAATGTTTTGAATTTTGCAAATCGTTTTAAATTCAAATATAAATGTTTGTAGGACAATTTCACTTTCAAATCTTTCAAAATGTAAATTGAAAGTTTGAAGCCTTCCAAATTGTATGATTTACCATTGAAATCCATTTCATGTAATAATTTTGAATTAAAAGTGTTCAAAATTTAGTATTTCAAATTAAAATCATTTGAAATTAGCCCATTTAGAATTTAAAATAAATTTAAATCATTTCAGTACGAAGCTCTTTAAACTGAAAAGTAATTAAGTTTGTAATTTAAAGGCCTTTTATATATATGTGTGTGTGTATGTGTGTGAAACATTTTATGTTATTTCGGAACATAGTTTTTATCACCAATAAAAAAGCAGGATCTATAATAATATATATTATTATTATATTATATATTATATATATAGAAGCAATAGAAATCTTAAAACACCCTAATAACATCAATAGGGACAATGGATATAATACCAATCCGATTTGGCTTTCTGTCCTTCCGGGTTTTTTAGAAAAGACTTGATTGGCTAATCAAGTTCGAGCAGTTCCCACCATGGGGCACTCTGGCCAATCATAGGCATCGTAAAGAATCTATATGAGATCAACATGTATGTGGAAAATTCATGTATTTCATTGAAAATTCATAATTTTGAGCAGAAAACTGAAACGATTAATTGTGGGTGAAAATTGAAATAAGAAACATTTAATATTTCTTTGAGAATCCATCTTTTTTGGTTGGGAACCCTAACTATAATTGGTTAAGATTTCAAATATTTTGTTAAGAATTTGATTATTTTGTTAAAAATTCAACTATTTTTTTCAAGTCTTCTTTCCGAAAAAACGCGGAATAAACGTGAAATCCATGTATAACCAACAGCTTCGTTACATTTGAAAAAAATATGACGGGAACATTGAAAATAATTTTTTCGAACTATTAATTGCAAATATTCATTTCAATTTGAGTGGAGAAAATACAATATGTGTGCACGCTGAGGACCAAACGATAATACTAATTGCAAAGGACAAAACCTAATTTTTTTGGTAGCTAGGAAAATAATTATTACACGCGATAAGTATGCTTGAATTTTATATTTTATTTTTCAAAAGCTATTTAGTCAGATAATAAAATCGCTTATTTTTTTGTAACGATTTTAATAATCATTTGAACGTTTTTTGAAAAATAAAAAATAATAAACTTTGAAAATGTATACAGTGGGAGAAGTACGCGATTCCAGACAAGCGTGAAATTTGCCGCGCTCGCTATGCTCGCGCGGAAATCACACGAGTCGAATGTGCGTCTTCCACGAGACACACATAAACCTTTGTCCATCGCGGGTGCTGGGAAACAAATATTTTTAAACTAAAAGTTAAAAAATCAAAATTAATTTTCAGGTTTTAAAAAGTACATCCATCGAACATCTTATTTGAGAACATCGTCGAAACAGAATATATCCATCGCTAGTCTATAGATAATTGCATTCAGGCTCATGTAGCTCCTTTCAATTTAAAACACAACACATAGTAAATGCAATTATTATATTTCTCATATATTTAATTGTAATATTTACGATTATTAATCTAAATCAATGATGAACACAACTTTTTAACAATTAAAGAACAAAATTATAAAACTTAAGAAAGCAGGAAATCGCAAAAGAAAACCTTAAAAATGTTTCACTACGGAAATAGCTTTTCCAGTATTACAGCACTGTATTTATAAATCAAAAATCAATAGCATCGAGTGAGCCTATTCTGTATGTGGCTGATTCGATGATGATGATCCCGCCGATCCTTGTGGAGTGTATGGACGGCCCTCAAAGATGTCGTCAAGGCATTGCTTGACAGCTACACGTTGTAAGGCTACTTTGGATTGCAGCGCAGCAAAAGTAAATATATAGCACGTATCCGCAATCTGTAAAAATAAGAATCTTTTTTTTTTCTTCGCCCTTATCTCTTTTGAAATGTACGAATAAAACTATTGAAAAATAAGCAACCTTCATGACGCCGGTTCCACCATTTCCGATTAAATCCATGGTTAACTAATCATGATTAGTTTTTAATCAACGAATTAATCATAATTAACTTGCACAACGTTCCACCAATAATTTTTAACCTCTGGTTGGCTAACCTTATACCCTGTTCGCAATAAAGTCTAGTTGCTGCGTATTTCTGTTGTATCGGCGATTCTGATTGGCTGAGTCATGAAACTTGTATTCGCGCGCCATCTCTGGCGCGCCAAACCAAGTAGGCCTCTGACGTCATAAATTACGCCTAAGCGTCTCCAAAATAACATTATTTAAAGTAACTAAGAAGTGAAGAAGTGAGTCACATTTCGAGCGTTTGTGTCTGTTTTGGGTAGCCTGAGAGGTTAGTTTGCTTCACGTGTGGCATAGGGTGGGGAGACCGCTACAGTCCAGCAGCAGCGCCAGGGCAGAATAGACAGAGAAAAGCACGGAAGAAGATAATATAGCAGGGTGAGGTAGTAGAGGGGCGACAGAAGTTACGTAAGGTGGTAAGCGAGGATAATTCAAATCAGTTTGATATATAGCGGGAACTTTGACGAGACAGTGTTCTGTACGCCGAAGCGTGAGGAAAAAAGGGAAAAGTACAGAAAAACAGTAGGAAGGAAAAGATTAAGGGTGAAGAGTTTTGATTCAATCGAGAGGTTCGTGAATAGGAAGAGGGATAGGGCGGAAAGAGGAAGTAGTGAGCATAAGGTAGAAGCAGGATCCATCCTAAAAAAAATCCGAAAATATACAGAATGCCACGGGGAAAAGACCCAAATCGAGCGAGGGAGAAAGACTAGGGAAAAGATGAAGAGAAAATTAAACATATAGGGCCAACAGAAGAAGAAAATGTACAGTTAGATGACAGGTAGAGTAAAAAAATAGAAAGCTCAAACCGGGAGTTTGAAGGTGGGGAGAGTAGGAAGAAGGAGAAGAAAAGGCGGAGAAAAATAGAACGAAGAATAAAAAAAAAGAGACAGAAGAAAGGAGAAGAAACGTAGTGATAAAGGGTCTAAGATTAGAAGAGAAGGAATTGAAGGAAGAAGTGGAAGATGTGCTAAAGATGTAATACTAAAGACATTGGACAATAAGAGGGAAGTGGTGACAAAGAAGAGGTTCTTATATGAAACCTCGAAGTGAATAGAGAATGATTTGACGTGGATAGCAAGAAATATGCCGTATAAGTTAGAGCAAATAGCGGAAGAGAAAAGAAGTAAGATATAAAGAACGTGCGTTGATTGCGGCAGAATACAGATAGAATGTGTATGATGGGATCGTGATGAAGAGAGAGAAGAGTTAGTAAGAAATGGAATGCCGGTAAATTAGGAGAGAAAGAAACGGGAGATAGGAATATAAGAAATAGAAAGGAACAAAAAGAGACGAGAAATGAAAGTTGGGAAGAATGGAGGACATGTTCCTGGAATATTGCAGGATTGGAGAAAAAGGATAGGGACTTTATGAGAAATTTGACGCAATGGCATGTAGTAGTGTTAATGGAGACGTGGCTAGATGAAAAAAGATGGGCAAGAGCGAGGGGAAGGTTACCAAGAGGTTGCAAATGGCAAGTTCAAAATACAAAGAGAAAGAATGAAAAAGGCAGAGCAATGGAAGAAATGGTGATGGGAGTAAAGAAGGAATGTATAACAGGAAAGGATAAGAAAAAAAGAAAAGAACAAGAAGGCGGATAAGTAGTAGAATAGGTAAAGATGGGAGGAGAGAAGTGGGAGATAGTGGGGATTTATGTGAACCGTGATATGTAGGAGGAATGAGAGGAGACGAAAGAAATGATAGAAGAAAATAAAGATGAGATGAGGAGATATCAATGTGTTAGCAGGAGATAGTGAAGGGAGTGGGGAGTAAAGCGAGCAAGACAATCCAAAGACAAGATACAGTATGGGGGGAGGGGGCCAAATTGTTAAAGAGCTGGGAGGAATTGAAATGGTTCATCTTAAACGGAAATATAGAGGTTATTGATTATGTGGTAGTGGATGACAAGGTAAGAAAGGAGGTCAAAAAATTAGAGTTAGGGGATTATATAGATTAGGATCACTTTCCTATAATAGTGACATTAGAGGGAGAAAAAGGTAATTACAATATGGATAAAAAGTGAGGAAAGTTTTTAAAAAACAGGAAAAGGGTATTGATCAATGAAGGGTTAAGAACAGTTTAAAGAAGAGGACAGAAACATCAAAATAGCAGAGGGAAATGTAGACGAGATGGAAGTAATGATAGGAGAAATAAGAGGAGGATTATAGTGCATGAGCAAAAAGATGTTAGTAAAGGAGGGTATAGAAGTGGATGCAACGGGGAATGTAAAGTGGAAAAGAACAAGGTCTAAGGAAGAGGCCGAGAAGGCTAGGATTAGAGAAGAGGTTTGGAAGTTGGTAAATAGAGAGAGAAAAAGAAGAGAAAGAGCAAACCAGGATATTGAAACTTCAAAATGGAAAAATATTTAACAGATTTGCTAGGATGAGTAGAGAGGAAAGTTATGAAAGGGATATTGCAGGGATACATATTAGAACGAGGACATTACAATGGAGGAAATAGTCCAGTTATTAGGGATAATGAAAGATGGAACGGCACCTGGTATAGGTGATCTTCCAAATTAAGTCTGGAAATATGGGGGGACAAAATTAAAGGAATGGGCATGGATAATGTGTAATAGAGTATGGAAAGGAGAGGGGTGGCTAGAGTCATGGAAGGAAGAAGTAGTAGTACCTATAGTGAAGAAAGGAAAAGAGGAGGAATTTAAAGATTATAGAGCAGTGACACTAATGCCAACATTGTATAAAGTATATTTGACTGTTTTATCAGAGAGGTTAGAAAAAGAAGGTGAGAAATAAAACATGGAGCCACCGAATCAGACAGGGTTTAGAAAAGAGATGGGAATGATGGATAACATATTTGTTCTGAACAACCTAGTAAATAAGAGGATCGAAAGGGAGAAAGGGGCAATGATAGCAATGTTCGTGGACTTAAAGACGGCGTTTGACTCATTAGACCGAGGCGAGGTAGAAAAAGTGATGGTGAAAAAGGGGATACGAGAGGGATTAATGAAGAGAGTATCGGAAATTTGTAGAGGGACAAAAAGCAGGTTGAAAGTAAGAGAGCAAGTAGGAGATAGATTCTAGTTGGTGAGAGGAGTAAGGCAAGGACGTACTCTGAGCCCACTTTTATTTAATATATTAATATCAGACTTGGAAGAGGAAATTAAGAAAATGAGATTTAGAATATAAGAGGGCAGAAAAAAATAATGGACAGGGAGATGGAAGGGAAAAAGGCTAGAAGAAGTGAAAGAGTTTAAATATTAGGGATATACCTTGCAAACAAATGGAGATCAGAGAACTCATATAAGACCAAGGATAAGAAAGCAGCAGGGGCTATGAAACAGATACGGGGAATAGGAAAAAGAAGGGTAAAAAAAATTACAGAAGAATGTGGTTATTTCATACGCTAGTATCGCTGGTATTAGATTATGGAGCACAGATATGGGGACGGAAAGAAAGGTAAGAGATTGAGAGTTTACAAGAAAGGTATATGAGGTGGACGCTAGGGGTTGACTGAAAGACGTCTGGATATATAATGAGAGAAGAAGCACAGATGGATGAATAAGTACTAGGGCAGGTAAGTGGGCATGGTAACTTGAAACAAAGCTCAGAGAGGGAAAGTGAGGGGAATTAGCGAAAAAGTGTTCGAAGGAGGTAGAAGAAAGGAGGGGGAGGGTGGTCGAACTAACAAGAAAAGAAGAAGAAAGGAGAGAGTTTTTCAGTGCTAAAGATACAGAAGAGGGAAATGGAGTAAGCTCTGAAGAATTGGAGAGAAGGGACAGGGAAAGACAATTAGTGGAAAGATGGGGAACGATTGAGGAATCAAAATATAATAAATGATAGAAGATAATGAAAAAGGGAGGAGTATCAAAGTATTCAGAAAAGGGATGGGAAGAGAGAATATGGAACAGAATAGCAAGATTCAGATTGGGCCATGAGGTGAGGGAAGGGATGTTTTGGGAAAGGAAAGAGAACAGAAAGTTCAGAATCTATGATTGGGAAGAGGAAACATGGGAGCATGTATTATGGGAAGAATGTAGGAGAGGAATATGAGATAAAGGAAATTGGCAAGAGAATGTGGAAAAGATTCTAAGGGAGGATGGTTTGGGAGAAGAGTGGATGAAGGAGTTGCAGGGTGCTGGGGGAGCGAATGAGAAAGATTGGAAGAATGGATGCGAAAAAGTGAGAAAATGGAGGTACTAGAGAAGTGAAAGAAAAAGGAAACGGAAGTCCCTTGTAAACCCTTGGGGACACATTATGAATAAAGAAGAAGAAAAGTCAAGGATTTCAGAAAATTTAAGAAACGCAATCAAATCAGTAAATTTATTTATTTCAAGAAATTGAGAGAATTCAGAGAAGTCAAGCAATTCAGAGAATTGTAGGAATTCAGAGAATTCAAGGAATTCAGAGACTTCTAGGAATTCAAAGAATTTAAGTGATTCAGAAAATTCAAGGAATTCATATAACTCACAAAATTCAGAGAATTCAGATATTTCATATAGTTCAAGAAATTCATATTATTCAAGGAATTGAAAGAATTTCGGAAATTTAGGGAATTCACAGAATTAAGCGAATTTAAGGAATTTAAGGAATTCAGAGAAATCATGTAATTTAATAAATATATGAAACTAGAATTGAGAAGATTAAAAATAGTACCTCGAGATTATTGTGTATCTTGGCACTTAGATAACATGCGTGGATTTCAATGTCTTTAGCCTTGTGAAATGTCTCTACTTCGTTATATTCGTTTATACATGGTTGCACAGGCAACGTTCTTTTTAGTGCTTGAGCCATGCTTTTCTAGAGAGCAAAAAGAATAAAAAAAATTACAGATATTGTTTAATATTTCAAATAAAATAGTTTATTAATTACATTCTTGCGTAAACTTATGTAAATTTAGCAGCTTATAAACTTGTATTTTTATTTTTAAAAAAACCTTTCCCTTTAATTTTTAACTGTTAAAAATTGAATAGAATTGAAAATTGAATGTTCAATAGTTGCAAGTTCATGAATATTTAAGTGTTAACAATAAAATAAAATTCATAACTAGAAAAAATTCAAGAAAATTGAAAATTTCAATTTTAATTTTTTTTTTTCGTTCTGAACTATCAAAAATCGATGAAAATTGAATTAGCAACTATTGTAAATCCATTTTTTTTTCATCTCAAATAATGAAACCCAGCTGTTTATACTGAAGAACAATCGACTGTTGACAAACCAATAAATTTGAAAAGTGAAAACAATTGTTGGAAATTTAAAAATCTTCTGCTGGAAATTCAATTTTCTTCAATTTTGAAGGTTGAAAAGTAAATTATACATTTTTTCCATTTCCAGCAGTAGAACTTAAACTTTTGAAAATTCAAAGAAAATTCCAAAATTTATTTTTCAAGTCTTGAAAATTCAAGTCATTTAAAAAAATTGACTGCTGAAAATTCAATTTGATTCAATTTTGAGACTGTTCAGTGTTCAACTTTTCAAAATTTAAAAATGAAGAATATAAAACAAATTGAATTTTGAATGTTCAAAACTCAATTGAAATTTTCTTTAATTTTCCGCTGTTCAATTTTAGTTCGCTGAAAATTCAAGAAAATTGAAAAATTAAATTTTCAACTGCTGACAGTTCAAGAAATTTGAAAATTTAATTGCTGAGAATCTAATTTTCCTCAACTCAGAAACAGTTGAGAAGTCAACTGTACATGAATGAAAATTGAAGAAAATGGAAAATTTTGATAAAATGAAAATTCAGCCATTACAATTTTTATTTAATCAACACATATATTTAATAATTGAAAATTGTTTTTGCTAACTGACCTTAAATCTTATTTTAAATGAAGCCACGATGCTCTTCATTTGAATATCATAATACAAATGTAATTGATTCAATGTTGTCACAGAAGGAGGAATTACTGCGAAGACTGTCTGTGGAGATCAAGAGTCATGATAACATTGGAAGGATTTATTATTTCAAACATTACTCTTCAGTTTTTAATAATAACAAATCATCACAGTTGTTTTTTTTTTCAAATCAGATAAGTTCCGTACTCAGACTCCATTGGATGAACATTAATTTTCTATTACATTTCTAACGCTAGTTCTAAACAAAAAATTACGTTTTTTTCTAGAATTCCATAAAGTGGAATTTTTATCAATAAGAGTGAGGTGAATATTTAATTATTTTTTTTTAGTTTCCAACTGTTGAAAATTGAATTTTTAAATCCAAGCAGTTTAATTGTCTTCAACTTTGAATTAATAAAAATAAGTGAAAATAGACGCTTCTTCAATGTTCAAAATTCTCAATACTCAGCTGTTGGAAATTAACGAAAATGGATAATTCAATATCGAAAAAAATGGATTATTTGACATTCAAGAAAATGGATAATTGAAAAATCAATTTTTAATTTTCTTCACTTTTTAGCTGTAGAAATTTCAGCTATTGGAAATCCAACTATTGAAAATATAATTTTCAATACATCAATTTTCATCTGTTAAGGATTGAAGAAAATTAAAGCAAGTTGAAAATTCAATTTTGAAAAGTTGCTTTCACAACAGTAGAATTCCTAGCTGACATTGTCAATTGTCAATTTTAAACGAGTTTTAAAATGTTGAATGAAGATTGAAGAAAATTAAACAGAATTGAAAATTTAATTTTGAATTTTTGTCTATTTTTAGCAGTTCAGAATTCAAGAAGGAAAACGAATTTTGTATTAAAAACAAGTATTTAAATATATGATTATAGAAATGATATAAATAAATCTACATAATTTCACATGCGAATTTGATAAGGAAATAATTCAATACAAAATAATACGAAAAAAGTAGAGGGAAACTTATAAATTGACGAAAAATTGACAAAAAGTGGAAAATTCCAAGAAAGAAACGTAACTATTGAGCATTACTATAGGAAAATATAGTTTCAAACTTTCTAACTCTATTCAAAAAAAAATTGCTGAAAATAATGGTAAACTGTTTAAACAATTTATCTAACAATGTTATTACGAGTGGAAAGTAGTATTTTATGTTTTAGACATAATTTGTATTTGAAAGAACCACATAACATCATAATATTGTTTCTTAAAAATGATAATTAGATGTTAAAATGAATTGTTTAAACAATTTATTATTCTTTTTAGCAATTTTCTCCTAGAATATTAATATGGTATTCGCAGATTTTTCGAAAATTTTCCATTTTTTGTACAATTTAAAATTAGAGTGAGGTGAGAGTTAATAAATGTTTACAAAAATAATGGTTTGAACAATTTCTTATTATTGTTAATAATAGTCTCTATGCATAACGGTAGAATGTTGTGGTTTCTTTTTCCGAAATTTTTAACTATTTGTCTACTTTACACTTGGAGTGACTCAATTATTACTCTAATTGTAAAAAAAATTGTTTAAACAAATTAGTGATATTGTTAATGATAGTCTCTATGCATTTTGGTAGAAAGTTGCGGTTTTTTCAGAAATATTTCACTCTTTATCTATTTTTTACTTGGGGTTATTCAATATTTCATTAAATTTGGAAAAAATATTTGTTTAAACAAATCATTATTCTATCCTCGATTATATGTTATGATTTTTTAAATGTTTATTTTCATTGTATAGAAATATAAATACATATATTATGATATCATGTAAGTATGAGTGTCAATATAAATGTAAATATAAATATAAATATAGATATAGATATAGATATAGATACAGATATAGATAAATATATAGATATAGATAAAGATATAGATATAGATATGGATATAGATATAGATATAGATATAGATATAGATATAGATATAGATATAGATATAGATATAGATATAGATATAGATATTTACATACCTTTGATAAAACACTGTCTCAATAATACTTACTTCTCTTTCAATAACCAATTCTATGAACAAACTTCAGCAGCAGCAATGGGATCTCTAATCTCACCTTTTATAGCCAACATCTTTATGGAAAATCTAGAAACTAATATCTTCAACAAATCCAAGCTTAAACCGGAATTTTGGTGCCGTTACGTTGACGACACTTTTGTCATCTGGAGACGTGGACTAGATGAACTATACAAGTTCTTCGATTTCACCAATCAATTACACCCTAATATCAAGTTCACCATGGAAATGAACAAAGCGGTCAGTGGGACTTAAACTAAGGAGCGATCCTACCAGGGGGTAATGGCAAAGTCTCCTGGAATATTGAGGGCGCGAGTTCTCATGCTCCCAAGATACGATGTGATCGCCGTGTCAAGGTCTGAATGGCCGCAACGGAGACTTTGGGATACCAGGTCGAATCCCGTAGTATGTAGACCCGCCCCCTGCAAGCGGGGCTCTGCAGAGGGTGTTTCTTATTCCCCTAGCTTCTCTTGGGACATTTAAATGAAACACGAAAAACAAAACAAAAACAATGAGGGGCCTGTTCTGGGACCCTCTTCTAACCCACCGCCAGTGGTGAAGGCTCCTCTGGGAGCAGTCCCTCAGGAGCGGTGCGAACTTCTGGAGCCCTTGTGGCTCTTGATTACTGACCCTATCTAGGGGCTCGGAATCAGCCTTTTAGTGGCTGACAACAATCCCCGTGATGCAGATTAATCTGCACCACATAAAAGGCTCCTCGGCGGTTCTGGCCAGGCGCTTGTCAGTGTAAGCAGCATGTGCTTTTTCTACATGCATTTACAGGTTGCGATACCACGTCGCAATTCTACAAGAAATATAAAAATAAGTTTGCAGCTAAGTTTGAAACTCTAAAAGATTTTCAGGATGCTGCTGAAGTGTACATAATGGAAAATCAAGGGACGGAGGACAATTTCAAGGCTGGAGTGGAATGTATTCTTTCTTTGTACGGTGCTCCAAACTCTGTGACCCGTTTAAATCTGTGCAGGTATCAATGTTGTACCACGGCTATAGTGAAAGATACTCATGTAGTATTCTCAAATTTACAATACACAAAAGATACAGCTCTGGAGCTCCTGAAAAAGGTTTATCTACAAATAGAATTATCGCTAGGAAATGATTTGTTACCAAAAGAATGAAGATGAAAATTTGCTACATTTTTAAGGCCGAATCCCACGAATGAATGACCGACTCCGGATTATTTGCTGAGTATAATTTTTTGTCAATGCAAATCAGGATATGGAGGAAACTGTGGACGCAGGAAAATTTCACTTTTCTGTGCACAAGCCTGTTCTGAATGCATCGGCGTGAACTGTTCTAATTGTCCACTAGCAGTAGTTGTTGATGCCAGTGAACGAGAAGATGAAGGAATTGATACAAACTTGTAAAAGTTAGGCAAATATTACATGTAAATAATGTGTCAAATAATTTTCCCTTCATAGTTTTTCTGTCTTATTTATTCATATTTTGTAAAGAATTTTTTTCATGTGAAATGGCTCTGTTGGTTTACGTTAAACAACCTATTGAAAAGACAGGTTTGTCATTTCCGTAAAAATGGAAAAATTGGAAAAGCTTGCGTTAATAAAATACGGGTACTTCTATAATGAATTTTTAACTTTGTATGCGATCGAACAGAAAATGGATTTAACGCTAAAAAAACTCTTCTTTATCATATTCAAGAGTGTAACAGTGGGCTTCTGAATGAAAGAAGGGTTGCAAAAGCATTGACGATTAACCACCCTCCGCCATAACTCCCCATAATATAGAAAAAATCCATGAAATCGTTCTGTCGGATCGCAGAGTAAAAGTGACTGTAATAGCCCAAACTGCCCCTCTCCTGATGTTTTTTGCAAAAAAAAATATTTATTGTGTCTCCAATTCGTAGATACAGTCCAGAAGTACTAAAAGCAACAGACTTCTTATTCGAAGACCATCGTTTTTTTATGATATCCGAATAACGAGATAAATTTTGCAGCAAATTAATTTCTACCTGTTTAGCAATAATAGCATCAAAATATTTTTTGTCTTGCCTGAACGACGTTGAAATAGAAAAATTCCTAAAAAGTGCACTTTTAAAATATTTTCTTATAGTTAAATTTTGCTTGATTACTTAAACATTAAATGTTTGATACGTATATGTAATCGGCAATGTATTTGCGATATATCATAATGATGATTCAGCTGTATAGTGCTGAGTCTGTTTTGAAAAATGTATATTTTCCCTCAGCATCGTTGAAGTTTAATACAAACATTTATTGTTGAATATTTTTAGTCGGCTTCTCATTATACAGACAAAAAAAACGTTTTTACTTAATTCCGACACCGAAAATTTGTTAATCGTGACATATAAATTAATATTTCATTTTTTAATATTATCTTTTAATTTAAAACAAATTGAAGCTATCTATGTTTATATCAACCTTCCTCGTATATTATTATTGAAATATATTACGAATTCATTTCAGATAACACATATCACTTATTTTTATTCTGTTAGCAAATAATTTCGAAAGATTGACAGATTTGATGGAACATTGGTATACTCTCGCAGTGTCCCACACTGAAGGTCAAGTTCGTTAGCCAGCCTAGAAAGCCTAGAAAGATGAACAGTTTATCCCTATGACATTTTCGATGAATGAAAAATCATCAGAGTTATACCATTCAAAAAATTCAGAAAAACAAACGAATATGAAATGTTTAGGCCGAAAATCGCAGGAAATAATGAAAGTCAAAATAACACAAACTTTGCTTTTTGAACACATGACAAGATTTTCATGACAACTTTTGCAATCTTTTTGGCAAATCAAATTTTCAAGTTTTTACCACACAAAAAATAATAGAAAAGAAAAAAAAATTCTTTTCGCGGTCAAACTATGCAAGATAAAACAGAAAATAACGAAAAAGATTCCATACACAAAAAATTTATACTTTGATGTTAATCACTTCTAGATAGGACGACTAGTTTTTGTTTTGTTCCTTAAAAACAACATTAAAATTCGTAGAAGAAACATAATTTTTGGACAAACGACACAAGGTAGGAAAGGTACAAGGTACCAAAACATTAAGGCATCAAAGTTGTACACCCAAAAAAGATCTAAACATTTTCAATTAAGAATTTTTGGATAGAACGCCTAGTTCTTGTTTCAATCGTAAAAAATGTATTAAAAAATAATTTTGTTAAAATAGTCACACAACGTACGAAAAAAAAATTAATAGACAAAAGCTTTTCACCCAAAAGTAATCAAAAAATTTGTTGTTCATCATTTTTAGGTGGGACCAGTAGATTTCCTTTTAATGGTAAAAAATAACATTGAATATAAAAAATTAAATTTTCGGAAAAACAACACAAGAGACAAAAAAAATGTGTGAACGCAAGTTATTCAGCTAAAATAAAAATGTGCAAATTTGTTACAAACTCTTTTTATAAGAATACATTAGAATTAAAAAATTAGATTTTTGAAAGAACGACACAAGATACAATAACTTTTCATCGAACAAAATTTTTCGCCTAAATTATATCTGTAAATTCTCTTAGAATCACATTACGCTAGGATACGTATTTTTGGTTCGAATCGTAGAGATTGCATTCAAAATAAACAAATAAAGGACAAATAATATAGGGGTCTCTATAAATAAAACTTGTACATTATTCTATAGTATCTACATAGGCAATTCCAGTCCGAGGTATATAAATGAATTTAATATATACGAGTACATTTGATATAATATTGTTGAACATCATGTAAAAAAGTTCAAATTTTGGACAAAATCGCCGCAAATTTCTTTTTTGTTCATATTATAAAAAAATTTGATTTTGTACTGCACGCTGTTTTTCCATGGACCAATTAATCGAATCATTTGGGTCGAACAAAAAAGTTGCGGTCTTCTATTTAAAATAAGAACAACAAAAACGGTTCATATCCATAAATTTATTCGATTCGATTTTCGAATTTAAAAAATAAAATGTTCCCCTGGGTAAAATCATTAAAACTTAAAAATAAAATCTCTTGAAGAAATGAGTCATTATTTGGTTATTATTTTCTTGGTATTTGAAGAAAATACTTGGTCGCTTGCAAAGCAATGAAATTGTTCGGACATTGAAAAATATATGTTTCGAAACGAAAGCTTTAAAAATAAGTCAATATAAACCTGAAGCATTGAGATTATTTAAAAAATTCACTCATTATAACTCTAGGTAACAAGATTCTTCTTAACATCAATTAATGGGACATTTCAGTAGGGGTTTCCCGTAGACTAAGAACTAAAGGCGAAACATGTTCTATATTTTCGCGCTTTTTTAGAAAAAGATGTTTAAAAATTGAAAACGCCGTTTTTGGACTATTTTGAAAACCTTATATTAAACAAACCGGAAATTTTAAACGTATCTAATAGGGCTAATATTGAACAACCTATGTTTTGGAAAGGTCAAAATCTTTATCAAGATTTTCCGTAGCGCACGTTTTTCCACGTGCGTGAGCCACACGCATCCCTTATTATCGACTGTTATCTATGCTGGCTTTCACGGTGCTAATTTTCAAATTTTCAATATTTGCGATCCATTTCTTTGTTTTACTCATAAGATCGTGTATATATTTACAGCAATATGATATTTTAATGATCTTTGTGATATCAAACTTTAAATATTGCATAAACTGTGGCATTGACATGATACAAAAAGTAGCGAGACAAAATATAATATATTTTAATTTAAGCTCTTTTGAAAATTAAAATTAATTCCTTAATTAGAGATATGTGAAACTATTAATTCAAAAAAATTTTTAATTGGTCGACCAGTGCTTATAGGAGATTCCTGGATTTCTTCATTTGTCATATGTTTAAACGCGCTGTTGTCAATGTTTATTTTCACTGGTTTTACTGTCTGACATCCACAATAAAATCTCACTGTATATATTCCACGAAGTATTTGATTACCCTCCTCTATTGCAAAGACATCTCCATAATAACCATAAAACTCATAATATGAGTTTGGAACTAAATTTTTCAATTTGAAAGTTAATTTTTTTCTAATTTTATAAAAATTTGAATGAAAAAAGTCAAAATTTTTCTAATTTTATATAAGAAAAAATCGAGACGCGTTCTCTCACTCGAAGTGCTGCAAGCATATTACAAAACGTGGTACCATAAACATACGGCAAAACTGTGCCAATATTGTGCACAAAGAATAAGAATTGCTTGTCGGAAAATCCAATAAATTAACCGTTTTTTCATACGTTTCCTTGACTTTTTTTAAATTTTCACCCATTTTATACATACTGCATGATTTTGTGTCAATTAATATTTTTGTACATTTTGCAACTTTTCGCGATTTTCACATAATGAAATAATTATCTTTTTTAAAACCGATCATTATGTCATCTATATAATCTGAATCAATTTTTGTTCTCAAATTCTGATACAACTTTTACAATTTGTATTCAACAATTTTGTGTTCAGCAGTGCCTTCTAGAGCACAAAATACCTTCCCAGTAAAAAAATTGACTGCAATTAAACGATTTGACGCTGAGATACAAACCTAAGAAGACCCACGTGGGAAAACAACGTATGCTTGAGTAAGTATGGTAAATAAGGGCTAAGCGTGACATTACGCCATTATTATGTTGTTATGTGAAAAATTAATTATATTTTTTTCAAAGTGCTGAAATGGTTTACAAATTTTTCATATGAATTTTAAAAAGCCATATTAGACATTATAAAACTTAAAGGGACTGAATTTTATGAGCAAAATAATGTACATAACGAATTTCTAGGTGAGGCAGATGTTTTTGGTGATTTTTTTATTATTTCAAAGACGATATTTGTTTTGAATTCTAAGGAGTGGCTGAGTTTATGACAAACGTGTTACTGTTGCTGAGGCAAATTTCACAACTTTAAATGATACACTCACAACATTTGCGTACCTGTACGCAATAAAACTGTGCTGACGTCTGAATTAGAAAATTTTAATCTAGATTCTGGTAAATCATAAAATTGACTCAGTCTTTCAAGGTAAAGTAATCTGGTCATTATTCTGTATAACTTGTGTCACTTTCTTTTTTTCGTAAATGAACACCACATTTATCTATCAACAAATACATTTTTTTCTCTTATTTAACATTTCAAGAGTAAAACAGGTCTATAATTAGTATAGTAACGATATAGCAAAAATTCGTAATAATCTGGATTCGGAAAAAGAAATGCTTATTATATTATGAACAGATTAATAAACAAGAGTATTTTTTTTGTGATTTGCAATGATTGGCTGATAAGATTTTCATTATTTGCACGTATTTGTGCGCATTCACCTTCCTGGATTTTGTCACCTTATATTAAAAACATAAACGATTTAGGAATATATAGGCACAAGTTTCTAAATATTAAGTGCTTAAAACGATTTAAATAATTTCATTAATTATCTTAGCTAATGAATATACATCAAATAAGTGATATCTATATGTTTTCTAATTTTCTCAAGAGACAAACATCAATTTAATTGATTATGATTGTTATTGCTGATTTTTTCAAAAAAAATATAACAGAAAATTATAGTACGTAAGTAGTATATCATGACCCAAGGCCAGAAAGTTGGATTTCTGGGTCAGCTGAGCGGATGCATGGGATTCGGTTGCCCGCCCGACTTTTGCAAAGCCGAGGCGGAGCCGAGGTTTTACTGCCTGGGGCGGGCATTAAAAATACATTTTTTATCGCGGTAACTCTAGAAGGTCGCAAAAGCGACTGTTTCCGTACAGAAATGTAGCCGGGAAAACGTACTTTCGGCTAAGGGACGAAGGAAAATGTATTTTTTTGCCCTTTGGGTCATATTTGGGGCGCCGTTTGGGGGGGAATGCAGGGTAAAGAGTGGGTTGATATAAAAAGCTATTAGTATTTGTTTTGATCAAACAATGATGATTTTCACACTTGAAAACATTTGATACCATAAAACGGGGTGAAGTCGCTCATGTAGGGTAAAGTTGCTCACCTCTTAATTCATATTTTAAAATTAAATATCAAATTTCTTATAGCAAAAATAAGATTATCGATTCTGTGAATCAGTAGAGCTCTCAAACTTCATTTTAAAATTTATTGTCCGCGGCCGTGCCTGTTTACGTTCGAAGTCCCTGGTTTCGTGTCCAAGACCAGCACCATAACCGTGCACAAATCCAGTTTCCAGTCTATAATAAAAAAGCCACATCTATTTTCGGTGATATTGTTTAAGAATTTTATTAGCTCACATTATCTGGGGGAAAAATCCCAAATTCTTTGTAAATATCAAAGAGTCATCCATAAAATGCACATACATTGTTGACCTCGTCTAAAAAACTAAAAAAACGATATGATATATTCAAAAGTTAACTTTTCTGATCAGGAATTTAAAAATTAATAAACCTATAAACAAATAATTTTAAATTTAAGCTTTTGACGTTGAAAATGTTATTTTCGAAGCCTAAAAAATTCAACTGTTATATAATTTCAAACTTAGAACTGGGAAATTCGAATATTTGAATTTTGAAACTGAATGATTAGAAATGTGAAAATCAGCGATAAGAAGCAATTGTATGCAAGTGTAAGAAGCTCACGTTGAAGACAATTTATCAGATGTGAAAATGACGTATAGGCCTAAAAGTGGACAGAATAAATGAATAAATTAAGTCGGAAATCATAATATATAATTAACAGTTATTCGTGAGATTTTAGATCACTTTTTGGATCACAAATAATATCATGTTTCAGTAAAAATTTTGTTTAAACATTGAAATTATGTTGTGCATGAAAGTCGTCTACAATTATTATTTCAAAATGTTTAGAGATTGGGCGATTAATGCCTAAGGGAGATTCCCTCATTTCTTCTGGGGTAACATCTTTAATCGTGCTACTGTACATATTTATTTTTACCCGTGTTTCAACCTCATTTTTAGCGTAAGATCTAATTGAAAATATACCACGAAGATATTTATTAACCTCTATTATTGCAAGGACGTCACCATTAGAAGTAGACAATACGATTTGTTCTTCGGTAGGCACGGGTCTTCTGGCATTCCTTTCTCCTTTCATTTGAATTGGTTTATCACGAGGAAAAGTGTATCTTCGAATTTCAAATCGCCGATTTGGATTTGCGTTGGGAATCAGGCGAAGAAATCTATATTGTTCAAGTTCATATTTATATAGACCTGAATAAGAACGTCTGCCAGATGGAGTCCCGGACCTGCCACGAAGTGGTGGCTCGGCAGGAGGAGAAAGCCTGACCGGAGAATGAGGTCTGCCAGGACAAAAATTTCATTTTTATTGATAATAAATATTTAAATAATTGCATTTCATAAAATTGATAATGAACTAGTATTATATACCACATTGATGAAAAATCAAAATATACTGTCGCCCTCAACTCATACTACGCCATGATTACTTTTAGGCTCAGTAAGTATTAAATTCTGTTTCTAAATAAATTTTAATGACAACAATTTTATAAATCTTTAGCCCTTGAATTAACAATCAAAATATTATTCGAAAATCAATTTAGGAGTAACTCATTTAATTCAAGGTATTCAATACAATAGAATCATGTAAACTATAATGATGTTTAACTTTTTGCTTAAAATTCTCATTATAAGTAATGTAATTACAATAATATTCTAAACATCGAATGAAAAAATGAACTTTTTGAATCTCACATTACGTCAGATACAAAGCCGATTTTCAACTTCAGCTAAAACACATTCATAATGTTATTAAAACTTATGTTAGCACGTTTTTGAGTATGCTTTCTTTTTACCAATAAACTTATTTTGAAATTTAACAACATTTTAATAGAGTATAATACTGTTGAACTCTACATCTTATTTCCTCAGTTAAACAGTTGAGGATCACGGCGTAATATAACTTTATTCCGAAGATACAAAATAGTAAATTCTAATAATTGAATCAATGGAAGAGACCTTTCAGGAGGAAGCTGTCTATCAGGATAAGAAGTTCCGGGTCGAGGTACACCAGGAATAGGGTCGCCATTAGGTAAAAACTCGAATTGAGAACTCACCTCTGGAACAAGAAACGGAGGATTGGAATTTTATTTTATTTTTCTAACACAAACGTAACCTCAGAAAAAGAAATTTAAGGTTTTGAAAATTTTCTTATGGGTTTTATTCCGAGTGCCACTTTCATCTTTCACAAAAAAAGTCTTCAATTCATGTCCTCAATCATATTTCAACCCCAAAAGTGAGTGCACGGTACACTGGGTGTTCAACAAGGGTATGTATAACAACCTTAGTAGCAAGATACTTGCATACTGGCGCCAGCTGGGTGCCAGAAAAAGAAGAATCTGTTCGCAGCCTAGCGTCCGGCTGGTTCCGCTTTGGCGTGCTGTTCTAGCGCCAGAGTCTGGTATAGCAGATCCTGGCCCAGACTGGTCATGATATTAATAAAATTTGGAAAATTTGAGTACAAATCTTTGAATTTTCGAATTTTGACCCCAAATTCGTATTCTGTGACTTTAAAAACCCCATCGTACTGTCTTTCATACAAATCTACCAAATTAACGAAAATGTCGAACAATTTTAAATGTGAGCCAAATTTTGAAATTTTTCAGTTTCGAACCTATATTCATATTTTGCGCCTCGAAAAACCCCTCTCGTATTGTTTGTCATACAGATCTACAAAATAAATCAAATTTTCAAAATTCAAGTCAAACTTTGAAATTTTTGAATTTTGTCCCCAAATTCGTGTTCTATGACTCGAAACCCCCCTGGTACTGACTTTCACATAAATCTATCAAACTGATACAAAAATAATGAAATTTTCAAAAGTTGAGTCCAATTTTTGAATTTATGAATTTTGACCCTAAATTCGTGTTCTTGGACTTGGAAAACCTCCTGGTGCTGACTTTCATAAAAATCTACCACTATAATGAAAATTTGGAAAATTTCGTTTTTACCTGAAATTCGTGTTCTGTGACTTGAAAAATCGCCTCGTACGGACTTTCATGGAAATCTACCTCATCAATCAAATTTTCCAAATTTGAGTCAAACTTTTGATTTTTTAATTTGTAGCCCAAATTCGTATCCTTCTTTCTTCTTTCTCATTTGGCCAACAAACAATTTTCATATTTCACAAATATAATTCTAGGAACCTTTTAGGTTGGACCCAGGGTTAAAAGATTCCCCAAGGGTTTGGGTCGGGTGTGGACCTTTTAATTTCCTGAGGGTCCAAGCCCAAACCCGGATCCTTTAATTTCTTGAGGGTCCGGGTTCGGAGCCGTGCGGGACAATTTAGGTCCCCTGACTGTCTAAAAATTAAGGGTTCCGATCCCTGCTTATTTTACATTTTTCTAATATGCGTAACTATGATGAATTAACATCTTACATTTTATAACTGGGACACCATATGTCTAATTTTCTTAGAGCAATGTGGAACAAGTAATGTGAAATTATTATTTTCCTCAAAAAGAAGATAATCCATTTTAATTAAATGTTTCGAAAATAATTTTTTGAAATTTTGTAAAATGCGACCATTTTATAGAAAATGTTTTTCTAGGTTGAATAGTCAACTACTTGATTTAAAATTAGTTGATAATGTTAAAACTTCATTTATTTTGTTCAAAAATGAAACTATTTTCTTGAAGATTCCTTTACATACTTTGCTTGAAAATTCGACTCTTTCAGTAAGAAATGAAGTGCTTTGTTGAAAATTCCTTTTTTTTTAATTAAATGTTAAACTCATTGTTCGTAAGTCTAACTTTTTTGTAGGAAATTAAAAAATTAGGTTGTTTAGGTTCTATTACCTGGTTGAAAATGCATCGTTATTGGTTGAAAATGATCTAGTTGTTTTAAATCCACCTTTTCAGGTTGATACTTCAACAATTTCAGAACAAATTCGTCTGCGTAGCTTGAAAATTAAGTTTGCTTATAAATTTCATTTTGTTGTCTGAAAGTAATTTCTATGTGATAAGCTTAATAGTATATTATGCACCAAGAGGGAGAAGAGGGACATTATTGAGGTGTGAATGTTTTCAGTGTGAGTCGTAGGAGTTGACTTTAAATACCGCTCTTCAAGTTCGTAGGCATGTAATGGCCATGTATATTTATAACGTAATAATTTTTGACGGCATACACTGTAGAACCAGAGTATTATTTTCGGGCTAATGTCACGTATTACAATAAGACTCACCAAAAACTGTCATGAGTGTTACTAAAATGAGACCACTGCTTGTATCCCAGAATCATTTGTTTTGCATTGAAAATAACGGCATAAAGTTATCATATTCAAAAATAGGACGTGAAAATAATGATACTGTAAAAAAAACTCGCTTCATCCTTGCTCGAACTCGCCGATACGCTTCACCCACTCTCACGCTGACTTCGAAATTCGCTATAGTGCCGCCGTAAAAAACGCAATTTTTATGGTTTTTAGTAGAGTTTTTTTCATAGTATCGAAATATATCGAATATTAATTGGGATATTTTCATAGTTTCTAATAGTTTTTCGATATTATATTTGGATAATATAAAAAAACTTTTCTAAAATTATAATAATTGCGAAATATACATTTCATGCATGTTTTATATAAAATATGATAAGCATTATAAATATGTTATATTATTATATTCACCACTAGAATTGAGGATGGCCACCAGAGTGCAGACGTACGTATGGAACAGCCTCATTTTCACAAAGTAGAGAAGAAACTGATAATTGCTTATGTGAAAAATTTGGTTAACAACCGTATCTTAGGAATATTCCATAACATCATCAGAGAACAAATATATACATCATTAGTCGTTATCTCCCATATAAGTGAGATAACGACGTTATTAGTGTTAAGATTTTCCTTCGTAGACAATCATGCCATATCACATTTTTCATTATAATCATTATAATTATGACATTTATACCTCAAATAAAAGATATTGGTTTTATGTGATAACTGAGTATCGCAGATTTTATCAAAATTCGGCGTTTTTTGACTCATTTATTCAGAAGGAACGATTTTTACTTCCGTTGCTGTCTGACTTAGTTTTCTGTCAACACGATATGCTTTGAAAAAATTAGCGAATTGGAGTTCCCTTTGGTACACTTTTTAAGGTCTGAAGGGGAAGAATGATTTTGTTATGGCCAGCCATTTTTGACCACCAATTCTAGTTCATCAATCCAAAGTGCTTTTTAAAGAATAGAAAAATCTATTTTTTGGCCAAACTATGTGATATGAGATAAAATATAATGCATTCAATTGTTTATTTCAAAAATGCGTGAAAATGTTCTTGGAACAATTTTTCGATAATACGCATAGTTTTTGTTTCAATAGTAAACAATATTATTAATTTTTCCTCCAGTTTGCGGCAAAACTGTCTCATATACGATGAAATATTAAAAAAAAAATTATTCGCCGCTTGATTTCCAATACTCTGACCTATTGGTTGATTGGCCAATTAATTCTAATAAGTTGATTGTTTATTATGCGAGATCGTTTACCACGTTAAGACCCCAAACAAACAAAAAGGTCCTGAATTAAATTGTTCGAAATATTACCCATCATAGGATTGATGAGTTCCTACCTAAGGAATTAACTTCAAACCACTTTATCTTATCTCACTTCCCCACTAGTTCAACACAGAGGGGGGTAGGGTTAGGAATATACTGAGCAAGGATAAACAAATGACATGCTGAAGAAACTCATAACCAATATATCAAATACGGGTAACAAAATATCTCTTTATTTCTTACGGCGAATACAGCCTCACATGTTCATTTAAAATCCCGTAAAAAGAAAACGATAAAAATCATTAGTTCTGATGTGAGATATTATCTGTCTCCTTACCGCCTGATCAACAAGTTCGTGGAAGGTTGCCGCCATTTTGGATGATCGAGTTGCTAAATAATATGCGAATTCAGAATCAACGACACTCCAACATGGTGGTCCATGAATGACACGAAAGGTCATGTGAGATACCCACAATCTTGAATGATCGAACGTAAAATAACAGTGTAACTATAGAATTATCGACCATCCCACATCGTGGTTCATGAATTACACGAAAGGTCACGAGAGATATCCACCATCTTGAATGATCCAACGTATCGAAAAGGCTCAACCCCGCAACTAGACACAATGCCTAATCACAACGAACCTATCATTTGAACATACCCCAGAATCTAATTCAATTTTAATTATCACTCCGACCGAATCTATCTAACGTGCCCTGTTAATGTCGGGGTCTTTCAAAATGGCAGTGACCTTACTTGACCTTAGATGTCATGAATCCGCGCTATGTTGAAAGACTAGACCCAACAATGATTATTTTATGCTCTTCACAAAACGGCGCCAGAACACTCCCACGAGCAAGAACCAACATTTTTAACAACTATTTGTCCCCACCAAACTGAATTCACGGCTACACTTTGTTCAATTTACACAAGCGAGAATAAGGACACATACCTTTGAAAGTTCTTAGGCTTTCAACCACTCAGGGTAAAGGCGTCACGCCCAATCAATCCTTGACAATCTTTTATCAAACTGTTGTCCCGTAGGTACTCCGCAACAATGACTTTTATCAATAAGATGGCGTCACGCCCAATCTAAAAGCAATCGTCCTGCTATTCTTAATCCTACACTGCACACGGCACGTGTTTCTACTACTATACGTGGTCGAACACAGAGTGAAGGAGAGCGACGCGGTCTACAGTTTTTGGCGCGTAACACCAAAGTCCGTGTACACGAAACGGCACCTTGCAGCAGTAGGCGCCTGTGAAGGCGCGTTCATAATAGCGTCCTCTAGTAACTCGCGAATTTCCCTAGTCCGTTCTATGGCATAGTTTGTAGTCTATGGCGAGCTGCTTCCCTACGTTGCGCCGCAGGCGCTACGCAAGCACTCACAACGTACACTTTAGTCTATATGGGTCACGACTGCCTAGTCGTGATTGAAGGGTAGTGTGAGTGGTGCAGAGTCAAGTCACAACCACCTAGTCGTGTTGTTTGTTGTTGTAGGTGGTGACGGTTTAGACCAGCGGAGTTACAATTTATAGACCTCGAGAGGTTTGTTTATGGTAACAGGCTATACCTCTCGAGGCTCCTGTCAAATGAAAATTTATAAATGGAGTCTGTGCTCGAGCAGGTATGATTTATTGGTGATTTTAAAGTTAACTTTAAGTTGATTGGGCGTGAACATTCAATTAATTTGGGCGTGGTATAGAATACCAAGTCACAGTATGTAACAGCAAAAATTGACCCAAATGAAAACTCTTCAAATGATCTGAAACTGCAAAGAAAAATCAGTGTGAAATAAGTAACAAATAATCAAATGATAAAACACGTATTCTTTATTTTGTACTGTCCAAATCATCAGTTTCCAATTCAGGTACAATGTTACCAAAAATCACGTTTTAGAGTATCCGCGTACGTAATGAGTGTGCGTGAAGGCCAATGATCGTCTGCAACACACAAAATTTGAAGTTTGCTTTTACCTAGCTTACTTTTGAAAGTGGTCTTGAGCCGATATCATAATTTGTTGGCATCAGCAGTTCACAGTTCAAGAAAAGGTGTAGGTCTGCATCATGCGACCTTTCCGACTAATTGGAAAAAGTATCTGCCTTATATCTCTCTAGTAGCTTAGTAGTCGAAGCACCCGACAGGCAATCAAAAAACGTGAGGTTCGATCCCCACCGGAGCAAAGGAGAAAGATCTTTTTTCAGAAATCAAACATTTCATTTAATTTATCATAAAAATAATATTTCTAATATATATTTTTCCATAAATAAATTGAATGCAGTATTGTAATAAATAATTCCTTATTTTTGAATATCATGAAATAATATTCATGATCAGTTTTCTATAAAGTATTTTACAGCCAATACGACGTGCAATTTCGTAAAAGAAATTCAGGTTATTCGAGAGACCACATGTTGGCGACTATATTTTCAAATTGGCACTTTTCTGACGACTTTCAAAATTCCGAAATGCTCAATAATTTACTTTTTTACGGTGATTCATTTACCAAAACTTCATCTTGAGAACACATGTAGACAGAAAGCCGTGTAATGGCACCAAATATGCAGTTTTATCTTGGGAGTGCAGTTCAATTATTAAATTTATAATGAAACTATTCTTGCGCAAGAAATATCATTTGGAATATTTCTGACTTTAATGAGTGTTGGCGCGTGGACCGGCACAGCAGGACAAGTAGTAGAAAGAAAGTACCCTTTCAATGACAATAGTGACTCCAGAAGCAAGCCGACTCCGTTACTATTGCCATCAAAAGTGTAATTTTTTTCTGCCACGGGTCCCGCTGTGCTGGCCATACACTTACGCTGATTGAAGTCAGAAATAATTCAAATGATATTTTCTGCTTAAGAATGATTTCATCATGAAGATACTTCTTGCACTGCTCCCGCATCAGAAAACTGCACATTTAGAGCCACATCACGGCTTTCTACCTTTATTCGTTCTGAAGATGATGCATTTGTAAATAAATTCCTCTACGAAGTAAATTATTAAATATTTCAGAATTTCGAAAAATGCATTGCATTAGAGAAAGTTAAAAGATTATCTGTAATTTTTTTTTAATTTTTTCTAACTTCGCCCTCTTTCCGGGAACATTTGGAAGTTGACGTTTGAAACTTAAGGCCGAAAAAAACCGGTTTTTGGAATGTTTTGCCCTCTAAGCATTGACAAAAATTAATTAGGATAACAGTGATCATATCGTTGAATTAGGAAGACTTTAGGCTTTCAGATGCTCTTTATTAGACAATACAGAGATTTCTTGTTCGAGTTTCAATCAAAAAGAGTGAGGGGCCTCGACATTTGGCGCAAACTTTAGTGATAGTAATTATGAAGATAATATATTTGTGTCTGAAGAATAAGGTCAACTTTACACGGACCCTTCGGCTTTGGGCTCCGTCAGAGGTTCGCCTTCGAACCCCAATTCGCCTAATTTCCAGAATCGAACTCCTCGCACCCAGTGTCGAAAAATATCACATGCACCACGCAATAAAGGAGAAGAATTTTATTTCGCGACATAAAAACGTCTGCTGCCATCCCTAGATGCATAACATTCTTTATATGACAACTCGTAACCTCAATCGTAGTATCCGTGGGAAAAGATTTCATGGAAGTGAAAATTTCACGAGTCACATGGTGACCTCTTGATTTGAAAATCAAATTAACTGAAGTAAAAAAGTAGATACCTAATTTCATCGTTCACCAAAAATTCTTTCAATTTATGTAATTTTACTATTACTTTCAATGCGTAAAATAAAATGTATTTCAGTAATTCTTCTACATTTCTAATCCATTTACAGATTTTTACCTTATCATGATATGCACGTTATATTTCGGCCGATATTATTGTATGTAATGCTGTACGTATGTGAATAAAATAATTGTTTAATGCTTTTTATGTTGTAAACTGATTGCTTGATTATCATAAAATGATTCCAATATAACTAACATTTTCTAGAATTAGTTTAAAAGGTTATTATTGAATCGAATTCTCAGAGATGAAAGTGGAAATTCAACAAAATACATGAATCGAAAATTATTTTAATGTTTTAATGAAAGTTATAGTTTGATACTTTGTATCTTGTGAATATATTGATGAATAATTTTTGTTATACCATTAAGCTATTTCGCTTTCGGGGTAGGCGTGTCTCGCTCGCTGATGAATGGATTAATGTCAGGAGGAGGTAAGATTTTTTAGATTTATCTAGAATTCTTGCGTTATTTATTAAAATAACACGTTCATTCCGCAACACTACTCCGATCCAGGTTGCTGATCAATCTCTTTAGGGATCACGTCAAGTAAAGTGCCACACAAGGTCGTCATGTGAGTATCTAAGGCCTTTTAGTGTCCCAGAAGGCGTCTTTGAGTTCTCTCGGATCACTATCAACTGTGGCGTAGCGCGCTATAATAAATAGTCTTCTGATTCCTCCCTGTATTCTAGCTCACAACAATCTGAAAGACACAAGATCATGATCTTTGAGATGTTGTCTTGCTATTTCATTTATAATCAAATCAACCCCTTGACTACTATGTAATTCGCTACCTACTCCTGACCATATCACAAAACCGCCTCTTAACACCCCATTTTCTATGTTTCTACTTTCGCAACCTTTTTTCATATTGGGTAAACATAAAATATGTTATTTCCTTACCTGCATAGCTTATAGTAGTTCTCTTACCTTAATCGCATCCACTCTTCTAGCATTCCAAACAGCCATTCTCTATTCATCGCCTGAAATTCGACCTTGACGTTTTCCATGTGTATGCACTTCGTCAATCAGAGTTTCAGTCCAGTCAAAAACTATTTTTTCGTTTGTATTATTTCTAGTTTAGATTTTACACCCAATCACCAATATTATGTGTGAAATTCATTTAGCGATTTGAAATCATGTCCAAGTTAAGTAGTGATTTGTCGTAAGTTGAAAACCCTAGTTTTAACGTCAGTCTCACTTAAAATTTGGTTACTGCGAAAGGGGGAAGGGGGATTAAGGACAAAAGAAGGAAACATTAACAATAATAAAGAATTGTTTCAACAGTTGAGCTCCGAATCGTATAGGGGCACATAAATTTGTTCGCCGCGAGCGCAAATGAACCTTGACAGTGCAAAAGGAAGAATTTGAAAATATCTTCATACTGAATTCAAGCGAATTTCTTGCATTATTTGAATTCTCAAAAATTTATGTCCTAAACAAATTTTGAAGACGATGAGAAATTATCCTACTCGAGCCAAGAAAATTTATTTGCCCTCATTCGATTCGGCAGTTCTATTATTTTTGGTAACATTGATGAACTGTTACCTCCTTTCTATCTCCACTCTGGAAGAAATATTCTAAAAACAATGATCGATTGTTCAAACGATTTTTACAAACATCTTATTATCAGCATTGAGTAGTATTTTATTTATCAAAAACAATTTGCATGGAAAAATCTGCAAAAAACTCATAATAAGCGCTAAAAACTCGCAAAACACACTTTTTCACGAATGAGTTTCCTTTGGGACCCCACAAGACCGACTTATGGTAATGAGAGATGACCGCGATTTTAGGACAAGAAGGAACATAAATATCCAGGTTTCTTTCTAGCCCCAAGACCTGGAAAAAATTAATAACTCAATTGAAGATGATATCTTGGAAGACTCTGATTTCTGGCCCATCAATTGTTCAGTTTATGGTGCTGCGACAGCTTTGGCTGTTTCAAGTATAAAGCTAAAATCAACGATGTTTAAAAAGACCAAAAGATTTTTGCATGAACTGAACAAGAAGTTTGAATGGGCCAGCGAGAATGCGTCCCGTGCTCTGTGTGTGATTGACTACGCTAGACCATTAACGATAAGAATTCAAATGTTCGCCCAAGAACTGCGGATCTATAATCACATACTGAACAAGTCAAAGCTGCTGACAATCGAGCAGCATATGAGTTGACAAAATACGTATTTTATCTGACGCAAGAAGGATAATACAGATGAGGGAGAGATGAATCAGAGAGAATCAACAGTTTTTTTCTGTCAAAAATACCCACAAGCCCAACGATGTAGAGACTTTTCACAGATTGGTAGACAAGATCCCAAAAATACTGGAGATGAAAGAGAATACTGATAATGTCATCCGCTTCAAGGAGTTTTGCGACAACCTCATAAAATCTGAGGAGGAGTTCTATAAATCACTGCCGAAAAGGTGGAAAAATAACTCAGGGCCACGAAGAACTTTTCCGCTGCAGGACCAGATGGTATCAAGAACTTCTGGTGCAAGAAGTTCACTTCTACACACCAATATCTGGGCCGCACATCCACCTCTTATTCAGAGTCGAAACGCCCATTCCGTAGTGGCTGGTGTATGAGATATTTACAGCTGTCCTGAACAACAGGTTTGTTCGAAGAATTGAGCCTGTGTGTAACTTCATTGACACAGACTTTCTCAACTGGGTTTTCTAATTCATTATGTTCTATGTCGCAGTTCTCTTGCCCTATAATGTCTTATAATGCGTTCAAAGGCGCCACTGATGTATTTGATCAAAAATGTCACACGTATTTATTCTATACTACGAGACAGACACGCCGATGGCCTTCAACATTTTTTTACAACACGCTCAATCAATCCCGCATTAATGCGTGCATCCTTTACAATTTGATTTCTGGAAATCCCAACCTTATCCGCTCAAAATCGTTGAGAAGTTTTGGTATTCCGCTTATCGAGGGGCAATTGCAACGTCGCTTACAAATTCGAACCATGCGCCAAAGTGTCAAGCACTTAATTTCGAAAATTTTAAAAATTGATCTACCAGCGCCACAATTTTGAGAAGTGATTCGCGAAGAAACGAGAGCTAGATGCGCATTTTGTGATTCAAATTTAAGCGGACGTACGCGAGTGAGATGTCCAAACTGCCCAAAGCGTATGTGTGACGTTCACCGTCATTCGGTATGCATTGGGTGCACTAATTTTATAGAATAAAGTTTGGAATAACTCTTACTTCGAACTTTGTATGATCATTTGATAATAATATTTCAATAATACTAATGTTTGAATAATAAACAATATTATTATTCATAAATTATCTGATTTCTCATTGTGTTTTCCACTCTAGATTAAGTACTGATTGATTTTTCTATGCTCCAAACATACCCTATATTCAGACAAACATAAAAATATTTAAATTTCGTTAAACGTGTACTTAGTATTTTTTCCTTAAAATATGTACTTTTACCTTCAATTCAAAAAAAAAAAAAAAAAAAGAAGTGCGTTTTTGATAATCACCAAAAAATGACAATTTTTTAAAAAAATGACATGTTAGAAAAGTTCTTCTTACTTTTTTCTTTTTTCACTATTAAAAAATTGTTTATAACATTTATTTTTCTTATCATTGCATTCCTCATTAATTTTTACCCCAAAAAACGTATATTATAAGTTATAATTACATTATTTATGCACGAATTATTAACATTTAAAAATCCGAAATCCCAATTCGCACCCAATTCGTCCCAATCCCAATTCGTCGATGGAGTGTGGTATCTGCGGGTTAAAAAAAATTCTTGAATGGCAGAAATCGTTGAAAAATCTTTGGAAATTATTTAAAAATCTAAGGTTTTATAAAAAGGTTGTTTGTTCTTATGAAAAAATAAATGTTAGTCTATTCCCTATTTCTCCCTTTTTCCTGAGAAAATTACCCTATTTCCCCTTTTTTGAGCTCCTTTTGCGATGTGATCCCTGTATATTGCATAAAACAATCTTCAGACAACTTTGGACCCCCATATAACACCTTTTCCTACTTTGCTTGTTTTTTTTTTATCATTGTCTCCGTCCTAAAAGCGTCACGTAATATGTATGTGAACGACCTTTTTGGTAACATTTATGATTGATAAAATATTGACGGCTTCTAATTTAATATTTTACAATTGTGATCACTTCAAATTTGAGCTTAAAATTGTGGAATTTGAGACGTTTCAAATTTCAAAGGCTATTTTAAATTTATAAATATTCATGTCCACCGCAGGTTTTGACACCTAGAAATCAGGGACAAGTCAGGGAATTTTGTTGGCCAGAGAAAAGACAGATATTGAAAAAAATACTTGCCAATATTGAAAAATATTTCTTTCAATTTGTTTTATTCCACTTGGAAAAGATTCTATATTAAACATGTTACCAGATTTAAATTCTGGTCTTTAAATATTAATAGTCAGGGAAAATAAAAAATTGGCCATGGAAAAATCAGGGAATTTTGAAAATGAAGTTTTGCAACCACTCCAAATTTTTATTGTTTTATTTTGAAATGTTACCTAATCTTGGAGTCCTGGAAATTAAACTTATTCAATTTAAAAAGCTTCCAATTAGAAGTTAAACAGTAATAAGCATTCAAATTTAAAACTGTTTAATTTTTAGGGTCGCAAATTTAAAATACTTAAATTTCCAATGTTCGAGTATGGCATTGCTAATGGGCTTGTTGCATAATTTCAAAAAAAAAATTCACAGGTAAATTGAAAGAGCACTATAAAATGCATGTTATTTCGGAAGGAAAGTTTTTTCAACTAAGTTTGAGTATTTTTTTTTATGTTTAAAAAGTATATTTTTTAATTTTTACGGGAAAATCTGATTGGTTGGGCTGATTGCCGGAAGTAATTCAGTCTCGAGTAGCGTGGTTGTCCAATTGATGGAAGAATCAATACGGCCACTAGCTATTGCAAGTGTAAACAGTAAACTTAACCTATTGTAAACGTGTTTTAAAAGTATAAAGAAGAGCCTAAAAAATCCACTGCCATGTGATATTTTGCACCTTTTACCAAAAAAATTTCCGTGTTCCGGGACAAAATTCTGTTCAAAAAACCTACCCCTTATTATGCACCTCCAAATGAAGTGTTTAAGAGAACAAAATGACTCCTTTAAAAATTACCGGATTTGCACCAATTTTTCGACCAGATGACTGGACTAATGAAGCAACTGCATAGATTGTTTGAGCGGTTTGCAGGCTGTGACGTTTCAAGGTCACAGAATTTTCGAATAGGGATTTCGATACTTTTACCTCAATATCTTTTTTTTTCAAAAATGAAGTATTAAAAAAAATTGAATGCATTAAGCTTTTCAGAATTTTATGCAGTATTTAAAAAAATATATTGTCTAAACTTCATGCAACGACCCCATTGTTTACTACTTCGTTCATTATTGAATATTGTGAAGCTAAGGATTTTTAAAATGATTTAAAAGTCTGTCCCACATCTTTTATGTAAGGTAATCAATCGCGCTATGTTGTTTTCGAATAAAACTAAAAATTAAAATGTTTTACTTTTGAATACCTATTAAGAATTTTTAAATAGTTGTATTATAAACGTTTATTACTAGTTAACATTCAAGCTTTGAATTGAAAATATTTCATTTGAATAAGTCTATAATTTGAAATATCAAAATTTGTTTTGATAGAGTGCGATTTCTAACACTTCTTATTTTCAATTGTTTACTTTTATTTACTTGTGTTAAATTATATGAATGTAGAAACAACATTTTTTTTTAATACTTCCCGTTTAAAATTGATTATTTTAGTTTTAAGGCGTTCTTTAATTGCGAAATTTGGATAATTAATACTTTATCTGCTTTTAGTTTGTAAATATTTAATTTCAAGCGTTCATATTGAAGTATGAAGCATCGGCTTAAGTAACATTGCATAGACAGAAAGATTATGGCCACTGGAATCTATGTTCATACAGTTAGTTTTTTTGTTGTGTTATTTCGTTCCGTGGAAGCAATAAAGAATATAAAGACAAGTTCGGGTCGGGTTCGGGTCTGGCACATCTCGCGCTTGCGAGGTCAGCGGAGTAGTGCAGTTTACGGTTCAGCACTATAAGAAGTAGGGTTGCGTACGTAATTTACGTCCCTAGTTTTTGATGTGTAAACATCTTAGACCTCGATATGGGGAGTCGCGCCTGAGTCGAGTGAAACCATCGCTCGAAAGTGTAACGCAAACCTCTCACACACGCGTTGTGTAATGTGTCAGAAACCGGAGGCTTGCTTGTCTTCACCCACTCACAGGAGCCCCTCAGTTATTCTCTCTCTTTCTCTCTTATTTATGCCCAAAAAACGGGTACTTTTATCACCTTTCATGCAATAATTGAAAGAAAATTTACAGGTTATTATTATTAAAACTAGGGTACTTGTTCAACCTATTGGAAAATAGATGTCTGGAATCTTTTGCACGGCAAATAATAAATACATTTTTATATCCCTACATGTACGTGAGTTATTATTTGCTTTATGTAAGATTTCAATTTCAGTTAACGTTTACCCAAGATGTTTACATATAAATCTGTCTTGGGCCGCAGTTTAGGACGCACGTGATATTTTTATATGTAATTTACGTTTTTAAAATGGCGACTGCGCTTACATAGAAAATAAACATAACCTCATTCTTTAATACAGCGAAGACACTGACTGACTTGCTTGATAGCTTCTTAATTTATTAAAAAATGTTTAGAGGTTGCAGACATTTTTTGTTGAGTATAAGTAGGTATCTATTAATTATGTGCAATTATTGAAGGTAGACTTATAGATATTATCTATTTAACAATTTGAAATTGACACTTGATATTGAAAATGGGTGTAACAGAAGTACATGTAGCTGTTAATACAAAATTTGATGCGAAACACAATCGAATTTCGGTAATTACAATCTGATTTTGTGTAATTTCCTAAGTTGATCGCTAATTACGGCTCGAAATTACAAGCTGCGCATCACTGGTTGAAGGGCAAGGCGATAAACCAAGTTATGTGCCATTTTTGAAATTGGATATGAGAGATAGGAAATGTTTTGCAAAATCGAATATCTGATATTTTAGTCCGGAATTGAGGGATAAATAGTTGAGTTGGAAAGGGAAAGTTTTTTTACGTTTAATGTTGGCTTCTGATCCATAATGAAAGATCCAATTTCCAATTTGAAAAATTGAAACGTTTTTACTTAAACATATTTCCCCAAAATATATCAGCATTTTACTATGTATTGTCATTGGTAAAATTAAATGTCTTTTATATCGCGGATTCATTTTAAAATAATTAAATAATAATAAAAATAATTCACGAAATCCAAGTACAACTGTACACTCAATCAATCGATTGTCCACCCCTCGATTCAAGTGCTTTAATTTGTTAATTAGCCTCCATGTTTGGCAAGTTTTTTAATTGATTATGCATCTCGAAAAGTTTTTGATTTTTAATTTAGGTCGCCTTAAAGGTCAAGCGTGATTAGGAAGTCAAACTTCGGAAACAAAACTTAGAAATATTATTATACCATTAAGCTAAATTCCTTTCGGAGTAAGCGTACACTGGATCGGTTATTATAAAGGAATATGAAATATATTTTCATTGAAAATTTCAAACCTGAAGGAATTAATTTACGAGGAATTTAATTTTGAAAACGATTATTTTAGCATGTTTGTATTATTATTATTATTTATCTATATTTAGCATGATTATTCGCGCCATCTCACGTTTTGATTTTTTATCATGCCAAAGTTTAAATTTGAGAATTAAAAAAGTAAAGTACTTACGCACTGCTAACCCCGGCTATTGGCACCCCCGTCTCCAGTGTCTGGCAGCGCCATGGTACTCTGAAATTAAAGTGTACCATGTGTTGACTGGCCGAGTGGCAACATCACCTATGGGGCAAAATTCGTCAAGTGTACCCGCCTAAAAACTTGTTGTCTCCGATTTTCTTGAAAGCCCGCGAAATTATTGTCCTAGTGAATTTCTTTCAATTCCCTAAAGAGAACATCTTCAGTACGACGGGTTGTCAGCATACAGGGGCTTGCATTTTCAACAGTTTACTGCGCACGCTGAAACTCAATTAACCATAACTTCTACAAGAATGATCCAAATTGACTTTTTTATGGAGGTTTTGGAAACGTTTTTTCCTCGGCTTTACGCTAAATGTAATGATTTTAGATTTAAAAAATTATTTAAGCTTCATTTTTCAATTTTAAACATATTTTTGAGTTTTTCTCCAAGTGTTTTTTTTCTTCAAAATTATGTTTAAAAGAAAGCTTGACTTTCTCTTTTTAAACTGAGCCATTGTAGAAAGTGGGGCGAAAGAAATTGGTGGATATATATAACACTTCTTGCGCGCGGCTTCTGCGTCGCAGTGCAGCTAGTCGCGACGATCCCGACGTACCGTCTATTGCGGACTTATTTAATTTTAGTTTTTATCATTTTTTCGTAAAACTGTTATTTTTGGCTTAAATGAAATTTATAATTCGCGGTGATTTTTTAGTGTGAATTCCCTCGCCGCTCACATCGAAAATTGAGTCATATAATTTACTTATTACACTGTAGGTGCACTTCACGTTCTTCTGTGCCTCCCAGTTTTTTTTGGAAATCATCACATACTATTGATGATGAATATTTTCTCAACATGAGAGTTAATTCAGCAGAGGGAACGAAAGAGTGATATTTTTGTGTTCCAGGCACTGTGTTTGCTGATGCGAATCTCCTCTTAAGTTTTTGAGTAGTGATGGCGTGATTTTGTTTGGGACTAAAGAATACTAAAGTTTCAACTAAATTTTTCTTAGCCCATTGATACAAGTTTTACCTTTTTTTAAATTAGGAGAAGTTAAAATTACATTCTCAGCTACTAATTTCTTAGCCTTTCTAGTTTGGCGTTCGGAAGCGCCAAATTCTTCAGCCAATCTTCTGCGGCCCCAAGATTTCGGAGCAAGAGTTAAAAGTAACACTTTTTCAGAATTACTTGCAGATTTTTGAAATTTTTCTTTTATTTGTTCAAGAATATCCATTCCGGCGTAATGATTTTCATCAGAACAATCTTTTTTAAATCTTTCAAACTTGGATGTTGAAGGATCGGGAAAGATTTCGTCATTTTCCATCAAAATATCATTGTCGAGAATAGGAGGTGCATTGTCTTTGATCATTGAAGCATCTTCAATTGTTGGATCAGTATGAGAATACAAAGGGGATATCAATGTAAATTGACACAAATTGGCCATAGTTGCTCATTAAAGCTGTTGGCGGATTACAACCTTGAGTGGGAGCTAAGATCAAAGTGATTGATAGTAAAGACTTCTCAAGGACAGTAAAGCTGCTGGCGTGGATTCCTTGTGTATCTGAGGAACCAACAGGTTCCAAACCAACAGGGCGAGAGTATCAAGTAGATCGACTACAGGCCTCATTATGGGTTCAAGGGGATCAATATGAAGATCCTCTTAAATACCAAACTTGAAAATAAGGCGAAGGAAATAACTGAAAGTTAAAATGGACACTAGATGTCCCCCTTCCAGTCTGGATTTTATCCAGGTAAACTTTCACGATGCTAAAGGAGCGTCAGCTATTTTAAGCAGACATTTGACAGCGAAACAAACGGCTTTGGCCTTGATATAAGAACCTTGGGCTTACAAGACGAAAGTTAGAGGCTTAAGTAACAAGAACGGATCAGTCATTTATTATAGTTCCATAGGGCAGCACTGTATGTTAGGAGCGATATTAAGTTTATTGGATTACCAAGGTTCTTTTCTAGAGACTTTGTGGCAATAAAGATCGACCACCATTTAGGAGGCAGGCGCCAACCTATGGTTTTGTGCTCAGTGCACCTACCATTCGACTCCAAGGATCCACCATCATCCGAGAAATGGAGACATCTGGTGGACTACTGCTGCGTCAAAGGATGGCCATTTCTCATCGGATGTGATACTAACGCACATCATTCGACTTGGGGTAGTAAGGAAACGAACAACAGGGGTGAGTCTTTATTAGATTACCTTTTAACTACTGATTTAACTTTGTTCTATCGGGGTGAAACATCTACTTTCGTGACATCTAGATGTCGCGACGTGATTTATTTGACCTTATGCTCGATAAGTCTTATATAAGGTATAGGAACCCTGAAGAAACTAAATGAGATATTTTTAGGGAGGATCTCAGCAGTTTTCCTGGCTCTATGTCGGGCAGAATGAAGTCTATCGAACAAACAGAATTTGTTGTCGACATCCTACAAAAAGGTATGGACAAAGCGTATGAGGACAATTATCCTTTTCGTATTAAGAAAATAGACAGGGATTCAATCTGGTGAAATCCTAGACTTGAGGACCTGAAAAAGGATACTCGACGCTCTTTTAACATGGCTAAAAAGAATGGGAATTCGGACTTGCACAGGGCAACCTTAACAAGATATAATAATGAGATACAAAATGCCGCAAGGGAATCATGGAGGGGATATTGTCAAGGAATCGAGAATATACCTGACACTGCTAGACTCCAGAGAACCTTGAGGGGTAACTCATCATGTCAACTAACGGCAATATAATTAACTTCGGGCAAAATGTCTGAGACGAATATTGAAATCCTGAAGCTTCCCGGGCTCAGAGTTGGATTACACAAATGAGGGGGCGGCCTATGAGTCATACCTCTCAGAAGGACCAACTTTTAGAGCCAGAATGTAAGATTGAAAAGTAAACGGTCGTATTTTCACTCATTCAAAAATTAGATAAGTAGTTAAACAAATCCAACCATTTAAAGCTGCAGGAGACGATAAAATATTCCCTGCATTAATTCAAGAAGGATTTCAGTCCTTGGTGGGTCCAGTATGCGGCATCTTTCGGGCATGCTTAGCAATGAGATATACCCGGGTAGGATGGAGGAGGGTAAAGGCAATCTTCATCATTCCAAAGCCGGGTACGGATACCTACTATGAGGCAAAATCCTTTAGACCGATCAGCTTGATCTCGTTCATGTTGAAAACACAAGAAAAATTATTGGACCTTATTATGAAAGAGGAAATCCTAACGGAAAAACCTTTTCATGGGAATCAATTTGCCTCTCAAAAAGGCAGATCTACCGTAGACGCTCTCTGTGTGTTTACCTACCGCATTAATAATACAATGCGAAAAGGTGAAGTAACAATTGCAGCATGAAGTGAAGGCCAAAATTTCGAGGGGATGCCCACAGGGAGGAGTTCTTTCATTCATCCAGTGGGTGCTTGTCTTTGATGACCCCATTCTTGTTGTAAACGAATCGGGTTTTTACACTCAAGGCTTTGTAGATGACCTGGTGATCTTGATAACAGGGAAGCATCAGGGAACCTTAGTGGAACTCATGCAGTGAGCGCTCAACATAGTATAGAAAGGACCGTTGTTTGTCCGTTGACCCGGACAAGACGAAACTCATGCATTTTACCAGAAGAAGGAAGCTTCTTGGCCTGAGAAATCTTATGTTCTACGGTAGGTAAGTAGAATTTACAAAATCAGCAAAGTATTTGGGAGTAATATTTGACCCTTGATTAACCTGGAAACTCCATGTTGACGCAATGGTAAAGAAAGCTAAGATGGTTTTTTAGGCCTGTAGATGCGCAATAGGGGAAACCTGGGGCTTAAAACCCTGGATTAGGGTAAAATCGGGTAATACCGGTCAGTTGGTAATGCCGGTCATTTCAATTTCACTCGTATTACGCGATGTAATACGTGTTCACCCGCTTTGCATGTGTTCGTGCGCGGGAACGCAGTAATACGAGTGAAATTGTTAATGACCGGTATTATCTGCTGACCGGAAGTACCTGTTTTTACCCTACTTACTGGTTATATACAATGATAAATAATCAAATTCATAATAACAGATGCATCAACGATCTGTTTGTCAAGGATTGAACTAATAAGTACTATAAAACAACTAGTAAGCCGCCAAAGGGTTCTCTGCTTGGCGATCCCTGGTGCTATGAAAACAATACCAACAGCAGCTTTTGAGGTCATTCTGAAAATCCGTCGTTGCACTTTTTCGCAAGGAAGTTTGCGGCAGCGCAACGCAAACAACCATGGTTTAAGTGTACACAAAACAAGGTTTATTTGCCTGGCATAAAAACCCTCCACTCAGTGAGTGGAGGGCGCAAGAGTTCGGCGAGGCCGGAGGGTAGAGTACCAGCATTTTCGGTGGTAGCGACGGAGGAGGGAGTGGGGGGTATAATACCTGTACTATTACCATCCTGAAGAGTACTGTTCCGAGGGTTCGCACTTGAATTGCCAAACACTGCCGCAGAGGTGGCACTAGTGGACAAAGGAGAACATATCTTGCACATATAGTCCATTTGACCCTTTTTAAGTTTTCCAAAAATGTTCTTAGAGATTCAAAAATTAGCACAGGCTAAATGCACTAGATTGCCACACTTAACACAAGCGAGAACTTCTGATCCCCCTCTCGATATAACTATTTTACACTCCGAACACGCACCCACAGTTCTGCAGGAAAGACAAACCGTTACAGTTACGTATAAATAAAAGTGCAAAAACAAGAAACAATTAAGGGAGTGGAAACAAAGTCACAATGTTTTATGAAATAAGTCACTGACACTTTCACGAAATACACATTTTTAAGTAGTTAAACACTTTAAAACTTATATAAAAACAAAAAATTGAGGAGCTGAAAATTTACGCGTCCGTATCCGACCGCTTTGCTTCTTCTTACCATTACGATAATCATAAAAACATGTTAATTTTATTGTAAACTGTACATACAGATATATGTAGACCTAGGTATACAGTATGCGCGCCACAGTATACAGTATGTTGGTGCTGCAGAAGAATAATGGGAAGATATTTTGTGAAATAATAAATCAAAGTATCTTAAACTTCTAACAAACCAAATACTTCAAACAATTTTATCAAACTTTATCCTCAACATTATTTTTTTCTATAAAAATGGGTGGTCTAAGAAACTCGAAATTTCGCTAATTTTATTGTTTTAACATCCTGCCTTGCTTTTTGGCTCGTTAGAACCAAAATTAATTTTAATATTACTGACAATTTTATTTTTACCATTTTAGTTTTTAACACTGAATCGCTTAATCTTTGGCTTTGTACTACATTGATGAAAGAATTAGAAACTTAAAAAAAGACAAGCTATTGAAATATACTAAAAAGAAACAAAATAATTCCCTCTGAAAAGGTGGCTTGCAATAATAACGATAATAAGAATAATATGGTCTAAGGGTGTTCTCGTGATTTTGGAGGCTATTTTTTCTTATCTGAAAGGAGAGTTGAAAAATGCTTTATTCACTAACCACATTCGAACTTTAGGGACCGTAAAATTTATAGTCCTTAAGGAACGAATGTGGGCGTGGGACTGACCGACAGCCTGACTCACTAAACGAACTCCTTTATCCCTGCCAATCCATGTTCCCGGAACCGCTTTCGCATTACTTCAGGAATATAGGGGTAAGACCACTAAGCCGTGCTTCGGCTTCCGACTTTTCTTGTCTGCTTAGCATGTCACCTCTTCCTACCCAACCAGGATGCACGCGTTGTCCTCAGTAGTATGGTGGTACCACACATCGGGCTCGTCGGCCTTCGACATCCTGGTTGGGTGCATTCGGTTAGTCAGCGCATCCCTGCGGCATCTTCAACGAGACTTCCTCTCTGGACGCTCTACCTCATCGTCCCCGGTTGATGTTCTGTCCGGGAATTTCCTTCTCCTGCAGCGCAGAAGAAGCGCTGTGGCGTACGTTAGCATGTCGCAGCCTTATGGCACTCTTTGCCGCATCTCCAGCATCCTCTGATTCGATCTGGACCATCGCAGCTCGCTGCCATGCCATGTGGCCAAAGCCTTAGCAGCGGGAGCATCGTGTCGCCTCCGTCTTCTTCCGCACACGACAGGAGACCCATGCCACCTCGAAGTGTCCTGTGCGTAGCCGCCGATGGTTGATTCACAAAAATGTTTTATCATAGCTGCCTCCACTTTCTCCGCCCCGGTACTAGTGTCAAGATTCAAGACCTCGACCTCAGTGCTGTGGACGAGCTCGCACACGCAACCCACAGCACTAACATCATCCTTAGTGGCAGCGGACAGCTTGGATCTGTCATCTGCTACAGGCTCACTTCCACAAGGACCTCTCCATTTCGGGTTTGCCTGACACCCTTGAGTTTGACACCAAGGGTGTCCGGCTTCACCTTTCGCTTGAAGTCCTTGAGGATCTCCGCGTAGCTTGAGCCCTCGGCCAGTCTAATGAGGACCGCCTCAGGTCGAGCTAGTCTTTGTGACTTCGTTTGCTTCCCGGTGGTTGCAGGCTTCTCCTCTTTGTCTCCTTGCTTGGGCGTCGAGATCACCATCGCTGCAGCGGTGCAGGTCCTTGAGAGGCTTGAGAGTGGGAGTTTCCTCGGCTTCTTTAGTCTAAGTCCCAGTTTGACTCGTCTCCTTCCACTATGCCTTCTTCTTTTCTTTTCATGCCTGATTGGCATGAGCATGTTCCTCTTTGTGTCGCAGAAGTTTTGCATAATTGTGAGAACGCGCTGCAACTCTTCAGTGAGTTCTTGGGCGTCTTTCATATTCTTTTCCACCTTGTGTATATCTTGCTTGGCCTTAGTCTTTTGACTCACCACAATCTCCTCCGTCACGTCCAAACGACCATCTAACTCCTCACACACGCTTCGATTTTTATTTTGTTGATAGTTCGTGATTTTGTTCCTACGAGTAGCTAGGGAAGAATGTTCCCACCCCCGCAGAGCCCCGCATGTGGAGGTAAGGTCTGAACATTTTAGAAGGCCACCACATCTGGACCATTGTCCGCAACCCGGGGACGCGCCTAGTAGCCTGGTGGAAGGCGCCGGGATTTTGATGGCTATGGTGGTTGTAGCATTGCTACTGTCAGGTTTTCCCATACGAGGCAGGCAGTTCATGCGTTCGGTGGTGACGGTGAGCTGCAAGATGGTCAGGCAGATCTCACCAATCAAAAAGCTGGCAATAAGAACATATGTGGCCACAAGAATAAAGGAACAGAATCTATCAGATAAAAACACTCAATATCTGTCAACAAATGGCTTTTGGCTGTTGCAATAGCTACTATCAAAATACAGAATGCTTGCTATTGATAAAATCCCTTCGGAAGGTGTGGATAATAAAGAACTGATTGAACCTGAAGGTATAGGTGCTAGGGATAATGAAGTTCACGGACCAGATCCACTAAAAACACATCAGAGAAACTGCAGTACCTTGAAAGTAATTTTGGTAGTACTTTACTAGAGTTTGAACACGTAAAACCAACATAAAGGCATGCTCTTCCAAAAATGTACTTCAAGAAGGATCTGCATGCACTAACAGCGCACCTAAACAACATGATTTTACATATGCATTTTAACGCAGAACGAACTGAATGACAGGTAAAATTCTTGGGTACTGTGCAGCTTTACAAGACTTTAGAACGTTGGGCCGTAGAACAAGGCCTACAAATGCTGGCTTTGCCCTAAGAAGGGAACGAGATCCACCATGGAAACTCAGGTTGGATATGGATCTCAGCAGAGTAATGAGCAAATTGGGTCGATTTACTCAATATAAGAAAGTAAATAGGACCAGAAAGCTGATACACCATGTTACTAAAACCATCTACCCTCGGAACATTGAGACTTTGACCCCAAAAATATTAATGAGATTGTAGACACTCAGCAGCAGAGACTTGATACTCTTACCGCTAGACTGCGTCGGTACGATACGAGTAATGCAAGAAAACAGCACAATTGAGCTTTTTAGGTAGATAAAAGAAGGTATCATTGCAAATCATTGAGAAATCTGTATCCGATCCAATTCGAACCAATATGAAGCAAGTTTTTGATTCTCGAATTCATAGGGATTACATGCACAGATTGAAAATGCTTTAAATGTGGATTCGCATTGAATTGGTATTTATCAACGCATTATGATTCGCCCGCATAGCGTCAGGGAAGTCTCTTATTATTATTCAAGTTTTTAAAATTAGATATTTGCATATGATTACTAAAAATCTACGCCAACAATTTCTTCACATAATTACTTTTCTAGTATTTCTTTCAAATAATTACCAATTCGATTAGTAGAAGTATGTAATAATTTGATAATGGAAAACTACTCATCGCTTAGTGAAAATATAATAATATAATAATATATAATATATATATATAACTATATATTAATTAAAGAAGTTTAGATAAATGGAAAACGTGACAAACAGGAAAGTTTAATAAAAGAACGCAATTGCGTGAAATTTTTTCAACTTTATTAAATAGAAATAAGAAGGTAATATTATAAAACTTGTATGTAGGCAACGTCACCTCCGATAACATAACGTATTTGCACATTATTGCTTCTCAATTGAAAAATTAAAATTATTTACACACTTATGTACGTAATCTATTTCACCATCCTAAATAAACCAATTCACGTGTACAATGACAAACACCACGTCATTCAGTAGAAAAAACAAAAGCACACCTGAAGGCGAACTCATCTGATTTCGAATCATCTAAACTCTAAATTGAAACATTAAAAAAAAATTTAAGTGAAAATCATTATCTATAATTTTGTACCAATTGGAATCTTTCTCTAATTATTCCAGGGGCTTCAAAATTATGTGACTGAAGTTTACAACGTTTATAAACGAAACTATAAAATTGCCGAAACTTTTTCTTTGTAATTATTTGCATCTGGTGCAAGGTAGAAGACAAATTAGTTTCATACCAATAATTCCTAACAGCCGACTAAGATTTACCCACACACGCAATTTGAGAATTATACGAAAAATTAAATACCAAAAATTTATTTACGTTTATGAACGTTGGAAACCTCAGTTACGTTTAAAATTTAACTTTTTGCAAAATCAAGTATTTAAAATTGTAAAGATTTCAAAGCAGTAGTCTTAAAAATAATTCAAAATTTGAAGCTTCAAAAATTAGAACATTTTCTTTTTCGATTTTTTTGAAAGTTTAAATCTTCCCAGTCCTGAATTACCTAATTAAACTTATTAAAATTTAATAAGCTAATTATTCTTATGGTCCTTTAGTATTTGTCGGAGGAACAAAGGTTTGAAAATGGAAAACAGAACTACATATATGCAAAAGTATCACATGAGGTTCCTAAAAAGTAGTTCATTTCAACTCAATTAATAATTTCATGGATGATCATTTTTCTTATATATCTGGAGATCTCAACCATCTCCATAAATTTTCACATCTTTTTAATTGCTAATTCATAAGAGATAACTCATGTCTAGCAGGCTCATGTTTTCAACAAACAATTATTTTTAAACCTGCAGAATAAAAACAGAATTGTTCATTTTTTAATTTTTCCGTAGTTGAATAATGTTAAACTTTGAATAGTTATATTTTCAAAACCTTCAATATAAAATTCTTTATCTATTGGAGAACTGACATTTAGAAGTAATAAATTCGACATTTTTTAATTTAAAACGTCTAAATTTTAAATTGACTAATTACGAAGTCATAATTGTCCAATTTCAAAAGCTTTCAATTGGAAATCATCAAAGCATCAAAAATAGTATTTTTTTATTTATAAATGTACGGAGTAAATCTGAAAGACTTGAGGATGGACATATTAAAATGAAACTCTAAAGGATGAAACGAATAAATAAATTTTGTGATGATTGTGTAACGAAATCGAAGTTATAACTCGAATTTAGTTTATATTGAAAAATTGTATGAAAGAAAGATAATGTTATAAGATGTTGAACCGACTTACACTAGTAAACTCTCACACTAACAGAAATAGTCGCGAGATAAGAAAAAAACATAAAAAAAGTGATCGGAAAGTTTGGAGCTCTAAGGCGAACAACAAAGCACCGCGCATTATTATTAACAATTATAATACAATTTATTAATTTATGTTTTCCTTTTAAATGAGAAAATGAATTTTTTTCAAAATCATCAACTTTTTTCCCCTAGAGAATAAAGTAAAAAAATCTAAAAGTGATTTGACACCAGGTCGACTTCACAAACACATGTTCCTTGGGTAAATGCTAATGGGATAATTTTATATAACGCATCATGCACATTCCCTTTTTTTGTATCATGACTGAGCCCTAGTCTTCGTCCTTAACTTAGCCGATAGCAGTCCGGCATTAACGGTAATCCAGTTTGGATTATGGAAATGTTAATTGACCTCCGATCTGAAAACGTATTGGTAACGGTGGTCTGAGTGGACGTGTCGATTTGCTGCTCTCCGGAGTTTTTAAATTTCATGTGTTTTTCTTGCTCTTTTTTTAATAAAAATTTGCAAGTTGTGACTTCGTGCGTTCCTGGCGCGTCCGAGCAAGTTGTTTCTTTCGAAATTGCTGATTTTTTGCTATTTTCGAACTATTCAATATCTGTGAGTGATTATTTAGAAAAATGGGTGCGTGTCCAGAGTGCAAGGATATTATTTCCAGAGGAGGATCTGAGGTGCTTGTATGTTTGAAGTGTGGTGTGTTAACTCATCTGGCCTGTGAGAATTTTAAAAATCTCAAAAAAAACGTTGATAAGCTCAAAAAGGGTCAGGCAGATTTCTTCTGCATAAAATGCCAAGGGCAAAGTTTCAGCGACATCTCTACGGCAGTCGATGGTACTTCTTCCGGGAAACCTGCATTTCATATTCGCAACGCCGACGGTACGTCTTCCCCTCACGCTCCTGCCCCCTCAGCCACAACGGCTACCACCACCCAGCCTGATCTCGCTGCTATGATCAGAAGGACAAAAGGAAGCGCTTGCGCAGTCTCAGGAGATTCTCTCCAGGATCACTGAATTTGAAAATAAGCAGCAAGTATTCAATGACAATCTCCTAACTTCCATTCAAACGATCAAAGCGGATATTGCTGAGAACTCGAACCGAATTTCGGTAGATGAAGCTAGCTCAGAAATGGAAAAGGAAGATATCACTAAAATTAAAAAGAATGCTAGCGATTTGAATTTGAAAGTGGCTACTCTTGAGCATGCGCTGAACTTAAGCGAAAAGGCGGCCCTTCAAACGACCTTGGCAATTCATAATTTCCCTATGAAATCCAATAAAGATCTTATTGCTACAATGGACTCTATAGCTAAGGCTCTTGACGTTCCCTTTGTAAGAGAAGATGTAGTCAAAATATACAGAATCATTGAGGCGCCTGCACTCACGTGATCTTCTACCCCCCCCCTCCCATCATTTTAGTGAATCTCGGCAATCAACAACTGCGAGATAAATTTGTTGAGAGACGTATGGTTTCCAGAGACTTTTCTACTGAAAACTTCGGGTGGTCCAGCAAAGATGAACACCCTGTTTCTTTACGTGAGGCCCTGTCATCTCTGAACAGAAGAATCTACGCGATTGCCCTGGGTTTCATAAGAGACAAAATAATTAAATATCTGTGGATTGCGGGCGGAAAAATTTTTTATGGCAGAGAGGATGGATCTCCACGAATTTGCCTTGCTAATCTGCAGACGGTCCAGAGACTTAGATAGCAACTATTGCTTCGTAATGTCATCCTTAGTGTACATTCTGGTAAATATAATATAAGTCATCAATTAGACCAATTTCTATCTCATCGAGCATGCATACTAATTTTTTCAATTGAAAATTTTTATTTAACAACTCAAAGGTTTCTCATTTATTCTGATTATGATCATGGGATTTATTACGTTCTACAAAAACATCCGTTAATTCGAAGTAATTCTGACTATATTGTGTTTCATTGATTTATACATCTACGGTGTACGTAAATTTTCATTCTTCAGTCCCACTTAAGATTCTTTCAGATTTATATCTACACTGTCACTTCAGCAACTATTGGACTCTACTTAACCCTATTTGTGATTACTTCATTTGGGCTCTGTTGGTTATTGATCATGTAATTTTTATTTCTTCTATCTTTTTCATTGTGCTACCTATCTCTCAGGCAACTTGCAGCTCAAAACTAACCATTTTACATTTTAAATGGATATCTTAAATATTTATCCTGTTAACTTTATAATGCTTATTGCTTTTTTAGTTTTTACCTTTTATGTGCCTTATTCCCTGTTTATAATTGTAATCATGTGAACTGGACTTGGTTGGTCAACGTATTTCAGACACTTCTATATTTAACTATACTTGATCTTTACTTATCACTGTCAGAATGGAAACCTTAAATATTTGTGACGTTAACGCTCAGTCTTTACCTGCCCATTACCACGAATTTAAACATCATTTTATGTCCTGTTCATATCATATCGTAGCCGTGTCTGAGATCTGGCTTACGTCTAACACTCCATCTAGCCTCATAGCACTTGATCATTACACACTTTTCCGCAGAGATAGAGATGAGAGAATAGGGGGCGGGGTCTGTCTCTACATTCATGATAGCTTAAGGGGTGTACGGGTGGAAAAGAGTCCTCCTGTCAATTACCCTGTTGCTGAAATACCTTTTCATCAAGGTATCTTCTTTTCATGACAGCATGTTGGTAGGTGTGATTTACAAACCTGACAATGCTTCCTACTGTAGGGAACTTGAGACTGACATTTTTGACCTTATACCTAATTATAATAACATTGTACCTACTGGTGACCTAAACACAAATCTTAATGCCACCAACAATTTAACTGACTACTTAAAATCAGTAGTGTTCTCCACCAGATTATATATAGTTCCCCATAGTACCACGCACCACACCGATAATTCTAGTACATGGATTGACTTGATGATTGTTGATGATCAAGACTAGGTAATTTCTTCCATTCAACACTCAATCTCTTTCCTCTCAAACCACGATCTTATCAGCATTCAATACCAGTCCTCCTCTGATCCTTCCTCTGTCTATACGCAATCTCAAAAATGTAAATGAAGCTGAATTTCTTGAGCATCTCTCTACTTATGATTGGAAAAGAATTTTTATTGAGAAGGATATAAATGGAAAGGTTATTTATTTAACAACATGTTTATCTTTAGCTTTTGACAAATTTTCGCCTCTTCATACCCTTAAATAAAAAAAGAAGTCCACTCCTTGGATTACATCTTATATAAGAGACTTAATGAAAGAAAGAGAGAAAAAACGTAGATTGGCTAAGAGAACAAAAAATAATATTATTCAAGCCGAATTCCATAAATTGAGAAACTTAGTTCAAATATTCCATATTTTCCCAGAGACGAGACATTCCAGTTCAACAAATCGTTTGTGACACACGTTGTTCGCCAAAAAAAGGTCGAAAAATTTGTTATTAATTATTCATTGATATCGCAAGTTTGAGCGCGCCTGGGGCGCGCGACTGTTATTCCTCGCGCTTCGCGCTCGATGATATATTTATCTCGCGCTTCGCGCTGAATGATGTGTTTACCTCGCGCTACGCGCTCGGTATTTGTACTTCCCCCGCAATTGCGCCCAGACCTTTTAAAATGAAAGGTGAAATCATCGACAACTGTAATTTGGTGATTGTGACTTCTCTTTTGTTAAATCTCCTTTGGCTTTAACGAGCACATTCTCATCACGTATCTCGTGCTTCGCACTCGATTTCGTCCAAAATCTGAACTCTTCTACATTATGTTCAACACTATTATATCAAATGTATATCATATTTATTTCTGTATCTCAAGCTGGTACTGCTTATTAACTGAAAAAACGGGGTTACCGATCTGTCTCAATTTGCAATTAAATATTAATAAACAATAGGCGATTTTCAACTTTTCCTTTGTTTTGTAAGCATTGTTAGGGTATATTTCGTTCGTATATCAAGTTTCAAATAGTTTCAGTAATATTTGCCCAACTTACGACGATTTATTTCTTAAAAACTAATTGAATTTGGGGACACAGTTTTTTTAGTTTATCAGGCTTATTATTAAAAATAATGACCCGATCAAAAAATAGAAGATAGAAAAAAGTCCCGTCTCATCATTATCTACAAGCCTATGTTTTTCAAAAATTAATTTTTTGACTTTCAAATTTTCCATCCACCCAGACGTTTGGACAATACTTCTACCCGATCTCAAGCGCTGGGCGAGTTTCTCGGTCCAGAAACTCAACTGTAAAGAAGATATTTTTTTATTGGCATTAGGGTCGATAATATTCATTTGTTCTTTCTTTTATTTTTTCTAAATTAAGTGCAGAACACAAAACAAATAAATATTATCGACCCTATTGCCAATAAAAAAAGCCTTTTTTATAGTTGTAAACTTATTGTTTGATTATATCATCTTAAAAGATTATTATCTTATTATTAGTACTGTTATGCTTTTATTTTTTATTCTTCAAGACCTGCTCAGTTTAATTAATTTTATGACCTTGAGGAAATTATTTTTTGTAATTGATTGCATATAAAATAAGAATATATGTAATTGTTAATTTAGCATCCTGTGGCCCTAATCAAGGTAGGCGCCGTAATTCTGAATTTACATGAGATCTCCGGCTCATGAAACGTGGGATGTAAACTTCCTCTCTCTGGTCGGGTTACACGTGATAGTGTTACATGACCTGCAAATTGATGCACATTGTACACGCCCGGAATCAATATGGCTGGTTAATTCTTGGTCTCATAATCTTATTGTGTACACAAAGGAGTATGATATATCGATAATATAGATGTATCTATCTCATTGTATCCTAAATTTAATGCGATATCACATGCTTCATTAGGCCTTATTTGTTTCTACATTTAAAATTTTGTTTCTATTATATAATGTACAAAATAATTTCTCAATTAATTTATTCCGATTGAGGAAAGATATTATAACATCCTAAGTGCGTTATGAATCCAGGTAATGTATATAAATAATTTACAAACAAAAAAAACACTTACCTCTTGCATCAATTTTGAACTTGGGTGGAAAATTAATAATTCATCTTTGGCGTTTAGGTAGAGTCTAAAACATGTTTATTGGGTGAAATGTTTCGAATAATTTCATTCGTAAAAGCCACGTTTAATACAGAAATTTATCTTTTTTTTCAACTTCAACATCGTTCCAATATTTGCAACTGAATTGCGTTTTTTCAGTTACACCCTAGAGATTTGCGGTTCGTTACGCGCTTGTTGCCTCGTCACGGGCTTTGCTATTGGTAATGACATTATGTCAATTTCAGGGGTCGAAGATTTCAATTCAGTACTTTCCTTGGCTTAATTTTAACATTTTTTTCATAATATGATGAAAAGCGCTCATTAGAATCGTTTTTTATAATATCAGAGGAGTTACTCAGCAACTTCATACTTTGAAATTTTAGTGGTGTATACATTATCCTGAAGGTTTTCTTTTTGTAAAGTTGTTATTTATTTCTTGAAATATTATTTTTCAAGTATAAAATAGGTTTGGAATAGGATATACATTTATTTAGTTTGTTTGCTGCAATTGGAGATGAATAAAACTAGTTTTAATTTAGTATCGGATCTTGTATTTTCTTCGCAGTTACAATTTGCGCTGAGATCGACCGCAAATGTCTCCTCGAGGCAGATCAGTTGATCGACTGCGACTGGACAATTGGAAACGTCGCTTAAGCGTTAAATAGTAGGTAGTTACCCTGTACGTGCAGGGTTTTAGAACGGCAGGGACTGAAACGATTTAACGACAGGAAGTTAATGAAACTGCTTTACGAGCATTGTGAGACTCTCTGGTATTCTTTATCTTTAAGAAAACTAGGTTGTTACCTCATTTTCTTAAAGTTACAAACGTTTTAATGAACAAGATTTTTGCTTTCTTGTTTAAAAAATGCAGCTGTTAGTTATAAAATTCGAGCAAATTATTATGAAGATTATACATTTCTTTCTGCATCAAGGGCCTGTTAGTTCACAAAGAGGTATCTAATTGAAGTTCTTATATCTTGAAAGGAGAAATTTCTTTGCTTCGGATGAATCGCCTCGTAAGATTCCACTTTAAAGAATTTAATAATGGATAAAAATCGATTTCATGCTCTCTTATCTTCTTGTATTATGGACATTTGCCAGATGATTCCAGAAATTTAATACTTGACGCTGTGGAATGGAAAGAGTAAGATGAGAAACGGATCTGGTTGTAAACGGGTAAAAAAGGATAAGAGTGCGGTGAGAGCAAGAGCTCGATGAACGAGAGATTCTTCTCCCACAGGTAGTCAAGCAAACATTTAACTTCTTGGAGTCTGTGAATTTAACGATCTATCTTTGCAGTTCAGAGGGAACTTTACGTGAATTAATGTGGATGACAAATAAATTATTATTCTGATATTTTTCAAATTCGAGTTCAAAATCAATCGCAACCAAAATTTCTATTTGGATGTACGTATCATTTCTCGGTCTCAAATTCATATTCTACAGGGATTAGATACTCTTTTTTTCCCCTCGTCAATGGTCTTTCGTTTACGAGATATCAAGATTTTAACTTACCGCCTGGCGTCATGGCGTCCACGTTTATCGGCCGCTCAAGTCTAAACTTTAATCTTTAATGTATCTTAGAAACTAAGGCTCATAGGGTTAAATAAAAAAGACACATTTAATACATTTTTATGTACTTTTCATCTTTTAAAGTCCCATTGTACAACTACCCACAAATTTTCTTTCCTTGTCAGATATATTTTTTCCAGAACCTCTATATGATATTGATGCTGGTAGAATCATTTTAACGGCACACGAAGGAAAATAAGATTCGGAAAATATAAAAGGCAGTTTAAAAGCTGCTTCTTGTGTCCTCACTAAATCAATTTAACTTGAAGTGAACGAATAACGTGAATGAGAGATGACATTTTTTAAGCATGATCAATTTTCGGGGATGAGTACCGTCAGAAACTTGATCGATGACGACGTCCCAGTGAGCCGATCGTTTCGTCGCCACTGTTCATTGTAATCCCCTCGAATGCAAAACTCGTGTGAAAATCAACCCTACTTCCGAAACTCGTGGGATAACTTCCGGTTCGTTAAACCGTAAACGAGAAATCCCGGCTTTAGCCAGATTCTCGAAAGTTCAACAATTTTACTTGCCGGGCAGATTCAAAGCAATTAACAAGTTCCATTAAATTCCCTAAGTTGAATTCTAAAGAATGTGTCTACATATTTTGCAATATACATATATATTTATATTTTCTCACGTGAAGAATCATATTTGAAATCTGGATATTTTAGAGTAAAATATTTTAATATTTCATGCATTCCGAATGCGCTTTACTGTTTTTATTATATATAATATTTTCCTTCTCCTTGGGTAGCAATGAAAATAAACTACGTGTCAAAGTATATGTCCATCTATAGTTTGGTGCTTCCGTTTCAATAATATTTACCAGAACTCTGTCACTGCGGGACTCCAATGCAAACATCATAAAGCTGCATTGCGTGCTATATTCCATGTAAACACATTTTATGTTCTCTTTTATCATGACAGACTGCTTTTTCTTGCAGGTGCATGGTAGAAGTAGGTAAAGCGATAACATAAGTTCCAATTATATTAGGGTGACACGAAAAATCAATACCAATATAGCCAGGAGTGAATCACTCGAAAAAATATAATATAACGTTATACATCTGTTTGTTTTAATTGATGTGAGAGAAATATATTCCCTAAATGTTAATGTGAATAAAAATTCAATTATTATAAATGATCGTGTTGAATGTCAAAGCTTTATTTTGGATCCCAAGATGGATGGAAACACCCTTGCAAAATAATCAGAACATGCGTCCTAAACTACGAACCAAAACAGATTTGTGTGTAGACATCATCGATAAATCTAAATCAGAAGAATATTTTATGTCCCAAAGTTCTTTCTTTACCTCGATAAACCTTAACTTGAAGACAACTTTTATGTGACCCAAAAAGCAGTTAACGCTCTGGCACAGGCTTTCGTATACAAATCTAAAACGCCATGTAGCCAGGATTTCATAAAGGGAGGGGTTTGAAAGGCTGAACTGAATGTACTTTACTACTTACAGGGAAAATTAGGATAATTTATAACATAAAATTTATAAATGTCATATTTATCTTCCTGGCGGGAAAAATTGTTTTAATATCATGAAAATTCTACATTTTTACGCACATCCATGAAACTTTCCTCACGTATTTTTAATTATCCATTAATTAAGACCATATTAGAGCCATTCAGTTCTACATATATAAGGGGCCAGACATATTACACGTAGACAGTTATTGGTTGGGGGGGGGGGGGTCAAAAGCCCACGATTGTTCATGAGCGGTGCCGGGGGTTCTAGCCAAAATCCACGTGGATGCATCTTCTCCTGCACCTGTGGATTTCTTTGAAGAAAATAAATGAGAAAATATGAAATTTTCACTATTTTTTTTGTTTGGACTTCATTCCTAGTATCATTGAGCTTTTGTTCCCAAGAAAAACAGAATTTTCAGCCAATTTACCGCTCCTTTTGGCTGCCTTGCTTTTGAATACCACGATTGTCCAAAATTTCATAAAACATGGCATAAGTGCACGTGGACAGAGGAGTCAACAGGGGTCGTAAAAAGTCCACGTTTGTCCACAAGGGGGCGACCCAAAGTGATAAAAAATTTTCCACGGTGTATATGGACGGCCCCAAAAAGCGCGCTCTTCCATTTCAGACCGATTAAAGGAGAATCTAGGGTTTGAAACGAATTATTGTATTTTATTATGTTATATATATTTTATGTTATATATATATATATCATATTTATTATATATCATAATGATTATATTATTCCTTTACAAAATTTATTGCTTAAATTGGCATTTAATATTACACTCGCAGTATAATAATACATATATAGTACCGTAAGTGGGCGGTTAAGTAAGTATGCCTGTTTCATCATAAACAGGGGGGGGGGTAACACCCCCCTTGGCTACGCCACTGCTACTAACTATATTGTAAACACAACAACACAATTGCCTAGGTGAAAATCTACATCTGGGATCATTTATGATACCGTTACGGTACTGGCAAAACTCCAAATGGTAACTATGTTCCGTACTGTCCACATTACTGTTGTTTGCCTCAGTTATTGGCCAGTATTGTGTGTCAGTATCCCAGTACAGAGCATCTTATCATGAAGGCCTGAAGGGGTTGGCAGTAATGTGTCCCTTAGTTCTTTTTAAGATAAGTGAAACGTCAAACTAACATTCCCATTTTATTTGTTGCAGGTAAGCTCTTTTTGATGTCTCTCAAGATGCATTATATGTAAAAGAAGGGCTTCAAAGGTTGGGTAATGGAGTGAGGTAATGTTTTAAAAAAGAACACTATGAAATTTCTTAATGTGAGATTTGATATTACTCCGATGGGAATTACAGGAATGACGGGAAGGTTGTAGTTTAGAAACACAGTGTGTATGGTTAAGGAGAGATTTTTGTAGACGCATGTGCCTGGTGAACGGTAACATCGCAACATCCACCCAACGCTTATACACACCTAGAACGTAGAAACCCTCAAGGATAACGTACCATCCTTTCACGTATCTTAATGTTAGAAGGGTGCCATCGCCGTGGTGAAAAAGCCATTTCACCGCTCTTACGGGTACTTAACCTCACTCTCTACCGCCTCTGGCACCAGTTCGGACATTCTCAGGCACATTGAAGGCGTCTGCCAAGACGTCACTGAATGTCTTTTAGTTTAATGAACTTGAGATCTGGTCATGGCTTCTGAATTTTGCCTCGAGTTCAGACTTTAAGAATCTTTTAAGAGTTAGATGATTCTTTCATTAATTAAATTAGTTTCCCCAATTTTCAACCAGATATCGCATTTTGTGTGAACATAAGTTGGGTGGTAAGTTGTTAGTGCACAGGTACCAAAAAAATGTTCTCAAAATCCCTGATTATTTTGGAAAACATTCTTGTTTTTCGTAGTTTTTGTACGTTTTTAAATTTTCCAATTGACCTAAGGGGTCATCCATAAATTACGAAACGCAATTTTCAGACAATTTTGACCCCCATTATGTAACACTAGGCTAGGCCCCCCCCCCCTCCCTTCGAAAAAGTGTTACGTAATTTATGGATGACCCGTAAACAGTGACAGACATTTTAATCTCGTAATTCTAACAAAATTGGCGGGCAGGAGCTTATCAGCTTAGTTTTATAAAATCATTTGAAGCCTAATGAACTTTAGCAAATGGGAATTCCAGGTTTCATAAATACCCCGCTGCAATTAATCTGTATATGATAAGGAGGACATATTTAAATGTTCCGCATCTACTTGAGTCTTGTCTACACAGTTTTTCCGATCTCAACCACTGTTTATTTACGCTCTCGGGAACTTCCACAAAGTGGCGCCAGCAGATTTGAAGAAGTGTCCCTGGGGAAAGATGACGTAACTTTCGCGGGTTCCCTCGTCTAACCTAAACTCAACTTTTTGCGTTTCGAAAACGGTGGCAGCAAGAAGGAACCAGTCACGTTTCCATCTGCCGACAAATCGCCAGTCGCGCTAAGCACGTACGACCTAACCCACATCCATGGGGCGGGACTGGAAATGAGAATGCAAAGCGGGGATGAAAATCGTTTCTCTTGCGTGCGTTGCATCGAATGCATTTGAAATCGGAAAAAGGGGAGTCCAGTGCGTAAAAAGCTTCTGTAATTTCCCCCGACTGCATTAAAGTGCTTCTCAGTAAATACTCAAGGCATGGAGTGCAACATGAGGATTGTGAGGGACATTAAAATTTTTTTTACCACATTTCCGGGTAAAAAATGTCCGTACGTCGAGAGTAATCTCCGGAGCCAGTTTATGCCCGAAAATAATGTAAAAAAGTTGCTATATTCCCGGGAACTTCTTTAATTCTACACCAAAGTTCTTCCGGTTGTATCAATATCCTCAATTTATCGATGTCTGCAAATTTAAATGATATATAATCAGTTTTTATATTATGGGAGAGTGTTTTATATTTTACTAATACCTTAAAATTAGTTTTCACATGCAGTGATCTCATGTGCGAATTCCGATTTCCTGTCTTCGGCGATAGAGGACAGCGATTTTATTTTACCACAATTGCCCAGGGGGAAATTTACGCAGATAAGCACGAAAATTCGATTGGTGGAACAGCAGAGGATTTGCAGGACGCAAACTGAGCACCTTTGTGGTAAACCAATATTTCCTGACTCCAAAACTTGTGCAGCTCTTGTTATCTCTGTATTCCTGTTTAACAATACCAAACCGGGTTTAAATATCCCAGCCAATAACAAGGTTCCTGAGAGTTTGCATTCTATAGACCACTTTAAGCTGCCTTTATTTTCTCCAGTCTGGACCAAATTTCAAGCTTTTAGGCTTTTTGTCTTGCATTTTGTATCCAATTTATTTCATTCTCCTTTCTGCACTCTTCTATAATTTATAAAATATGTATTCTCTCTAAATCTGAATTAGTGAAATTTCACTAATTCAATTAGAGAGAAGTCGGTCACTAACGATTAGTAGAAAACTACTAATTTGATTAATGGAAACTGTCCACTTATGAAATTAGTAAAATCCCACTAAGCAATTAGTAGTTCTTGTCGTTGCAGTGACACAGCTCATTCGCCAATTCTTGTGCGGTGATCTGTGCAGCCTCGTTAAAGCATTTGCCCATTTTCGCTGGAAAAATACAATGATCCATCTAACAATAACTAAAATAAAAGACATTATTAATATAATACATTGTGTGTATTCCAAATGGTTTATTGTATAATTGGAAATCAAAATTTTGTTTTGAATAACGTAACCTCAAAATTAAATTATGTATTACAATTATCATAGTAAGTATAATATTATTTTATAATGCATAACCTCGCTTACAGTTCACTAATTCGTTAGTGATCGCGCTAGGTTACTAATGAATGAGTAAAGCGAAGTTACTAAATAACAGTGAACCACGTTTACTAATCGATATTAGTCAAACTTATACTAATTTATTAGTAAAATACTCACTATTTTAGAAGTAAAACATGAAAATATTACTATTTTGTTAGTGAAACATACATTTACTAATTCAACTAGTGAAATTTTCACTAATTCAGATTTAGAGAGTTATCTTATAGCAAACGGTAGTTGTCTAGTTTTTTCTAGTTCTCTTTTGTGAATGTCTCGAGTATCTGAAATCCAATATGAAGAAATATAATTTTTGCTTTCAGCTGTTAAGTAAAGTATATTTTCATGGAAATAACTTGAAACTTTTTTCTATAACCGTTCGGAATATATTTCAAAACTCTAAAGATTATTCAATCGGCCTTTGAGGTGTTTGGAAAATAATTAATATCAGGAAAATATGGTAGCCCCCACTGCAAAATAAAGTGGAAGGAATATGAGAAAGTACATTTAAACCCAAATAATTGAGGAAAATAACGATTTACACTTTATATCAGACGATTTACCTTGTCGACTTCAGCCTAATTCCCGTCGAGATAAAGGATCCCATTTCCATTTCTTATTTTCAAGCAATAGTGGAACCGCAGAGCTTTTCGGACTCGGTGCAAACCGTTGTCTCCGCTTCTTTTTCCAAAGGGTGTAACTCGATATTGCATTAATGCGGGATGGTTTGACTGTGTGTGTTCAAGTCAACCGCAATATTTCGTCGGTCCGGTGTCATGTGGTGTGGAACCCAGGGGTATTGCGTTTCTAATGGAGAAGAGATTTATCCAGAGACGATTAAAGGAGATACGATATTAAGAAGTCTTCTCGTAAAAGAAACTGCACAATGTCCTTGATCGCATCGACATCGGCTTCATTCAGTTATCATCATCACCCACAAATTGAATGGGCCCGCAGCTATATTTATACACATCATACTATCTTATTAACATGCGGGTGGGCAGACAACAGGAAAGGTGATTGAGATTTATATTTCGTAACGTTTAATTAATATTTATCACGTTCTTGATTTTGTATCAAATTCCATTTTTCCATTTTTTAGTTTTAACGAAAAAAAAGTTTAGAAGTACCTACATTTCCATACGGCTAGCTTGATCTTTTCATGAGAAACTTCGATTTCTTATACCTATATTTTCACATAAAAATTATATTATTGCAATCAGAGAAACATTTTAAATTACCTTAAAATTTTAAGATAGTGTAGGCCTTTTCCGTTTTTTTTTAAATTTTATTAAAAGATGGCTAACATTTTTCGACTCGGATCCGAGTCCTTTTCAAAGCTCAATTCTGATATATATATATATATATATATATATATATAATTTTAACAGATTTTAAGAGGATAAAAATATTTTCTTAAGTTTCCTAAGAAAATGTACAATGATTTTTTCATTTTTTTGAATTAATTTGAGCAGCATATTTAAAAAGATTTGGAAAGATTTTAGGATAATACAAACATTACAAGACATTTCAAAACTTTTAAAAAATTGTCTACAAAAATCTGGAAGATTTTAAGGCAGTTTTTATAAGTTTGCACAATTTAAAGAAAAATCGGAAAAAATTTCACTTCATTCGAAACATAGTTTTGAATGTATTAGAAAATAATTTTTATATTGAGAAGATTTTTACAAAAAAATTTTTAAATGTAGATTTTTGAAGATTTTGAAATCAAATTTTGGAATATTTTGAAGAATTTTGGAAGGTTTCAATAAAATAAGTTTTTTTTCTCAATATTACTTGACAACATTGGAAGTCAAAGTGTGGATTTGTTTTGAAGGCGCGCGAGGAATCTTGAAGTCTTCAAGTTATACAAATATAATTTTTCGAAGATTTTGGAGAAAATTCAAAAAGATTTGTGAAGATTTCACATACGTCGAAAAAAAATCTGAAAAATTTTGAAGTATTTTTTTTTAATTTTACAGGATTTACAAAATATTAGAAAAAATTAGAATCAGTTTAAAATATATTTAAGACTTTAAGAAGTTTTTCAGAAATTTAAAAATATTTTATAAATTTTCGGAAAACTATTTAGGTTTTAAAATATTTGTAATCTTATAAAAACTAGAACGTTTGTTAAAATTTGGAAAATTCTTAAAAATTAAAAAAATGCTTTAAAACGTTCAAGATTTTTTTTTACATAATTAGAAATTTTGAGAGAAATCTTATGAAAAATTTCGTATTATTTCAAAATTCTTGAGAAGCTTCTCAATTTTTTTCAAAATACTTGAAAATGTAGTTTGATTTAAAAGTGTTTGAAATTTCTCAAAATTTAAATTATTTCAACATCTTTTTAAAACTTGAAAACTTTTGAAATATCTTTTGAAATAATTCAGTTTTCCTACAAAATTTCTTGATTTTCTTCAAATCTTTTAAATTTTGTTCTGAACAAATCATTCTAAAATCTACATCATTTAAAAATTTCCTAAAAATCTTATTATCAGTACCGGTCACTATTTATTACGGGTACCGACAGTTTATACATTTCGTAAATTAAGATATTGTAAGTTTTTGTCAATTGTTTCATTTTCTTATATCTGTCAAAGTAAATATCAGCATTATTGTCTCATATTGAAATATGAAATAAATATAATATTGAGAAATCATATGAAATTAAAACATTCTCTTTTATCGTGAAATAAATCACTTATTTAGAAACTTTGAGTTACACAACTGATGGTGCAGTAAATTCGTAATATTTATTAATAGACTTAATTAACTGCCAGTTATAACTTAAGCAGGCTATTTTTAAATAACTAGCAAAATTCTTAGAAACTAAAAACAAATTTTTTTGCAAGAATAAAAACCGAACACATTTGGACAAGCACAAAAATAGGATTTATTTTGTTTAGACAGCCTGCTTTAAAAATTCAGGCTTTAAAAAGTCGAGAAATAAAAATTAATTGTTCTTTATCAGGAGATTTACGAACATGTCCTCTTCTTCTTTTCATATCTTGCTTTGTTCATGAAATCATTAATATCAGTATATTTTTGAAAAAATTAAAAAAATATAAATTCAAAATGAACTATTTTTCCTTTCTCTGATTATTGATGATTATTGTTGGGTATGTAACTTTTTCTATTTTCAAAAATTGTCTATCATTATAATAATATTTGGCTCTTAATTCTGCAATTTTAATAAAAGACAACGGTAACATAATAAATAGAAATAATGGACTCTGGTGGCAGATAATTGTGCACTTCTCAGATAGTGCTAATGGTAACTCCTCAAGCAGAAACTTCAAAGGTAAATCATTTCAGAAATTGCTAACTTTCATCATTCACCGACGTGCAACGTGCACCTTCAAAGCAACTCTTAGGTGCATCCGCCAAGAAGGAGCAGTTGTCAGCGCATGTTTTTCACATTTTCTGATATTCTCCTATTCCATTAGATCGGCAATCTCCCACCTCATCTCTGCAATTACCTATATACAATTATGAAGAAATAATTCCTGCTAAAAATAGGAACATCTGCCACTGTAAAATGAAGGCTTAGTTGTCATATTTTTTCATATGTTTCTGTAGAAAATTGTGAATTTTTACAAATGCTTACGAATAATTGCCACAATTTAAAATAATTACAATTACCGATTATTTATCTTCTACGAAATATGTATTTTTGATAATTAGAAAAATGAATGTGAAATTTTTGTAAAAATTCATACAATATTCACGTCGAAATTCATAGATATTTCAATATAAATTTCTACAAGTTTTGGTTGAAACTTAGAAAAATTATAACTATACGAGAAAATAACTATTCCCGAATCCAAAATGCATTAAAACTTCATAGAGTTTTGCATAAATGTCAAAGTTGCGAGGTTACAAAGCTATCGTCAAAAATTGAAAAAAGCCTGCTAAATGCCTGTCTATTGCACAAGAAGGATGCATAATGCATACAAGTTCATCCTTATGCATCCTTATTCATTATTGATGCACGACTGCAGGGGCTGAGGGAAACATGAGTGTCTTATGCTCCTTCAGGGCCTGAGCGCAGATTGCCGAACAGTAGTGTCTGTAGGCACATGCTGACATTGCTGACACTTCGCGCACATGTACGATCAGAGACTATCGTTTTTATTAGCCCCGTGTTTATTATTTATAAAGTTGTATTTTCCGCCCAGAAATTTAGGCCCACTCCTTAGTTTATTTACTTGTAGAGTTCTTGGCACCTTCTAACTACTTATCAAGAACATCCTGGCGAGTTTTCTGAATATTCAATTTTCATCAAAATAATACAAAATTATTAATGTCATTTTTTAAAATTTTATACGCAGCGAGTTCTGCGCGAAAAAAACACTGTTCAAATAAATATGAGATCTCCTTATCACAAGCACATCATGTATGTGAAAATTAAATCGCACTTAAACTTAAAATTTCCGCTTGAATGATGCGCGCAGCACGTCACGTGCAGCTGTTCCCGGCATGTTCTCAGTTTCCCACCGTTTTGTGTCAGGAATGCCCAGATTAAGCGTTTGAAATCTGATAATTTGTAATTTTCTAATTGTAAACAAATGCAAATTCATTATACATGAACAATTTCCTATTTCCCATTATAAACATATATAACCATCAACAAGATATCTATTCGAAATCTGTTAAAAATTAAGTGATTTGCAAACTAAAACTTTCCACCATGCTGGAAGCTTTTCTTTTATTCTGATTTTCTTCTGGGCTAGTTCAAATTGAAGTTTTTGATACGTAGAATTGCGATAAAAAAACAAATTTGATAAGTTACTACGTTATTGGATATGTTAAAAATGTGGGGTTATTTAATTTTCGCGCTGCTCATCCTACATTCTATCACAGGCAACATGTACACTGTAGCCATACAATAAAATATTTCATTTATATTTTTGGTTCGACTGAAGCGACATATTAAACTTATCCCCTCCCGCTGCTACTTGAATCAAATCCTACTTAAATCAAGAGTGCCTAACAGTGCACACGCGATGATATGAAGTTGGCAACATTCGACACCACTATCCTTACATCTGTCATTTATCCTCTTTTGTCGAATAGTGTGATGCCATGCCATGTATTGCTATCACGCCATACATGCCTACATTATGCCCTCATTAATTTAAAACAGGAGTGTCCTACAGTGCACACGCGATGATATAAGGTGGAGACAAATATTGCCAACTTCATATCATCACGTGTGAACTGTTCGGTGCGCCCCCCCCCCCCGAAAATGGGGAGGTTTTGAGATATTCGCGCACATAAAAAAGCTTCTTACAAAAGTTGGACTACTCTCAGAGAAGCATTTTTTTCAAAGAGTACATTTTTTGATAAAAGTGATCAATTTCGAGATAACATCGATTAAAGAAATAAACAAATTCTGAGCCAAAATAGAAAGCTGGTTTTCTTGGTAGGAAACAATTTTATCAAGAAATTTCAAGATATAAAAGATATTCCTTTTTGGGCCTACTTCAACTTTCATAAAAAAAATTGTATTCTTATGTTTAGATTTAACAAGTTAATGCGCATTTTAGAATGTACATACTTTGACGTGCTGTACCTTTTGTAATTATTAATAAAACCTTCTGGAAATTTGTACATGGATAATGTAAAGCTTCATTAAAAAATTAGCGTCAGCTGATTTAAAATCCAATAATAACTCTTTTTGCTATAAAAAATAATGAACAAAGTCTTGTTTTCGGCTTCTAATAATCGTAGAGACTTGTAATAAATCTGAATAATTTTCATAAAAATTAAAAAATTAAATGACTTTTTAAAAATATTTCTATTACTTATACCTTGTTTATTATTAAATTTAATTTTCATGGTTAAAATGTAATCGATCCTTATTGCTATTATAAAGGACGATTTTTCAGTGGCGGCATGTGGCCCCCATAAACCATCCCAAATTTTTTCTAAGCCAAAGGCGTCAACTTGTCGCTCGGGCTAGTTGTGCCCAGGATGCGAGAGCCCCTTGCAAGAGTGACGAGTTTACGCCTTTGGCTTCGAAAAAATTTGCGCATTAACTTGTTAAATGTAAACATAAGAAGAAAATTTTCTTTATGAAAGTTGAAGTAGACCCAAAAAGGAGTTTCTTTTATCTCTTGAAATTTCTTGATAAAATTGTTTCCTACAAAGAAAACCAGCTTTCTATTTTGGCTCTGAATTTTTTTATTTCTTTAATCGATGTTTTCTCGAAATTGATCACTTTTATCAAAAAATGTTCTTTTAGAAAAAAATGCTTTTCTGAGAGTATTCCAACTTTTGTGAGAAGCTTTTTGCTGTGCATTCAATATTTTCAACACAATATGCACAATTTTCTTTTTCCTCACTTTCCCACGTAATTGTTAATTTTTTATGTTAACTAGCCGTTTTTCTAGCCGACCATACGTTCGAACTTTCAAAAAACCTCAAATTACAACAGGAATATTGCATTAATTAAAAAATAAATAAAACGCGAATATCTCGAAACCTCTCCATTTTTCGGGGGAGGGGGGCACCCTACTTTTTCGTAATCAGCACAACATTTTACACAATATTCAGTAAAAAAAATCTGACGGACCTAGAACGGCACACAGGATTATACCCAGCTCCTAGAGTAAAGGAGAAATGGAGGCAGGGAACGAAATAACAAGAGAAGAAGTGGATGAGGCAATAGATAGACTAAAAAGAAACAAGGCTACAGAAGATGATGAGAGGCAACGTAATATGGAAGATCTGCAACAAGGTCTGGAAAGGAGAAGGGGGGCCGGACGATTGGATGATAGGGCTTGTGGTACCGCTTGTCCAGAAAGGGGAAGGCAAGAAGGTAGAGGAATGCAGAGGGAACACTCTCATGCCAGTGCACGGAAAGAAGACTGTGGTTGGCTCAGCCCTAGGTATGGTTGCCTCATCCATAGTATATTAAAAATATTGCCTAGCTATAGATATGTTTGCTGCGAACATAGCGGCTGGTTGCGTTGCCTTGGTTACGTGAGAAAAGGTATATGATTGTTCTGATCATAGCAATGGTATAGCACAGTCAGTGTAAAGTCACTAATTGCCAGTGAAATCTCACTTATTCAAATAGCCAGAATCTGGTCACTGAAAACCAGTGAAAAGTTACTTATTCATTCAGTGAATGTTTCACTTTTGAGAGTTAGCAGCACTGCATCACGTCAATTTAGCAGTGATAATAAAATAAGATTTTAGTAGATTCAATGAAGTAATCATAGTAAAAACTTAAAACCCATAAATTTGATCAAATATTTTAAAATGTGAAAAGATATGATGCTTCTAAATGACAAAAAACTTCACATATTTCTTTACTTTCAAGATTCGACTATCATGTACACACCCGTCAAGTAAGTACTTTTTTTACGAGTTAGAGTATATTTTCCCCGCAGTAAATTCAGCACACTTATAGTCCGAAAATTTACAAATTTATTTCTTAACAAAATTATTTTTCCTACTCAAGTAAAAGAATAACAACAACGCTTTACTTTAAAACTTAGAGGTTATGTCTCGCATGATTTACTCCGGTGTTACTGAATTGATTAGTGAAAAGTCCGGCATCACTGATTAATCAGTGAAATGTCCAACTACTATTTCCATCAGCGAATTTTTCACTGATTCATATTTAGAGAGTTAACATGCCGTATTGTATCGACCAAATCAGATGGCGATAACAAGAATAATCTATATACATAAATCGAATTAACAGAGTAATGCCTTCATTAGCCTCTTCACTTCCGGAAGATTCGCTGTAGGTTTGACTCTATCAAAGGTTAGATGGATGTCGAATCGTGTCTTCTCCAATACGATCCACTGCCGTTGACTTTGAACTGGGTATTCGCAGTGTAATGCAAATTATCACTTGAAGGCTACCGCAAAAGCACGCATGAGACTTTCTACTAAAATGGGCAGCTCATCTATGATGACATATTATCCAGTTTGAAGGAAATAAATGTGAAAGTTGACAATCTCAAAGTGAAGCTAACCTAAAATTGGAGCGTGAATTTCCAGGTTAGAATTTTTACGAAATAACGTCAGTACGTGAGGATCAAACTTAGCTTCAAAATCGTTTATATAATTGGCAAAACCAATACTCTTGGAAATATTTCTGCATTCTGCGTTTATTCCACAACTCACAATCCCAAAATAGTCGAAATGCTGTCTCACTGGAGAAACTGGCAGTCAGAGTGGCATTAGAAATTAAAATGACGCGCAGAGCGTGGTATGCAAATAATCCCCAAAGATATGGCTGTGTGCACCATAGATACAGCATCAGATACAAGTGCCATTTAGACTGGATAGGACAGCCTCAGTATGGTTGGCACATCCATACCTCATGCAACCACATGTCTATGGTTCACACAGACATTTTACTTAGTACCTGCATTCATAGCTTAAGTCGTATCAACGTGTGACTGTGGATATCTCAGCAAAATTATGTGCAACAATATTTGAATGGCTGTAACAACCATACCTTTTCTTTCTATACGGGTTATGAAATATATTCAGAAATTCTGAGAAAAAGGTTAGAGTCAGATAGATGGAAAAGAAAGTATCCCACACAATCAGACGGGATTTAGAAAAGGGATGCGGACTATAAATAACATTTACGTACTGAACTACTTGGTTAACAGAAATTTATTGAGAAAGAGAGGAAAATTACTCGCATTATTCGTAGATTACAAAGTAGCTTCTGACTCAGTAAACAGAATGTTGTATGGCCGGCAATGAAGGAGAAGGGAATAGAGGAAAGGTTGGTGGAGAGGATAAAGGAAATTTTTACTGAAACCAGGATTAGGGTGAAAACAAGAAATAAAAAAGGGGAGGTATTCTGGACAGGAAGGGATCTAAGGTAACTGTGCCCGTTGAGTTCGCTACTTATTTAATATGCTGCTGGCAGACCTGAGGAGAAGCTAACGGAGAAAGGGAAAGGGGGAACGGGTTTTGGGTAATAGAAAACTATACTCTAGCATACGCGGACGACGTAGTTCTGTTAGCAGATGACGGTGAACGTAGAGAAGACCAAGGTGATGTGCTTCAGAAGTAGAAAGACTAAAATAAAATATGTTTGGAAGATGAACGGGCAAACAGTGAAAATTTTGGAGGAGTTCTGTTACCTAGGTTTTTGATTTAAGGCAGGAGGGGGAAACGAGGTGCAGGTAAGGAAAAGAATAGAATGTGCGAGTAAAGTAATGGGCCAAGTATGGGATATAGGAAAGAGAAGGTTTACTGACGATTGGAGGATGAGGGTCTAGTTGTTTGATGCGTTGGTTTGTTTAGACGGTGTTGTGTTATGGAGTGGAGGTCTGGGGATGGAAGGAACATAGCAAAGTGGAAAACATGCATGAGAGATTTCTGAGATGGGTGATGGGGGTTAGTTGAAGTTGCCAGGATGCATGTTAAGGCAAGAATTAGGAAGAGAAAAAATGGTAACGAAACAAATTAAGAGAGCCTGGAGGTTTGAAGAGAAGCTAAAAACATGAGAGGGGAGCAGAATAACACAAGTATGCTTGGGTGAAATTCGGAACAAGGACGCGAGAGGCAATTTGGGAAATTCCAAATGGGAGGAAGAAAGGAAAAAATTAGGAGGGTTTGCGACATACGAGAAAGGTTCTGGATGGAAAGATGGAAAGATTATGGATTCGAGGTACAATAGATGGTATATGATGGTCAAAGGGTTGACGGAACCAGAATATTTGCATAAATAAAAAAAAGGAAGATAAATAGAGTAGGGTTGTACGGTTAAGATTGGAGGAAGGAGTGAGAGCTTGTGGATATTGGATGGATGAAGAGGAGAATCTGTGTAGAGAATGTGGATACGAAATGGAGTCATGGGCACACGTATTTGAGAGGTGTACAGGAGAGGGAGATGGACAGTTGAGTGTGGATGAGAGTGTAAGATTGATTTTGGATGGTAATGGACACGGAGTGATGTAGATGAAGAAATTTGAAGAAGTAAGAGAAAGCAAGGAAACAGGGCAGAGCCAAATGGTTAATCCTATTAAAGGAAAGTAACTAGTAAAAAGTTTATTTTAAAATCATTGAAGAACTATTTTTATGGTAAGAGGAAACCGAAGCCCTGGAAGATCGCTCATTTATATAATTTTTAGTATTATTGGTATTAATATTATTGTTATTTTTGAGTAAGACGAAACAGTAGAATATAAGCAGTGGTTAATTTAGATTAAGGGCATGTGCTACTTAGAAAATGATCGATTTTAGCAGTGTGAGGTTCCCCCTGCTTTTTTCCTGCAATATTAAAGATTTTGCCTTAAAAATTTGGGGAATGATAGCGAACATGCTAACGGACGTCCCCGAACTCTTCTCTTGTTGAATAATTAAAAAAAAAATCATTTTGCTGAATTTGATTAATATGTGTGTATTTTGAGGTACAACAGTGTTTTGGGGTGATTTTGGTTAATGAATCAATTGTTAATACATTAAAAAATCGTTTATTGAATTATATTGAAATAGCACGGGACACTAATCAAAGAGAAAAATCTACTTTATGAATTGAAGTTCGGCGCGAATAACAACGAAAAGTTCTTAGCTCGGGTGAAGTACAAGACGAAGTGATGATCGCTGCCTGGAATATGGTGTCTCGAAGGAGAGGAAAAGTGGAAAAATTGGGAAAATAAGTGGGAGCAAATTTGAAGATTATTGGTGGAATTCGAGAGGGTGGAGGCACCGGTTTCTGCTCTAAAATTTGGAAGGAGGGGATGGTGGGAAAACATTGGAAGAAAGGACCGGAAGATGCAAGATGGGATTGCAAGAAGTCGATAGGGTAATAACAATTAGGACCTAATCTAGGACCTTAGGCTGTACCGAGGCCTTTTTAATTTTTGTGGACAAAAACCCGGGGGAACTGAACCCGATTTACCACATGACGAAGTATCACATGCCCTTAACGGAGACTTTGGAACACCAGGTCGAATCGCATAGCATGTAGACCCGAGCCCCGGCAAGCGGGGCTCTGCAGGGGCAATTCATTATTTCCCTAGCTTCTCGTGGTACCAAATGACCGAAACACGAAAAATAAAAGAAAACAAAAACAATGAGGGGCCCGTTCCGGGACCCTCTTCTAACCCACCACTAAGGGTGGATGGTACCTCAGGGGGCAGTCCACCAGGAGCGGTGCGAACTTCTGATAACGATGGCAGCAATCTTGTTGGCACGGTGAAAGAACAGTTAACGGAACTCTCCATAAGGAAGAAGCAACTTAGCGGGGCACAAAGAAGGAGAGACCGCAAAGCGCGGTTCGCAAACAGCAGCCGAGGCACCCAACAGGGGGCAATGGTTGTGGAAACTTTACCTGGAGCAATTCCTCAGGCTTGCTCTATGGGCAAGACGAAGAAGGACTCCAAAGACACTCCCCCAAACAGCGAGCTGAAACGGGAGCAGGCCCTGGATACACAGGGCCTCACTTTCGCACGGATGGCTAACAACGCCCTGATGAGAGTTTCCGTTGCGTCGGGTTATCCTGAAGCCTGTGCAACTCCCGAGGAGTTAAGACAGGCTGAGGGAGGAAATCTCTATACAGATTGACGCGTTACCCCGATAGGGGCGCGCTTTCACATTCAACGATATTTTTATCAGGCTGGGGGCCATCGTAGTGGACGCCACAGACTGCTGGTCGCGGGACTGGATAGTAGGACGGAATGTCTGCAAAGGTACCGCAGGGCGACCGAACTCTACGGACCAATTCATGGAAGGTGTATTCCGACAAGCAGGGATCCAGGTCGAAGGAGAGACTGCATTCTAGTTGTTGGTCTTCCAGAATTCTTAATCAGAGCCCTTGCGGCTCTGGATTACCGACCCTATCTAGGGGCGGGTACGGTTACCTTCCGGGTGACCCATCTGGGATCCGAAAGGAGACCAGAAGCGTCCGGAGGTGCCCCGAATTAGCGTTTCAATGGCTAATTCGGCGGTTCGCATGTCAGTGGTGCAGACAGGGCTCGCACTAATCCAATAACCCTGGTTATACAGGGAAAGGATTAGTGGCTTGTCGGGGTGTGGCTCCATATATAAGGAGTCACACCAAAGAAACACCAAGGGCATGCACAGCCGGCAAGGGTATGCATGCGATCTTGGTGCCTAAGCTCTGCTCCGAGGATCTCACCGTCATTAAGGTGACACTCAGTGGTAGAAGCGGGGAAAGGCTAGAGGTGTTTATCGCCTCGGCTTATTTCCGGGGCGATGCTGAGGGACCTCCGCGTCCCAGAGAGGTGGAGGCTCTGATTCGGCGCTGCCAGGAGAATGGGATTCCTCTGCTGTTGGGCTGTGATGCAAACTCCCACCAAACGGTGTGGGGGAGCGCAAACATCAATGACAGAGGAAGAGATTTAATCGAATACCTAGCTTCCAGATTAAAAACAGGAGTGAGGTTCTCGATTTGACTCTATGGTCGGATGAACTGAGGAGCAAGGTAATGGACTGGAGAGTTTCCGATGGCGAGTCTCTTTCGGACCACAAATATATCTTCTTTCGGACCACAAATATATCTTCTTCCGGTTAACCCTAGTAAAACCGGTGGTTTCAACGATCATAAATCCCAGAAATAAACTTTGGGACTCATATAAAGAGGAACTCAAAGATAGGCTTGTGGAATTCCCCACAAGCTATGGTACCCTAGATGAGTTAGAGCACGCCGCGGATTTTCTGCGAAGGACTCTGACTACATCATATAAGAACAATTGCCCTACAAGCACAATTAAGTCTAGGAAAGGAGCAGTATGGTGGAACATCCACCTGAAGAAACTCCGTAAAAAGACAAGAGCATTGTGCAATAAGAAAAACAGAACTAAATTGCCTTCGGACTGGGACATTTAGAAGACGGCCCAGTATGAATACAATACAAATATAAGAATGTATAAACAGGAGGATTGGGGGGCTTCTGCGAGGAATCGAAGAACATTCCGGAAACAGCCTTGGGCTAATAAGGCTCGATAATGGTGAGTTTGCGGAAGACAAAGAAGCAACGCTGAATCACCTGATGGAAGTTCACTTCCGGGTTTTCAGCGAATTCGGACCGTCCAAGAGGTGGCGGCTGGGGCCAAGAGAAGGACAAGGCTGATTGGAATTTCGCCGCTGAGGTTGTTGATAATAAGAAGGAGGAATGGGTCGTAGGGTCGTCCTGTCCCTTTAAATCATCAGGGGTGGATAGCGTCTATCCAGCGCTTTTACAAAAAGGAATACAGTTCGTCGTCCCTCCACTGAGGAAATTATTTCGGGCAATCATTACCCTAAAACACGTGCCATCGGCATGGAAGTATGGCAGAGCGGCCTTCATTCCCAAGCCTGGGAAGGAGGTTTTCACTGCTGCAAAAGATTTCCGGCTGATCAGCTTAACTTCTTTCATCCTGAAGACGTTGGAGAAGCTGGTCGAGAGATATATCAGGCATGAAGTGCTTTTAGCCTTCCCACTCCACAGAGGGCAGCACGCCTATCAAGCAGGCTGCTCGGTAGAAACTGCGGTCCATGCTGTTGTGGCAAAATTAAAACAGCAGCTGGAACAGATGGAGTATGCTGTGGGCACCTTCTTGGATATAGAGGGTGCTTCAGCCATACCCCTCCAGAAGTCATCTGTCGAGAGGTTTCGAAATATGGCGTACCAGACCACCTAGTAAGCTGGACAGGAAGCATACTACGCCGGAAAAGACTCGAAATCACATGGGGCGAAGGCATAGCCAGGGGAATAGCACAACGGGGATGCCCACAGGGAGGTTTCCTGTCACCCCTCCTGTGGTGCATTGTAGTGGACGGCCTCCTTCGTAGGCTAAATAAGAAAGGGTATTATACCCAGCGCTACGCGGAAGACTTTGTAATCCTTGTCAGGGGGGCTCATCTGGAAACGTTGATAGGTTTTACAAGGTCGGCGCTGCGCATCGTAGAGTTCTGGTGCGATGACTCAAGACTATTGGTAAATCCGGAAAAGACCAGCTTGGTCATTTTCACGAGAAATTACAAAGTCCGGAAAGTTGGCGCTCCTGTATTTTGTGGCGGGAGGCGGACGTTTTCAGATTCGGTTGAATATCTGGGAGTAATGCTAGACAGCAAAATGAACTGGGCGAAGCACCTGGAGACCCTATACAGGAAGTTTGTCATGACTTTTTGCATCTACAGGAGAGCCTTTGGCCTAGAATTGGCACACTGCCAATTCTAGAGATGAGGCAAGATAAAATAAAAAAACGCTACAATTTTACCAAAACTTTCCGCGTCTGTATCCCGAGCAGGGATATGTAGAAAGCAAATGGAAACCCGCTCCTCAGAGGAGAATTCTGGTATACAGATGGCTCCAGAGGAGAGGGAGGGCCAAGAGCAGGAATCTATGATAGCGCGAGACGGAGGGGGATAGGGATCCTGGCGGGGAAAGGCGGAGGTCCTGGCCGCCCTTCGCTGTGGTGAAACATTATTAGAAGAAAACGGTGCTGGCAAGCAGATTATGATCTACTCATACAGCCAAGCGACATCAAGTGCATTTGGGAAACGAGACATAACATCAGAACTGGTTTGGGAATGCAAAATGGCATTAAACCAACTCGCAGATAAGAACAAAGTGGTTCTGATATGGGTCCCTGGTCACAGAGGGATCAAGGGCAACGAAAAGGCGGACCAGTTGGCAAAATGCAGCTCATCGATAAAATACATAGGACCGGAACCGGTACTGGGGTTTTGCTGCATCCGGATGGCCATCAAAAGCTGGATCAGAACAAAGCAACGGGAATACTGGGAATAAATCCAGGATTACGGACAGGCGAAAGTCATCCTGGGCTATACGTACAGAAGGGACAAAGCCAGGGTTCAGATGCTTACAGGGCAGAACCACCTGAACTATCATATGCACAAAATGGGGTATAATCCTACGACAGAGTGCAGAAAAGACGGTAGGGGTGATGAAAACATCCCTGCATGTCTTATGCCAGAGCCCGGCATTAGCTAGGCTCAGGCAGCAAACCCCTGGGGGCCCATTTTATGGAACCTGAGTAAATTATAACGCGATCAGTGATTGCTATACTAGGCTTCAACAAGAGGTCTGGGGTCAACTACTGAGAGCGAGTAGTTAAGGGTGTGGCACAATGGGCTTTATAGCTTGAGCACCAGAGGAGCTCCATCGGGGCTTCCCGCCCGCTTTTAAACTCAAACTAAATTGTTTCAAATTATAGTGAAAATTTTAAATTCTATGCAGGTATTTTGAATTTCTAAAATAATTTATTGCATACACTTATAACTTTGTATCAAACTCATTAAAGAAGAATTGGGAAGGATTTCTACTTTGAAGTATTTTAAAAACAAAAAACTTTGAAATTTGTATGTTTATGAAAGATGAATGCTTTTATTTAGCATTGTTTATTCTCGAATCAAGCCGTTTACATTCAAATATTGTTAAATTTTGAACTTATTTACTTAAAAATTGTTCAACTCTAAGCTTTTTTAATTTTAAAGGCTTCCAATTTGATATTTTATTATAGATACACTTGAATGTGATTAAATCAAATTTCTGATTTTAAAACTCTTTTAATTTGATATGCGATTCATTTTTAAAAGATATCCAATTTAAAACATATCGAAATTTAAGGCTTTCATTAGCAACTTATCCTTTGAAACAGTACGATTGAAAGGATCCAGATCATGCCAACCTCCGGCAAGTTATGCTGGCTGCATTTATCATTCAGAAAAAATTGAAGTCCACAAAAAATTAGCGAAAATTAGTGGTATGACTTGAATTATTTCTAAGACCAATCACAGCTGGATCTTCCCGCCAGTTCCCACCCAGAAGACGTTAGAAAAGGGTAGGGGTGCAACCTCCATTATTCTTGTGTATAATCACAAAATTGCCCCAAATGTAACTCGCCACAAATGCGACTTGCCGTAATTTTTCGTGAACTTCACATTTTATCTAATGAGAAATGCCACGACGTGACTTGCCACAATTTTACCAGCTTTTTGTGGGCTTCCAATTTTTCTGAATGAGAGATGACGCAATGTGACTTGCCGCCGATGTGACTAATCGAATTTGAAATTATTCTATTTCGGACGTTTTTGATTTAGAAATTTTCAACTAATATGTGTTTTAAATTAAATTCATACCATTTTGAAAGATTTTTCTTGAAAAAGTCGACAAAAGTACAAAATGTACAATCAGAAGCTTAGAGAATAAAGAAGATGAATTTAAAATATTTTTAATGTTTTTTTAATATACTGAATATAATGGATATTGAATATATAGCCTCTGAGACTATTTTCTGGTATATATTTATGTGCTTGATATAGTAGGCAAGATATTTTAGGCAATTGCAGCAAAGAAGTTCGAGAATATTTATAAATGAATAGCGAAGAAATAGCGAAATTAGCCGCTATTTGCGAGAAAATAGTGGTATCGTTTTAAAAAAGGAGTCGCATAGTGTCAATTAAATTTTGTATTTGATTTTATAATTTTTTATTTGCTATTTCCTTAAATTTTTGAAAATCATATAACTTTTTAAATTTTCATCAGATTTAAAATTGTCATGCAGATAATTTGAAAGTCTTTTTGTCATCTGTCAGAATCATACAAAAAAATTCTGCTCGAAATTTGTTAAGTTTACATTTTACTAATCTGGTTACCGAACCGACAAAATTTTGATACTTAAGAAATAAATATATTCTTAACCTGAAATAGGATAAAAGTGAAAGGAATCTTCATAAATATCCAAATCAATCTCACTTTGTCGCTTCCAAAAGCCTTCGGCAATTGTTCTCCTTAGTGCAAAATACTTCGATAGCAACTTGGTTATACGTAAACATTCTGTGTACACTTCAGAAGCATCACTTTCCCATATAGCTATATTAGCCAAAGACGCAGCTTAGAAATATGAAGATCGTAGATTCAAGGGTTTACAAGAATTATTATATATATAATGAGTGAAATTCCAGAAAAAATCCCACATCCAACATTTTTAATGAGAAAGTTTCGTTAAGGGGTCCCTTTTGACATATCAAAAATGCTAGAACAGATCAATTACCAAATCAAGGGTTTTTTTTTAACAGTTCCAAAAGTTACTTTTGTGTAGACGGATAATTCCCATTGCATTTTAGAGCAAATGTGCAACGGGAAAAAGAAAGAGGACCAAATTATGAGAAAATTTTGTTAAAAGAATAATCCGCTATCTTCCATATGTTTCGAGCTATGGTATATTGAAAAATCACCACTTTTTTGGATTTTCAGGGAAAAGTCTAAAAAACTCTGTGTACCGTCGCATCTAATTACTGCACGGAAAAGTGTTCCATAGGCGAGTGAAAGTAGACTCAATTTGCTGTTATTACAAAAAAAAATGTTCAACCTATAATAGGTCATAAGTTATGACCCCTCAAAGTTGGATATTTTTCCCCTGTTTTTACGGGCAAAAAAGTGGAGTTCAATTTTTTAAAAATAAATCGAGTCAGGTTTAGTTCGCATTGATGATGCTAAAGGATAAAATAGAGTCTATAAAATTCTGTGCACATCTAAAAAAAAAAGTCTTTCACACCTTTTACTTTGGGAATTGCAAGGTTTCAAAAATTTAATTTTGTTGTTGCATTTTTGACTAAAAACAACAAAGTTGTGTTAATAAATAAATAATTGCTTATAACAAAAACTTGCTATCACCACTTATGATTACCTTTTGGCCATTTTCTAGTATTTTTGTGGCAAAAAAGTGATTGTATTTGATTGAAAATGTGTAATATGTTTTTTTATCCATAAACAAATATTTTTATTGATAATTGTTTATAACAGAATCTTGTCATAGCCACTTTTGAGTACTTTTTGAGTACTTGTGTGGAAAAAACGATAATTATAATTGATTAAAAACGTGATATATTTTATTCATAACATTATTCTTTTTTTTTGTAATCACAGCAATTTGAGTCTACTTTCCATCACCTGTGGAATACTTTTCCGTGCAATAATTAGGTGCGAAGGTACACAGTCTTTTTTGAAACATAGTGATTTTTTGCTGAAAATCCAAAAAAAGTGGGGATTTTTAAATATATCATAACTCGAAACCTATGGAAGATAGCGGATTATTCTTTCAACAAAATTTTCTCATAATTTTGTCCTTTTTCTTTTTTCCGTTGGACATTTTGCTCTAAAATGTGATGAGAATTATCCGTCCACGCAAAAGTAACTTTTGGAACTGTTTAAAAAAAAAAAACCCGGTTTGGTAATTGATCTGTTCTAGCGTTTTTTGATATGTTAAAAGGGACACCTGGAAGAAACTTTCTTAATAAAAACATTGGATGTGGGATTTTTCCGGGAACCAAATTACCAGATGCCTGGACTAATACTAAACAATAATATGATATCCATATTATAAACTGACATCTATCTCAACGTATCTCTTACGGCTTACACGATATTTATTGATAATAATAACAATAACAGTAAGTCCTCTATGTAAAGTTTCAAAGGGTCGGCCTTTTACACGTTCAGCGAACGTGCCTGGAACGTACCGAAGGTCCTCAAGGAACGTTCTAGGGATGTTCCAGGAACGTTCCGTACTATTAGGGTAAAGACGTTAAAACTAGAATTATTATACCAAATATTTAGTTTTTAGAAGAGCTAGAAAATGTCTACATTCTCATAGGAATTTAAAAGAAAGATTAGATGCTCAAGAAATATGAACAAATTACTACAATGTTAGTATTTCTCAGCGAAATTAATTAGTTATGAAATTTTTACATAACTGTCAATCAACAAATATTAAAAAAATGTGCTTTAAATTGCAAGCCGTCGACTTGCCAAAGAATCTACTGCAATGAAACGGTGCACTAGCTCTATTGCATACATAAAATTAACTACAATTACAGACATTCAAGTCAATTCACGGACAAATTTTTTAATTGCTATTTAGCAACTGTATATTGAATACAATGATTCATCATGTTCGAATTCAATTGCGCTTTACAAGAATTGTCGACTGACGATTTCATTTCGCAATTGCAGTCAATCGATTTCAATTACATCTTTTTTTTGCGGAGCTGATTCGACTTGACAAATCATTTCAAAGGTAGCGTGACAATAACACGTAAAAAGAATTCTAGATCCTGTATGTAAACTAACAATTTAAAGATACAAACTAGTGTGTGCCACCTACTTTTTTTTAATAATTTTTTTCTACTCTAGCAAATTGCATCAAATTTTGTGAGTATGTTATACAATCAAATTGACGTTTTTTCTCTGAATTTGATAAGCCTAATTTGAGTCGTTCGGTTTTTTAAACAGTTATAGTGAAAAAAAGGGGTGTCCCACATTAATAGGGCCGGTTGAAAAAATGCAATTTTTCGAAAAAAAATTGCTTTCTTCAAGTATTTAAAGTTATTTTAACCAATAATTATTCAAGTAATTGAAGCTTTGTTCACAAAAAATTAGTAGTCAATTGCGTTTTCTTCGTTCTTGAATACCATTTTCATTCGTTTTGGCATTGAATCATTGAGATTTTTGAGACTTCTTGCGCTTACGTTGTCCCACGCTGACTTTACCGCTTCCTTGAGCTTGGCGTTGTCATAAACATCGCGAACCATCATGCCCCAAACATTTTCAGTCGGATTAAGGTCCGGAGAAACGGCAGGCCACTCAAGTACTGGAATCTTCGCCTCGGCTAACCAATTGTTGGTTGACTTGCTGGCGTGTATTGGCGCGTTGTCTTGTTGAAATGTGAACCGAGCAGAGCGGAATCGACGAATGTAGGGCTTGAGATGTTCTTCAAGCACTGCCTGATAATCTTTGCTGTCCATTTTATGGGTAAAAGAAGCCAAGCTAATTTTCCCGAAACCGCTGTTGCTGCTCATACCATGACGAATCCGCAACCAAAGTTTCGGGTGAAAAAAAAAACGATATTCTTGTCGAAGATGACGCCAATAGTATCGTAATCCATCCTGACCATCCAAATTAAACTTTTCTTCGTCAGACCAGATAATCTGAAACACATATAAAAACCAAAATCCTAATCTTATACTACGTAGTCTAAAAAAAGCAAATTGTTGAAAATGAAAAAAATACATAATGCATAACGCATGTTTGACCATTCATGCGTCCAATGCAGCTTTTCTTCCCCAAAGTCGTAGCGTGTATGCATGTCATGAGGCTTTAGCTTCGGCGCTTTCTGCATTTTCTTGAAAATTGGCGTGACCTTCAACAAGAACCTCGTTTTTTTTTCACCCGAAACTTTGGTGGCGGATCCGTCATGGTATGGGCAGCAACAGCGGTTTCGGGAAAGTTAGCTTGGCTTTTGTTACCCATAAAATGGACAGCAAAGATTATCAGGCAGTGCTTGAAACGTTATGGGAACGTTTTTTATATGCAAATAGAAAATGTATCACATATTTATTCATAAATGAGCGTATGTAATTATTTATATATATATATATATATATATAATCATGTATGTATATAACTCTAATACTTTATGCAAATACCACTCTATGTATATAATAATATGTATAATAGCGTACTATCTACTGATATGAGTTAGTTCACTTTTAAAGCACTTTAAATCCAACCTATTGATTCATCAACCGAATGAATCTCCTTATTTCCTAGTAATTTTTACCGAATATCGATTTACAAATACTTAGAGAATTTTTATATAAGCCCTGCTGAAAATCCGCGAGAGAACTATTTGTCTTTTATTTCGGGGCACCTTTTGGTGATCGAAAAATTCTTATTGTTTTAGTTTATTAACTAGATTCGAAGTAAGTAACAAAATTTCTAATTTAACAAATTTGCTAGTTGATATGTTTTTTATCAGTTCCGTCGGAAATTCTTAGCAGAGTCCTCATTTCGTCTTTGCACGAGATATATTCAGGCGCACGTTTTAAGATAAGGTCGAGCTGATTTGGTGAATTTATTGTTATATTCATTTTTCCAAAAGGAATTTTTTAACTAGATTTGTAAAATTCATTACTTGATTCCATTACTTTTTTATTTTAATTTCCAGGATTCTTGTCAACTTAGATGTCACCAAATCATGCTGCTTTGCCCGAAATTTTTGTTTTCTTGACCCGCTTGCATTTTTAGGAGCGGTTAAAAGCGATTCGAATTTAAACGCTGCACCCTGACGCGATAAACTTTTCGCTCGGTATCGATTCTTCGACCCAACGACAATAAAATCCCTAGAATGTCGAATCACGCGATATTAAAGCTGCATTGCGGCTAGCTTTGTAATCGTCACGAAGGTCTCCCCCTTTTTTAAATATTTTTTTCTTCTTTTTCATACTATTCCTCAAAGTTACCGCACCAAAGTCCCCGGGTTCTTGAAGCCTTTCCGCACACGCGATTTTATGCTAATAAAACTATATTAAAGTATTAAACGGATTTGTGTCACGATATTAAAAATGTATTACGTCGCGGGTTCTATTTCTGATATTTTCTGAATTTTTATTATAATTCTCTATTCAAATATTTACAATAATTTTTCTTTTTCTTTTAAATTTAATTTAGCTATGATACAGTATTTAAAGGAAATATAAAAACTTATTTTGAATTGAAGAAAGAGAAGATGCGACAATTTTAAAAATACTGAAGGATTTAAAGACATTTTTGAAGATTTTAAATAACGAACATTTATTAGCATTTTTTTAAATCTGGTAAACTGAAAACATTGAAATTCAATTTTCTTTGCAAGACACTAGAGTCACTAGACGAATTATTTAAAAATGTTACCCTTTTTGAAAAAAAACTTGTATTTAAAAAAAATACTGGAAGAAAGTTCCATGAAATCGTAACAGAAATTCTACTGAATTCTCACTGGTTCTCGTTCGTTTCCCCACAGAATTGATCTCAAAGTTCCATGAAACCTTTGTTGAATTTTCATGAAATCACTTTGGGATTCTCTTCAAATTCCTGATAAAAATTTCCTCTGTTCGATTTCAAAAAAATGTCTGCAGAATTTTTTGGGAAATTGCTTCCATGTGGAAACTGAAGAAAATTCTGCTGGATTTTTTATGTCTTTTCACCTATTTCTGTAAAATTTTGGTAAAAAGTTATCTTAAATTCATAAGAGGAATTCCAAATACGTAGAATTTTACAAAAATATCACAAATTCTTGGAAAATTTCAAGAAAATGTAGTACTAATTTCATTTATTATCTTTAAATTCCTGATGGAAATTCTAGGGAAAATGTTCAGAATACTTGCCGATTAAAAAAATATATCCCAAGGAATTTCTGTTGCAATACTTAATTTTCATGAAATTTTGTTAATTAGAATATTCTAAAATTCCTTTTAAAACTGCCAGTGAAAGCACTTTAGAATATTTTCAAACAAATATTTAGAAATTGCGTGTTGTTATTAGGAAGTAAAATTATAACATTATTTTCAAGAAACGTTAAGTTTTTCAAATATTTTTTACAAGTTACAAAATCCTCAATTTTTATCTGTCTTTCCCAAAATTCTGAATGACTACGCAAAACTAAAATTCCATGAAAGAATTATAGTGAAATTTTTAACTGATCTATTTTATAAAAATTCTATGAACAGTGAATTTTTTGCAGTTGCAAAAGAGTTGCTTGAAGAGGAAATTAATCCGACAATCGGTACGTGTCGCGGCTTGGCGACGGATTAGCTTTTCCGTGGTGATTAAAGAGGAAACCGTGGACTACTCACAATGGTCGTAGTTAAGAAACAAAAATATTTGGACCGGAGAATCCAACCTGGCGTGAAATTGAAACTATGCTTGTTTTACCTCAGGTTATTCACACTGCAGAGATGCCTATTTTTATTCATTACTTTATCCATTTACAAATTTTAATTATCAACTGTCTCAAAGATTAAAAAATAACGAAATATCAAATCATGAAAAAAGATCAGAAATCATCAGAAAAGAACCTCATCCGCAAACTTTTAAACAAACTCTTCCCTCACAGCAACAGGATATACTGGGATATCCCATTTATCTCCCAGGTTGTCCCAGGGATATCCCATCGGATATTCCGCAAAGAGGAAATTGGGGTACCTCCAAGATATCCAGGATATCCATGGGGCGTTTTTCGGATATTCAAATGTCCCAAGTAGGATATATAAAAATGTTAATATCCTACTTGGGACATTTGAATATCCCAGAAACATCCTATTGATATCCTGGATAACCTGGAAATATCCCTCGGATGTTCCAATTTCCGCCTTCTGGAACATCCGACGGGTTCCTGGAGGGTTCCTACTTTCACTCTTGCTTCAAAATTTTTTTACCCCGAAATTTCTTCTGTCTTTTTTTACGCTCACCGAATCCCGTTTCAATCAAAATCGGACCAAACGCACAATTTAAGAATCAAGGCCGGGTAAAATGTCTAAATTCACCATGGCGAACAGGAAGTATCGATGCGTCTGAGACGGGGAATCCAAAAGAAAGCAGTGCGATGGACCGCGGATAATTACATTTACTCAGTAACGGTTACACCGAAGTAGGTGTACGTGCCCTTCCTTTCTTTCTTCCTTTCTCGATCACCTCCTCGATATCTCCTAGCTAGCGTGAGATCGTGAGCCACGCGAATCAAAAGTGGATTCGTGTCGTGCACAAACGTTAGAAAGGAGTTCTACTCGAGCAAAGACTGCACCACCCATTTCCCTCCACAAAGCTTTCTGCTTCCCCTGGAAATGCTTTAACCCTTGAAAACAGACCCTGAAATATTTACCTTTTCTATATGAACTGGAAAAAATCCAAATTTTTCCTACTGCTATGATAAAACCGAAATATTAAAATTAGGGCTTAAGTAGCACTATACTTTAAGCCCTTTTGGGTGTGTTTTGGGATTTAATCCAAATATTCTAATCACAGATCGTTGCTTCACAATATTTAGGAATGCTCAGTTACAAATTATAGTATAGAAAAATGAAAATTAGAAAAGGCATCTTCGGTTCGGAAACCCAACTCTGATAAGAGTTTAATTCAATTGAGACTTCAATTACGCTGGAATGTTTCGCTTTGAGATTCTAGTAAAGTTCACAGACAATTTATCACTCTTAAACCGTGAATATAAAACGAATACATAAAACTTTCTTAGAAGCTAGAAATGAGATTCGAGTAGACACAATTGAGTGGGAAAAGTCCCCTGAAACTTGAACGGGAAAATCCGAGAATCGTACTCAGGACGGTATTGAAGCCGGAAAGTTGTGCTTTTCCGGTGTTCCTATCTTTGTTTCTCCAGCCATGATTACTGCGGCGTGGAGAAACGAGGAGAGGATTGGCCTCGTCGTTTTTGAATTATTTTCTCCCTACAATGCCGGGAGGTTCATGTCGGTGGATTACGATCATCATTATAGTCTTAATTACTCAGCTACCATTACATCGTTACTTTAGCGTTACTTCTCGCCGCTACTAATTGCGGATGCGTGTAATAAATGCCCAGTAATTTATCGCCTCACTCTTCTAAACAGGGAAACAAGGGACAATCAAGAAATCTCCTCCAAAGAAATACCTGAAGAAAAAATTCGCTTGAAAAAATACTTTTTAATACTCAAGGGTGGTCGCTAAAATGCAAGGAAAAAATCCCGGTCATTAAAATAAAATAAATTATTCAAAATTGTACATTTAAATTTGAAACGTTTTAGATTGGACAATTACACATTAAGGGACTTAAAAAATAAAATTACAAATTCAAGCTTTAAAAAATTAATCATTTAAACAAAATTTTGCAGCCATGGAAATAAAGACGTTTTAAACTTATAATTAGATATTTAAAACTGGCCAATATTTTAAACTTTAAAATTGTATGAATTGAACATTTAAAAATCAAAACTTTCAAAATTTGAAAATTTTAAAGTAGAAGCGTACAAATTTTGAAGATAATAAAAATTATAATTTCATTTTCATTCTTCAAGAATTCAAAAATTAAAACTTGTAAACCTTTAAAATGACATCATTTTATATTGAAAACAATCAAAATTGAATGAATCTAAACTTCGTTTAAAACTGAAAACTTTTTTAATTAAAATTGAGAAATTAAAACGTTTTTTTATACCGTAATCGATTGAAGTTGAATAATTATTTGAATTTCAATCGCACAAAATTAATAAGTTGTCAAATCGTGATTTATACATTTAAAAATTTATTAATTTCAGTAGAAATGAAATCTCTAAAAATGTGACAATTACACATTTGCAGAATTAAAAACTAACATTTTTAAATTCAAGCTTTAAAAAATGAATATTTAAAAAAAATGTGAAGCCTTGGAAATAAAACCGTTTTAAATCTACAATTAGGTATTTCACTTTTTAAATTAAAATTGTGAAATCAAAATTGTAAAATTAAAACTTTTTTTTTTTACTGAAATCCATTGAATCCTAATTATTATTTGCATTCAAATCGCTAAAAATTAATAAATTGTCAAATTGTGATTAGTAGATTAAAAAATTTAATAATTTCAGTTTACAAAAGAAAACTCTACAAATGGAACAACTGAAACTGTAACATTCAAAATTGAAGACTAAGCACTTGGAAACTTTAACGACTCACAATAATGAAATAAATCATTGAACTATTGGGGCTTAAAAAGTTAAATTCAACTCTTCATTTTAAATTGTCCGTTCTAAACGAAGTGTCAAATATTGCTCAATTTTAAAAGGTTAATTTTTTTTAGGTCTTTGATTAGAAATTGTTCAATTTGAAACGTTTCTGAAAATGTTTTTTAAATATGAATCAAGGAATTTAAAATTTGAAATTTAGAAATAATTTATAAAGCTTCAATCCAAAGTTTGCTATTTTCAATGATTGCGGTTTTTGGCGTTTCAAATTAAAAATCATTTAATTTTTAACAGATTTAGAGTTGTTCATTCTTACAGTCTTCCACAGTCAATTATTATTCTATTTTAAATAAAATAGTTCAATTATGAAAATCTAAATTTAATTTATATTCAAATTAATTTTTACTATCAAAATTTTTGACTTTCGAACGCTTTTAATTTATAATTGTAAAAGCTTTCAAAACTGTTCAAAGGGCTCTAAAAATACGCATTGTAAACTGAATTATTTCATACTCGAAAATATTACAAATTGAAGTTTTCAAACTCGAGAGAATTTCAAGTATCATTAAAAAATGCATTATTTCATGTGATATTAAGTTAATGACATTTAAAGTGATTAGGAAGATTTATTCCACTTCCATTTCTCGATCCAGCGGACACACAGACAGAATATTGTTTGGAGGAGAATTTTGCTATGGAGCCGGGGATGGAGTCAAATTTTTCGCTGGATGAAAAATCGGATCGGGTCGGGTTTAAGTCGGATCGACATTGACATTAGGAAGTGACTTACGGTAGAGTTTGCATGACTCGACCAACAGGAAGGCACTTGGGCAAATTACGTGCCGAGTTGGCCGTCGTTCTAGCACACGGGGCACACCTCTCTATATATATCGCATTGTTAAAGAAAGATCGTTACGATATAAGTTACTATTTATACTTATAATTTTCGCTAAGGATCTTAACCCTATGATATGTTCGCATTCGTTATATTATTATTAGTTAATACTCTTTCTTGCTTCGCTTTTTCGCTATTCCGCTATTCCGCTTACGCACACATCCACTATTTTCTCCTAGGACATTAGACTCTCCTTAACAAGATACTTCGCCTTGACGATGCTGATGATAAAACGTAAATACATGTTTTGTTAGGGCACCTTTGGTATTAAGCTTGATGTTCATGTTCGTGATCCATTTTTTTTTCGAACTCACTCCCGCACGCGCATTTTCTAGGCAGATAATCTGCATCACTTTCCTTCGATAATATCACTTCTAGACGTGCATCTCGCACGATATTTATGTACAGAGGGACTCGCCCCTCCCTTCAATTCTCAATTCTTTTCATCACTTTTAGGAAATTAAGTCAAGTAATAATAAATTCAGTATCAAAAAATTCTCCAGCTGAAAAATAAGCCAAGTTAAATTCCAAAAGCTGATGAACCACCCTTCGGGGAAGAATTCATATCGTTGATCAAAAACATTTTTCAAATGTTTTGCATTCCCCAGGGGATTGTTTTTAGTGTATATCTTGGGTTTAATTAATAAATTTCTTGAGGAGATAAGAACGGGAGGTGGCGTGTCCCTGGGAAAAATCGTAATACGCGTGCTGCTGCGCGATCAGATACTCGATTTACCTACAATTCGATAATAGAGTGTTATACGACGTGGTGCGGGTGTTGTGACTTTAACAGTGCCTTTTTACATATAAACGAATTTCTAACGGCTCTCGAGGCCGTAGGACGACAGTCATAATAATGAGAATCATAGCGTTCTAATGACGATAATAGCCATGACGAGAATAATGAGAATCGAATTAATAATGTACCTATGTCTATATGCGCACTCGAAAGCTGGGTGCAGGCGAATGGGGTCGATGTCTTCGAAAATTGGGTCGTCCGTCGCTTTCCGATTATTACTCGTCATTCAAAATAAATAATTGTACTTTGGCTGGCGTTGAGTCGTTCAAAAATATATAGTACCTAAAAAATGTATAGGTACCTAGGATTCTCAGCCAGACCCCAGAAATCGCGAACTACGCCGTCGCTCCGAATGCACAGAATTTTCCTAGTGACCCAGCCCCTTTGTTTCCAGGACGAAACCCATTCGTGTGGATTTTTATTTTTTCTTTTTCTTTTCCGAATTTCGAATTCATCTTGCTTTTCTTTCTTTTTCCTGATAATTTTTTGTTTCGCGATCCTCGTCTTAGGGTTTGTTGTTCGTCCTCCTCTGCTTGGATTGGTCTCTCCTGGCCTCAAAATCACAAAAATCAGGCTCGCTTTGGAATTTCGAAATTTACATTCCGTTGATGTCGATCTTAAGGTTGCCCGTTTTCTTCTCCCTTTGATCCCTGAAAAAGTAACAATTCAGTTAGAAACAAAGAACTTATTCCTAGAAGGTTTAAACGCCATTTTTCTTAACATCAAGACAACATTTAGCCAAATCTAATTTTTTACAGAAGTTATCCTTTTGTTTTAGTTAGACATTTTTTATTTACAGGAAAAGATTTTAATTGTAAGACTATAAATAATCTTGAATAACTTCTATAAAACAAAATATAAATATTTCATTGATAAATAAATATTTCATGTAGAATATCAATCATCGGTGTTTAAACAAAAAAAACTTGAAATACCAAAACCCTCAAACGAATTTTTTGTGTAGTAAAACTCGAAGTATTTTTGAATAATTGGATACTTCTTCTTTAAATTATTGCAAACTTTTAAATTCAATTGATTTATAATTGACAGAGTGACCAAACGTTCTAATTTATCAGGACATGTCTTGATTTTTTATCGCTGTCCTGATTTTCTGATTTTTTTATGCTATGTCCTGATTTTGCATGCCCGTAAGCGAACATTTGCGATTTTTATTGCGCGGACCTAAAGTTTGTTCACAATTTCTGAGGGTACAGTATCATTGTGACTGTTCAATTCAATTTTAAGAACCTGAAGTGCGTGGAATTTTATTAATATTTAAAAAGAAAGAGGAACAACGAAATGCCAAAAAAATTGGAAGTTCTGAAAAGTATTTGAAATAATTAACATATTATAAAGATTGTATTCAAGTATTTAAATAAAAAGGTTGACCTCGAAAAAGTAATTTTTATAATTTAAAAGCTTAGAGAATGAACATACAATTTTATTGTTTTCAAAGCTTAACAATTTTCTTAAAAACAAAAAAGTCAATCTTTTTGGCTGGAAATTCATCTTTTTGGTTTAATAATTCATCTGTTGTCGTAGAAATATCATAGTTTTTGGCTAAAAATGCAACTTCTTGGTTGACTTTTTTGTTAGAAAATTAATCTTTATGATTGAAAATTCACCTTTTTGGTAGATTCATCATTGTAGTTTAAAATTAATTTCCTTGGTTAAAAAGTTAACTATTTTGTCTAAAATTTGTCTTTTGTGGTGGAATATTCTTCTTCTTTGGTTAAAGATGTAACTACTTTGTTGAAAATTTTGTCTTTTGTAGTAGAACATTAATCTTTTTGGTGAAAAATTCAAACTTTTTGGTTGAAAATTCAACTTTTTGGTCGAGAATTCAACTATTCGGTTAAAAATTCATTTTGTTGTTGAAGATTCATCATTATAGTTGAAAATTCAATTTAATTGGTTGAAAATTAACTTTTTTACTAAAAATTGAACTATTTCATTTTTGGTTGAAAATGTACTTTTTTTAATTTAAAAATTATGTACTTGGGTGAAAATACGAGTTTTTTGGTAGAAAATTAATCTTCTTGGTTTAAAATTTATCTTTTTGATTGAACATTAATTTTTTTGGTTACAAATTTAACTTTTTGTTGAAAATTCGTTTTGTTTTGGTGAAAAATTAAGTTTCTTAACTGAAAATATAACTATTACGTTTTTTGTTACAAATTTATATTTTTTAGTTAAAAATTCACGTATTTTGTTGAAAAGTAGACTTTTTGGCAGAAAATTAATCATTATGTTTGTACATTGTTTTTGGTCGAAAATTCATTTTCTTTACTGAAGATTCATCTTTATAGATGAAAATCCATTTCTTTGGTTGAAAATTTAACTATTTTGTTGAAAATTCGTTTTTTGGATAGGATATTAATCTTCTTGGTGACAAATTCATATTTTTTATTGAAAATTCATTTCTTTAAATGAAAATTTGTTTTTTATTATATTTAAAAATCTCTCCCTAGGAATCGCGGGACCTGGGAGGGCTTATGGGTCTCAGAGGGCTATAGATCTGGATAGGTGAACCAGAGAGACTGCATCGCGAGGTGTAGCTACTCTGGGGAACTGACGGACTCTAGTCAAATAAATGTTTGTGATTTAAAATTCATTTTTGTGTTAAATATTGCTTATTTCAGTTGAAAATTAGTTTTTTTCTTCAAATTTAACTATTTTGTTGAAAATTCACGTATTTTGTTGAAAATTTATCTTTTTTTTTTTGTAGAAAATAAATCTTATTGGTAGAAAATTCATCTTTTTTGTTAAGGATTAATTTCTCGGGTTGAAAATTTAGCCTCAAGTTTGATTTTTTTGTTCGTTGAAATATCTACTACACTCGGACCCCGATTTAGTAACCCCTGGTTTAGTAATTCCTAGAATTGCTGACCTACGCGATTTCTCATCACGCAGGGCGAAAGGCAATTGCGACTCTCGCCTCTGAAGGGCCGCAGTGCGCGAGTACTCAGTCGGGTCTATTGCGCAAAATTATGCATTCCAATTAAAAACGGTTCAGACGGCCCTGACTGCTTACGTTTCGATTCTCCCGATTTAGTAACAAGGCTATTTGTAGGCAACTCCCGACACTGTTACTAAATCGGGGTCCGAGTTTTTTACATTTTTGGTTCGGAATTCACCTCGCTTGGTTACAAATTCCCTCGGTTGGTTAAAAATTCAGCTCTTTTGTTGAAAATGCAAGTATTTCCTAGAAAGTCATTTTTATAGTTATAGACGAATCTCTTTGGTTAAAAATTTAACTATTTTGTTGAAAATTCGTCAATTTTGTAGAAAGGTAATCTTCTTGGTTGAAAAAACATCCTTTTGGTTGAAAATTCAACTATTTGGTTGAATATTAAACTCTTTTATTGATTTTTTTTTTTACAATTCATCATTTCAGTTCAAAATATATATTTTTATTACAAAATTAATATTTTTCAATGGAAGGTTTAACTATTTGTTTGAAAATTGAACTCTTTAGTCTGAAATTCATTTTTTTCTTTTGTTAAAATTCAATTGTTCTTAGATTTAAATTGAAATATATTTTAGCTGAAATATCACCTATTACAGGCATCGTTGAGAATTCATCTTTAATTATTGAAAATCCACTACTTGATTCAGAGTTAAACTATTTTATAAAACATTTACTTTTATGATTGAACATTTATTATTTGTGTTAAAAATTCAGCTATTTGTTTGTAAATGAACTTTTTTCTTGAAAATTCAGCTCCTCGTATTTGGTCGAAAATTTATCTTTTGCAGTAGAATAAAAAAAATTTTGTTGAAAATGTATGTATTTGTTGAAAATTAAACTATTTGGTTGAAACTGAATCCTTTTTTATCTAAACTTCAACAAATTAGTTCAAAGTTGAACCACTTTCTTAAAAATTCATTTTTTAATAAGATGCACCTCTTTAGAAGAAAGTTTTTACTATTTTCTTAAAAATTCACCTTTTTGGTTGAACATTTTTCTTAGTGAGTTCAAAATTCAACTATTATGCTACAATTTTAATCTTGTTATGGAAAATTCAACTATTTGAGTTTTCCATTAAAAATTCATCCTTCTGGATTAAAAATTCATATTTTATGTTTGGAAAGTCATCTTTCTTGGTTGAAAATTCACATGTTCTGGTTGAAAGTAACTTTTTTGTCGAAAATTCAACTATTCTGGTTTGAAAATTAACATTTTCTATTCACTGTCAATGGTAGAAAGGTCCTCTTTCTTGTTTAAAATTGAACTTTTTTCTTAAAAATTAAAATGCCTTTTGAAAAAATCGTTTTCTTGGCTTGTAACTTTAACTTTTTTTTAAGGTTCATCTATTTTGCTAAAAATGCATACCTTTTGGTAGAAAAATGTTTACTGTTGAAAATTGAACTATTTTGTTGAAGTCGTCTCTTTTGCTCAAATTTTTAACTTTTTCGATGATAATTTGCCCTTCTGGATTGAAAATTCATCTTTCATGTTTGGAAAGTCATCTTTCTCCGTTGAAAATTCAATTTTTCTGGTTAAAAAATGTGCACTCTTCTACAAAAATCGTCCTTTTTTCCTCAAAATTCATCCTTCATGGTAGAACATCTTTTTTGTTTGAAAATTTAAATTCTTTGTTAAAGTCGTCTTTCTTGCTCAAAAATTTAACTTTTCCATCAATAATTCGTCTTTTTGGATTAAAAATCCATCTTTTATGTTTGGAAAGTCATCTTTCTTCGTTAAAAATTCGCATTTTCTGGTTGACAAATCACTTTTTTGTTGAAAATTCAACTTTTTCCAATAAAAAATTAACATTTTACAATAAAAATCGTACTTTTTGCTTCAAAATTCACCGTTTGGTCAAAAATCTTTTTTGACTGAAGATTCAACTATTTTGTTAAAAAGGGAATATATTTCTACTCATTTCGTCTTATATTAAATTAAATATGGCATTACATTAATTTGACTTGACAGAATTTATTCCCCTATTAAATGTTTCATTCAAAAATGAACGAAAAGCTCTTCTATTCAATTTTTTTGAAAGAGTTCAGAAGATTTTTATTTTGAAAGATTTACTGGAATTTTATGAACTTTATGAAAAATATGAGATTGCAAGGATTTCCTAAACCTTATTTCCTAAACCTCCAAGGAATTTCAGAGAATATCAAAGATTTCAGAGGATTTTTAGGGGATTTTCAGTGATTTTTAACGTGTTTCAATTGATATCAAATTGTTGTAAACATTTTATAATATTTCACTAATTCGCAAAGAATTTTACAAGAATTAAGAGAGTTTGTGGAATTTCAGGGATTGGAAGATAATTTCAGATATTGTGGTTAATATATAGTTTGACTACATTTTCTTGAATTTTCAAACATTTGAAAAGATTTTTGATTCATGAGATTTTAGGATATTGATAAATATTCCAAGGTAATTCTAAATATTTTAAAGGATTTAAACAATTATAGAATATGATGAAGAATTCCAAAGAATTTCTAAGAACTTCCAAAAATTGCAAAGTTATTCAAAAAATTTCAAAGTATTTGAAATATTTTAGCATATTCTAAAAGATTCTAACGAACTTTTCAAGAGATTTAAAAGATTTCAAGGAATTTCAAATGATTTTGATGATTTTAAGGTATTAAAAAAATATCTGGCAGTTTGATAAAATTTCGGAACATTTGAGAGGATTTCATAGAACCTAGGAGATTTCAGGATGATTTAAACAGTTCTGAGGGATTTTTATAGGATTTTATTAGATGTCCAGGATTTTATGAAATATCAGATTTCATCAAACTTCAAGGGGTATCAAAATATCATAAGATTTGTAAGATTCGAAGAATTTTCAATATGTTTTAAATTTTTAGAGCAACATTATTTTAATCGATATTAAAAAAGTCATAAATCGTTGAAGAAAACATCCGTACCTATCTGGTTACCAACACTAGCATAACAAACTATACATTACAAAATTTGTAACGACCCTGATTGAGCATTTGAAAATCAAAATTCAATTCAAAGATTATTGATAATTTTTGTTTTCATTTATGTTTTTCAGGGTGGTGGGCACAACCGTGTGTGGACAGCAACCTTGATAACTCTAACACTTGGAAGCTGGATCGGCAAAGTTGGTCCACGACCGGCGGACGGAGAAATAGCACCCCTAACTTCCACAAGGGAAAGATTAGAAACTGTACGGCAGGTCCTTGCTGAAGTTCCTTTAATTGATGGACACAATGATCTTCCCTGGAATATCAGAAATTTCGTTCACAATCAACTCGCCGATTTCGACTTTGATAAGGATTTGCGACAGGTGGCCCCCTGGAGCAAAAGCGCCTGGAGTCAAACTGATCTCCTCAGACTCAGACAAGGGATGGTCGGCGGTCAGGTAAATAAGAATTTTTTTTTGAATTTGCAGCAAAGTTCCTATTTCTATCAAAAATCCCTAAAATTAATGTCCATCAAAGCAGGTACTACAATTCTCTCTAAATGAAAATTGGAAGCGCGATTATTGCCATGTGAAATGATGATGAATAACATTTCCTACCATTTGTCAATTTCTTAGGAAATTACCATGTCTGAGTAGCTGAAAATGCATCTAAAAACTTTTATTTTTTGTTTCAAGATTATGATTTGCATAGTTATCATGAAAAATGGCAAAAATTCAAAACAAAAAGAAAGGATATTCGACAATCTCAACAAATTTTCTTGGTGAAAAAGCTAATTTTTGCGTATAATTTAAAACCTGTTCCTCTGTGTCCTCAAGTGAGAATTTGTAAGATTTTGTGAACCCCTTTCTTCCCCAAAAAACCTTACGTAATTAGCAGACGATCCCTAAACAATGAAAATTGATACAACTACACCAACCGACTAACACCTGATTAACAAAACCTAGATTCATCAATATGCCAACTCTGGTTCATAATAAGGTTTACCGCCAAAAGACGCTGTGTGGGGTATTTGTGTTCGAATCTCTATTGTTTACATAATTTGTAAATATTTTCAATAACAGTGAAGCGGATTTCTGATCATGAGTACAATAGATTCTTTAATGAACAATTTTAAGTAAATTCATTGGTCCAAATTTGATGTCAAAATGACTGTTTGAGTTTTCTAACACATATCCGGTAATAAGGATTTGACTCTACGCATTGAAACATTTCAGTGTGATTATATTCCATTTTTGTCTGAATGCTTATAGAAATGATACTGGGTGGCTGATTGGTTGAAAGTGACATTTTATGTATGGAAGGAGTCATTTTACTAAAAAGAACTTACTGAGGTTGAGCTCTATTGTACTGGCGATCCTTTTTCTTTGGATGCAAGTGTTACTGAAAGATATTAACCATATGACAATAAATAGCTTTTACACACTAGTAGTAGTAATTAAAAGAATGTTGCGGAACAAACTACTTGTATCAAACAAAAAGGAATCCCAGAAGCACAATACAGATTCACTTTTGTAAACAATTATTGTCATATAACTTTGTTCAGAACACGCTTAAGCATCTTCGCATCTTGAACGTTATTGTGTTGTTCTTTGTCATGAACACTAATTGTTGTCAGCTGTAGCATCCCATTGATGGCGTTTATGTGAAATATGTTTAGCATTGGTGTGAATTGAAACTGCGACAGAACTTCGAAGAACATAATATGACATTGACCCTATTCAGTACTTTGTTTTGTCAAAGGCATTGTATGAAATTCAAATTGGTTGGTTACGAAACTGCATTAAATGCCATCAAAATTATTGACACGGGATGCGTTTTATACAATACAGCGCAATCAATGAAATATCAGACAAAAATGCAATTGGCACGCATATCAAGACACTGAAATGTCCGTATTCCTAGATTCAATATTATGCATTCCAATCAACTCCTCACCGGGTAACCTCTTTCATCGTTCAAGAAATATTTCCCGAAACTGTGATGACAATTATTGAAATTGGAAACAGTTATATACATAGAGAAAAATATGAAAAATGGGGTGCACTTCAGATTTATTATAATTTGGAACTCAGTTCGCTGCTTCAACAATACTATTCTTAATTATTGATGCTATTTTTGCCTGATCGAAGTAGAGAAACATTTTAGTTAAAGCGACGTAATTTTCTCATTTTTAATAAGATGAATCTTATCATTCTAACTGGGTTTGCAAAACTGGTGCTGGTCCTAACTAGTCTTTAAATATGATTTTTGCCATTTAAAGCATGCATCTTTAATAGATTTATCTATAACATTATAACTAGATGGAGCGCAGACTGTTGTATTCACAAAGAGCACGAAGTAATCGTGTATGGTCTTCTGGATGATCTCGAGACACTTTGTAATTTCTCCAGATAGTTTTAAAAACCAAATGAACTGACTCCATTACCTGCTTACTGTGAAATTCTAAGCCTCGCTGCTTTCCATTCGCAAAAATCTTCTCTTTGGTAGAAAACTGCGTGGATTTCAGGTGTAACAGATGTGTTCAGGTCCATGTAGCTCCTTCTAAAAGCGGCAATGTTTTCTTTATAAATAGGATGCAAGTTCTGACCAAAGCACGCTGTCACACCTTCCTTCAAATCTTTCACATACTTCAAGCAACTAAGTCGCACTAAGAACGCAAAATATCTACTCTGTTAAGACGTGTGTTACATAATTTTTCCTCTGAAAACTGAACTGCCGTAAGCAATCTCGCATTGAACAATGCCGGATTTTCCCCATGTTGAAACATCATTTTGAAATTAAACTAGCATGTGTGCGAATAAAGTATTTATTGTGCTCAACAACAGACGCAATTCAGGTGCCGGGATGATTTCGAGCAATGTTTTATTTACATGACTGCTCATAATTGGAGGATGTACCCAAATCTTGTAGTTTTTCGCATTCTTTTTCACAGCTCCAGATTCGCGCCAATCCATATAATTTTGTAATGAATTTCCAACTGTTCTGTGAAGTCCACGTTCGTCAAGACTATTTTCCATCACGTAGCATCACGTACGAGGAAAAAGGCTGGTATGAGACATGATTTTTAGTAAAATATTAGCGAGCTTTAGGTCTCTTGCAATCGTTCCTCCTAAGGAGATAAGATTCATTGCAGACCATGGAAGTGATGCATTCTTATAGTTTTTACGCCTGAATCCTTGAACTGCTTAGATACATGAATATACTTTTAGAAAATCCCTTCCACCATCTATCGCAAACTTCAGATGAAATTCGGACAATTGTCTTTTCCCCTTAATATAATCGAAAAAATTGTCGACATCAGAGCAGGAAGCAATCGTGTTAACAGCATCAGAAATCTTGTCAGCTTCAACATTTACAAATGTGAATCTGTCATGACCAAAATATTTATCAACACAATGGGTCTCAGCTGAAGGTTTTTTTTTAAATTAGGTTCAACAATTTTGAAGTTCTTTGAAGCTGCTCGAATAGCTGTCGCAATTCCGTAGGTTGTTTTGAGACTGAGATTGATGTTTGTTTTAATTTTCAGAAAATCGCTGGCTGAGTAGGCTATTCTATTGTTTTTGACCCTTAGAATCCGAAAATGAAAGTCCCAAAATCGTAGCTGCTCCCCTTTCCAAGATTAGTCGTTAAATGTGATTTTTTATTAAAAACGATGCGTTCAAATGAGAAAATAAAGTCCACTATGTAATTCTGTCAAAAATAGTAAACATTTTGATTATAATTTTATAATTGTGTGTTTTTCAAATTAAACGAGGAGAATTCTACAACAGCATCTTTCAGTCTTTGTGGGCAAGAGGAATCACTGATCAAATTTATTTTTCTTTTCTCTCAAAATCATAAAAATTCTCGGTATGCCGATTCTTCAGTTTGTTCTGATTACATTCCTAAACCTTCTAAATGTTTGAAAAATGTTAAGCAATCTTTAGGATGCTCAAATAAGACATGTGCAATGTGATCGAGATATCTGTTGCCATTACTGCCTTTGCTAGTTCTTCAAGCAAATTGTCTAGGTGATTAATATTTTCCATTTTTCTTGTAGAAAGTCAGGAATCAACTATTTTGTTCTTTGCCTTGAATGTACTTACGTAAGGTATCAAAACAAACTGACCTACATCTTTATAAATGCTGGGATGCAGTAATTCATCGGGTACTCTCAGCAATTTTCTGCATGCATTTCCTTCAGATATTTCACCATGATAATCTTTGGATACTACTTTCAGTTTCATAGGCCAGTTTAGTGCTCTTTCTCGACCGAATAACGGTACTAGACGTTCCAAAAAAGGTGATTGACAAACCCTTGTAGAATATGCAGCTCGGGTATGATGCATTTTTCAAGTAAACATATATTGTCTTTCTCTACAAACAGTGGCTCATTTATTGTACTGTGACAATCTTTTTATAATTTAGTTTTATGACCTGAAGAAACATACTTCTGATTATCTTTCTTCAAATCTCCATAGATTTTCAAATAATGTTTGTCTTTATCAGTATTATAAATCGCTGCTTCATTGTCTTTTATGTCAGATGAACTAATAAAACAGTAAGGACACGGAAATGTCGCTGTCGCTGTCTATTTACCATTTACTATTAATCAAACTTTGAAAGCTGACGTAAATTTGTAAGAAATATCATTAATTTTCATCAAATTAAAGAGAATTTCGATATCTGCATATGGTTCTCTTATCTCTGGCCCAATACAAACTATTATTAATTTCTTTACACTAGTCCAGTCATTTAGTCAGATAGTTCATAATACATGTCCGTTGGCAATCACATACATTTCTCTGGTTTCTCTACAATATTAATTAAATATATTATCATGTAATAGCAATGATTACTATTAGTGTCAAAATTACATACTGAACTTTATTTTTCACTTCGATGCATCGATTTTGGGACCTTCATTTACGGCTTCTACGGATCAAAAACAATAGAATAGCCTACTCAGAATGTTTCCTCAGTCATGACAAACCTGAAGACCTAAAACGACTACTGTGGGAAGTAGTTAAGAATAAAAAATATGCTTCTATTTCCCTATTCTTTCACCAATATTAAAAAAAATGTTGTGGAATGAGGAATGCCAGAGGAAACTGAAGAGACCTAGACGTCTTATCTAGATATGAAATTGGGGGCAAGACCTGGTTTGTAAAGCCTGATGTTTGATTTTGTATTTTACTGGTTCGCCTCAAACTGAGAGTAACATGCAGTGCAGCTGCCAACTTTTCTTCCTTCGATTTCCTATATCCGTCGTCGACTCGTAGCGTCGCGTCGCATGGACTGTATGCTCTACATGCACCGCATCCTTATACGCTTCGTACCCATGCACCATACATAATGCAACTAGCTGGGCTAGGCCGCAGTACTCACTGCGGCACTATAGCGTCAACAATTTAACATCGCTCCTACCCTCCCTTGCTCCTTCCTCACAGCCAAATGTGCGATGCGACGAGGTAATTTCCTCTGTGCGATAATTTTCCTTCCATTCCAACATTCACGAAGCGACGAAACTTCTTCGAATCCCGCGAGGTTACGACATCACGCAACCACTTAATTCAGTCCCTAATTCATTTATTGTGCCATATTCATACAAAAAAGGTTAGAAACTAAGATCTTACGCCTAGACGTTCATCTCGCTGAATAGAGAGGGCCTTTGGATATTTTTCAAACAAATTTCGAATTTTTAAGGTACGGTGATTCCAAGCTCTGTTTCACCGAAGTTTTAAAATAATAATGCAAAGTAGTGATGCCGTTCGATGACTGTCTCGATATCGTATCGAAAAATCTCGGCTTTTTCTCGTATCGGGATCGGTTTCCGAGACTCCAGTCTCGATTTTGTCTCGTATCGGTTTGGTATCGGAGAACCGATATATCGCTGGGAACGTCTCGGGATTCTGAGACTGAACAGTAGGGTGGTCCAAAAATGCATTGGGAATTTTTTTTGAATTTTTATCCGGACATCCCTCAAATTGGTTCGAATCCACCAAAAAATTAATCCATTTTTTTTGTTTCGAAAAAAATTATATTTAGCGGTGCCGCAAGCCTAATGAAGTTTAACATGTATTTCCCATAAGAAAAAAAGATGTTTTTGTAAATCTTATTCAGAATCCTCAATATTATCTCAATCGAGTTGAAACATCTATTAATTACCTGAAATAGTTAAATTCCCTGAATATCTCTAAATTCCTAAAAATCTCAAAATTGTTTGACTTTTTTGAAATCCTTCAATATCCTCAATTACTACAATTTTTTCAATTCTCTGGATAGCTGAAATTCCTTTCTTTTTTTGAATCCCCTAAATATTTTAAATTCTCTCAACTGCCTGACTCCCTTAAATACTCTGAACTGCCTAAAATCCTTGAATATCCTGAATACGTTTAATTTTTGGAAATCCTTGAATATTCTGAAATGATTGAATTCCTGAAAAACTATGAATTCCTTGAATCCCTCAACTCTCCAAAAATTATCAATACCTGCAATTTCTTAAATTGTCTCAATTGCCTGAATTGCTTGTATATCCTCAATATTTTTTTTTATTACTGATTATGAATTTATTGAATTCCCGAAAAAACTCTAAATTCCTTGAATTCTCCGAAAACCTTGTATATTCTGAATTCCTTGTTTTCCTTGAAATTTCTAAACTCCTGAAATACCTCAAATTATCTGAATTCGCGAAATGCCTTAAAGTACCTGAAATACCTTAAATTCCCTAAAATCCTCGAATTCCCTTGATTTCTCTAGAATCCTTTAACAATCTGAATTGCATTTTTCCCTCCAAGATTTCAAACTTCAGAAATTTCTCAAATTATCTGATTTCCCAAAATGATTCAAAATCCCTGAAAATCTCTAAATGTCCTGAAATCCCTAAATTCAGTTGAATTCTTTGAAAATCCTTAATCATTCTGAATTCATTGTTTTCCTGGACGATTCTAAGCTCCTGAAATTACTCAAATTATCTGAATTCCCGACATGCCGAAACGTCCATGAAAAACGTTAAATTTCCTGAAATCTTCGAATTTCCTTGAATTCTTCAAAATCTTTCAACAATCTGAATTTCTCGTTTTCCTCCAAGATTTTTAACTTCTGAAATATTTCAAATTATGCGATTTCCTAAAATGATTCAAAATCCCTGAAAATTTTCTGAATTTCCTGAAACCCTTAAATTCCGTTGAATTCTTCAAAATCCTTAATCATTCTGAAGTAATTGTTTTCCTTGAAAATTTTTAATTCCTGAACATCTTCGAATTATCTGAATTCCCGAAATGCCTAAAAGTCTCTGAAAAACCTTAAATTCCCTGAAATCCTCGAATGTCCTTGAATTCTCTAATTCATTGTTTTCCTTGAAAATTCTGAACTTCTGAAATTCCTTAAATTATCTGAATTCTCGAAATGCCTAAAAGTCACTGAAAACCCTTTAATTTCCTGAAATCCACGAATTTTCTTGAATTCTCTGAGAAACTTCAACAATCTGAATTCCTTCTCTTCCTCCAAGATTTTAAAATTCTGAAATTACTCAAATAATCTGGTTTCCCAAAATGATTCAAAATCCCTGAAAATCTCTGAATTCCCTGAAATCCTTACCTTCCGTTGAATTCTTTAAAATCCTCAATCATTCTGAATTCTTTGTTTTCCTTAAGAATTGTAATCTCCTAAAATTCCTTAAATTATCTGAATTCCCCAAATGCCTAAAACTCCCTAAACAAACTTAAATTCCCTAAAATCCTCGAATTTCCTTGAATTCTGTAAAATTCTTCAAAAATCTGAATTCCTCGTTTTCTCTCAAGATTCCAAACTTCTGAAATTTCCCAAACTATCTGATTTCCCGAAATGCTTCAAAATCCCTTGAAATCTCTGATTTTCCTGAAATCCTTGAATATCCAGAATTTTTTAAATATGCTCAGTTCCTCTAATATCCTGAATTCCTTGAAAATCCTGAACTTTTTAAATATCCTGAACTTTTTAAATATCCTGCATTCCATGAATATCCTAAATTCCTTCAATTTTTTTAATTATTTCACATCTCTGAATTTCTTGTATTCTCTAAGATCCATTCATTCTTTGGATTATTTGAACTCTCTGAATTCCTTGAATTCCCTGAATTTTCTGAATTCCTGAAATTATTTGCATTCCCTGAGTTAATTTAATTATTCGAATTCCCAGAATAATTTTCATTCTGTGGATAGCATGAATTCCCTGAATTACTATAATCCTTCGAATTACTTTCATTCTTTTTATTTCTTGAATTCTTTGAATTCCTCAAATTCTCTGAATATCTTTATATTTCAAATTCCTGAAATTATTTGAATTTCTTGAATTCTTTGGAAATTTGGATTAGTGGTCGCCATGTAAGATCCGTTAGTCTTAAGTTTGTCATTTTGACTTCAAGGCTTCTATTATCATTGAATCCTGTTTTGACATATTCCGAATTCATAAATCATTCTCCAAATCAGTGATGCTAATTCGCATTCAGAAATTAATTAATCCTATTATGTTGTTATAAGCCGATCTCTCGAGAGAGTAATACATTGATTCTGCACTGCAGGTTCTCTAAAACGTCAGATTGTTTTGCTGTTTCTGATATTGCCTGTAGATCCAGTCTCTCAAAACATATCTCTCGAACCCATTGCATTAGCCGTATTAAATAATTCTGAAATCGTGATAAAGATCTCTTTTGAATTAATAATTTTGCAAAAATTCCAAGAGGTAATTTTAATTGAAAATGAAGATTTTTTAATTATTATTTTCATTATTCAATTTATATGATGCAATTAATTTCAGATTAGTTTTTATGATCGCGAAGGAATCGCATGTTTCTTCGATTCAAGCTGAAAAAATATGTCAATGCATCAATTCTGTTTCTTCTTTCTTCGTTTTCAATTCTATATTATTATTCATTATCAAAAACTGTGGCTATTAAAAATTCAACATAATTTCTCAGCGCATAGGAAACTTTAATTAAATTTTTCAAAATCTGAATGCTCAAATCCATACACATCATAGAAGATATTATCCGATCAAACTAAAATTTGAGGGTCTTTGGTTGGCAAATACAGCTTTCACCCATTATTGGAATCCGCTACTCAAAAAAAGGGTTTTTTCAGCCCACTCTACTGTTAACCCTGATGATTAGTTACTTATTTGAAAAGGGGAGAATTCACTATCAATATTGAACTTCATGGTTTATAGATTGTCGTATTTTATATCTTCACCAATATCGAGGAATTTGTAGCAATCTGCTTTTAAAGGACCTAATCTCATCGTTCTTTTCATACCACCTATTAAATTGATGGCTTTCCAGATTCTTCGTTTCTTGAATCCAAGTACTCCTATTTCCGTGGAGAATTCAATGAGATACGAAGCTGGCAAGAAAAGAATGTTTCCGGATTTATATTCCATAGAAAATCGTGAGATCAATGTGGAATTCTTGATGCTGATAATATCGGTGATGAATGATGCACTCGATGGAAGCAAAGATAATTCTCTATTTATTGATTGAAACCTCTCAATACAACTCGATATGGGCCACTCCCTCAATTTTAAAAAACTCTTGATCGAAAGAACTTTCTTCAACAAACAGTTGAACAATTGAAGAATCAATAAGCACTTTTGTACTCGATCTTTTGAAGATTATTTGAAGGAATAGGAATGGCTGTTTAAGGACCAATTTTTCAAAATTTGGTTTTAACGATTGCAAGGGATTGAGGATACTATGTATCCATGAATATTATAAAAATATTTGAAAATCATTTCTCCTTCCACTCGATAAAAAATTCGTTAGGCTTTTATCTAAATTGTTGCAGGCACACATTTTCATTTAAGTATTTAACAAAGGCCCACATGTTTGGCTGTTTATTGAAGATATTAGGTGTCCGCCACTTGAAAAAATTTTGATTTGGTAAAATATTTTTAGATCGAATTTCAATTGGTTGCATTAGCTTTGTTAGATTATTACGCGAAAATCAAAAAAAGATTTTTAAAAAATCGGTTTATATCTTCAATCCTACGTCCTTCAGCAAACTAACAAAGGAAGACCTAAACATTTTAATAATCCGAGGATAAGAACTGATTTAAGGTAATATTGTTGTAAAACTGATTTGTGTTTTTTTACATAAACTATTGATCAGATGCGAAAATGTGACCCGATTGGCTAACTAGTTAATAATTACAAATCGAAATGATTTGCATTGTCAACAAAATAGTTCAATTCTTCATAAAAGAAGATTTCGATTTGAAAGGATCAATTTTTAACTAAACAGTTTAATTTTTGACCAAAAAATATAACTTAAGATAAATAATTCAATTTTCTACAAAGTAATTGAGTTTGAAACAAAATCCTCCAATTTTCAACTTACAAAGATGCATTTTTAACAAAAAAAGATGACCTTTTCACCATGAAAGATGATTTTACAATTGAAGATGAGGAATTTTTAACAAATCAATTTAATTCTTAACACAAAAAGTTGAATTTTTAACAAAAATGTTCATTTTCAGTCAAAAAAGATGAATTTTCAACCAATAAAGATGACATTTCTACAATGATTGATGAATTTTCAATAAAAAAAAAACGAATTTTAAAGAACAGAAATGAATCGTCCACAAAATACATTCGCTTTTAACTAAATAGTTTAATTTTTATCTGAAAAAGATTAGTTTGCAAGAAGATAACTAAACTGTTAAATAAATAGTGGAATTTTTACATATGAAAATTAATTTTCTATCAAAAGACGAATTTTCAACAAAACACCAGAATTTTGAAGAAAATAGTTGAACTTTTAATAAAAAAAATAAGTTTTTAATCAAAAATAGAACGGTTAAATTTGCAGCTCAAAAATTATATTTTAGGAATAAAAAACGAATTTCCTACCAGTTAAATTTAGCAAGAAAGGCAAATTCGCAAAAGAATAGTTTAATCCTCAACGAAATAGATGAATTTTCCACAGAGGAAATTGATTTTCAACCAAATAATCAAATTTAAAAATTTTTGAATTCTAAGCTAAGAACGATAAATTTTCAACCAAAAATTCAAAAATTAGTTTTGAAATTTAAAAAAATGATTTTCAACAACGAAAGAAGAATTTTTAATATAAAAGACAAATTCTAACACAAAGAGCTTTATCTTTATCTAATAAATTATTTTTCATAAGGTATTTCAAATTTTAATCAAATATTTGAATTTTTAATCAACAATTATTTTTCTACAAAAAATACGAATTTACACAAAAATATGAAAATATTCATATTTATTGATGAATTTTTAACTAAAAATGGACAATTTTCAACCAATAATGGAATCGTCAAATTTTCAGTTCAAAACATTAATTTTTAAAAACAACGAAAAAACGAATCTTCAATAAAATTGTTAAATTTCTAATAAAACAGATAGATCTATAACTAGTTAAATAATTTTTTGACAAAGTAGTCAAAATTTCAATCAAGCAGTTACATTTTCAATGAAGAAGTTCAATTTTCTACAAAAAAAAAAAGAATTTACAACAAAATACATAAGTTTTCAAACAAATACTTGAATTTGCAACTAAAAATGATCAGTAAACGAATAGAAAATTTTAATTTTCAGTTACAAAATTAGTTTTCAAAAAACAAACAAAATTTTCAATCAAATAGTTGAATATTCAACCAAATAGTAAAATATTTAACCAAAGAGATCAATTCTAGACGCGAAATATAATAGTGGACTTTTCTATTAAAAATAATAATATAAACACAAAAAATACTTCTATTTTCTCATTGGGTTCTATTACTTCAGTTCCTATTCAGCAAAAAAAAAACGAGGAAAAGGGGAAAAAGGTGAAGCTTCTGGAAAACAGTGGATAAAAGAAGAATTTTCACAAAAAGGGGCAAAGAGGGGAAGAGGGGTAAGACCTCTTTTGTAATGTGACGTAGTTTTTGAACAGTCCTTCATGTGAAAATGGTTCATACATGGAATTAAGAGGTAAGATTTTTTTCAGAAATTTCTTTGTCTATTCAGAAAATGAAGCACGAAGCGGAAAAATTGTAAGACTTGGCTTATTGTGGTCATTATTAAATTTCTTAATACATAAGTCCAGTTCAGTTTATTTCTTAAATTTAAAATTTGTTTGGTAATTAACGACCAAATTTGAGAAAACTTTTGTATACTTAAAGGCAGATTTTGACTCAATTTTTGTTTTGTTCTCAATTAAGGAAATTGTCTGTGTGCATGTCAGTACTTCTTGTGGAAATATCATGAAAAATGTTAACTTTTTTGTGTTTTGACTATTGATATACGCAGCGAATATTTTAAATATATATAGAAAATAATTGAAACTTTTTTTTCATAATAGTTTAAAGTGATCAAAATTCGTCCAGGGCCATTTGTGTTATAAGCCTTTCTTCGCAAGTATTAGCAAATAGGCCGCAGTGTTATACAATAGTTGAATCAATGATCGATCAACGAAATGTATCGAAATAGTCAGCATACGTTTAGATTTGACAACAGATGTTTTTTTGAATGAACCTCTCCAGTTATTCGGGTACGTGTATCTGGGCCATACGAATGTGTTCTAGTCCCAATGGCCGGAAAAACATACTATTCAGAGAATCGTTCCTGAGTATTGGTACGATCTCACTAGCGTTGTTCTCATGTATGTGAAATTTAACTCTGCCACCGTTGTCTTCAACATTCTCAATATGAACATCTACAAATGGACACAATATCTGTCCATCTACTAAATCTTCTATCATTCCGATGACGTGCTTGCTATTCTCATCTACTCCTACTTTCCCAAGGCCTCTTTGCGGGATGATGACGGTACCACCATGACGCCAACTTTGGTAAAGAGTCACACTAACGTCCATGGGATACGGATTAACAACTGCGGCCTTTCCTCGGGCCCTATGAAATGGTAAAAGTAGTTCTGCGAAAAGAAACATAAGTAGGAAATTAATGATTATATCAGCCGATGGGAAATTCAGGTTTGAAGTGATAAATTTACATGATAAAATTTACACCAAATTTCAAAAAGTGAAATCAACATATCAGAGAAAACTTTTAAATTGTGAATTCAGCAATATAGTTGATAGGATTCAGAAATTAGGGCATTTTTCTAATTATTTGAAATACATACTAGACAGGAAAATTACTGATTGTTCAGTTGGCTTTGGGAAATGAATGCGGTATTCCATATAACTCAAACGAAATTCCATCGAATGATATCATTGCCAATATTCCGATAAAGTCTTTGATACGGTTACTAAATTTCAAAATGATCACGAAGATTTTATTTTTTTTAAGCAGATGAAGGTAATATTTCAGTAGCACCTAATGGGGATGATTATCATAAGACAGTTGAAAATCTTTCACAAAACAACATATTATACAAAAAAGTTAACACCAGTTTAGTTCCAGCCATTTCAGATAAATGCAACCCACCTTGATATAATAATATCAAGTTGGGAAAATAAAAGGTATATAAATAAGAATTTAGCTTATGGTTTGAAAAATCATGAGAGTGTTGTGGCCAAGGCTTACGCTGTACCTAAAGTTCAGAAACCTGACCTAAAATAGAAATTGATAGTGTCTTCCATTGGATCACCTACTTATAACTTAGCTAAATTTTCATCAAATACTCTTGAACCTGTTTCTGATACGACTCACAACTTTGTCAAAGACAGTTTGAATATCAAAGAAAGAATCAGGAATATACATGTACCTAGTACCCACTCATTATTATATTTAGATGTAATTTCTATGTTTGATAACATTTCGTTATACTTACTTTATGAATGCAAAGAAGAAAAACTACAAGTTAACAAAATTTTAAAAAAAATATCTGACTCTGAAATTTTAATAGCTGTTAGAAGAGTATTTAATGATACTGTTTTCACTTTCAAGCGAAAATTTTATAAACATATATCAGGTTGTCCGATGGGATATCCCTTATATCCGATTACTTTCAATCTTGTCTTAGAGGATGTAGAAAATAGAGCACTATCCAAATTAAGTTTTAAACCACTTTTCTATAAAAGGTATGTGGATGATGTATTTTGTGTAAAACGCTAACATAATCTGAAATTGTTAGAATATGTGAATCTTCTTTAAAATATAATTTTTTTTACAACAAAGAAAAGGAACAAATTTTTTCATAGTTTTTAAATCTTGTTCAGACTCCGATGATTTTTGTTTTAACTTCCAATTTTTTGTGTAAAAGCTAAAGTAATTCGAATTTGTTGAAAAATTATGAACCTTTGAAATCTAAGGATTTTTGTTTTAAAAACGCTGATTCAGAATACACATTTTGGGTTAGAAATGCAAAGATAACCAACAATTATTGGACATTGAACAAACAAATTTGAAATATTCAAATGTAAAATTATTGAATATAACACTAATAAAAATTGGATCAACATAATTCAGAATATTGAAATCTGAAATCATTGATTTTAAAAGTGACTATTAATGCCTTCAATATCAAATTTTGCAATTTGGACAAATTTATCAGTGAAATTGTCCTAAGATTTTAAATATTTGAATCTGAACGCACAGCATCATAAAATTCTCAACTGTAAACCTTGAAAAATTGAGACATTTAATACCAAATATTTTCAAGTTTGAGCTTTTGAAGCACAAAAACTTTATTCTCATGGACACAAGAATCGAACTGTTTTACAATTGCGAATTTAAAACTATAATTATAAATCGAAATTACAGAAATCTCGAAGATGATGAGTATGATTAACAAGTATCCTATCATGTAGTATCAAATTACATTGAAAGTGATAGGATTTAGATTTTAGATTTTAGATTTTGTTTAGTTTTTCTTACAAAAAAATTAGATTAATTTAAGAAAAAATCACTGTCATTTTCGCCGTTGAAAATTGTAGAATTTTAAATATTATGAACCGTCAGAGTCAGATTATTCCAAAAAGGTTGAATATTATAACTTTACATTCTCATCCAGAGAAGGTGTTAGATTTGTTTAAAATTTGAACCCCTCGGTTTTTGTCAATGTCTACGCTTTGAGACCCCCGAACTCAAAAAACAGGATAAAAATTCAAAAAGTGAGCGCATTTTGAAAAATTTTTAGGCAATTTTTTTCATAATTTGAAAACTATATGTACGTTCGTTCATACTAATCAAAAATTCAAACAATTTATTTTTCATGACATTTTTCGATAAAATGAAAATTTTCAGACTTACAGCATTTTCAAAATCCAAAAGAGGAAGCGAAAATTAACATTTTCAGCCAAACAACGCACAACACGAAAAAAATTCAACGCAAAAAAGGTGTTTCTTTTCGCACGCCCTACAGGAGTATCATAACGACTTTTTTTATTTTCTTGAAAAATCGAAAATTTCCATTTTTATTGCACAAACAATAATGAAAAATCAAAAATTCAATTCCACGGTCAAACTATGCAAGATACAACAAATAATGATGGAACAAAAACTGTGCACTTCAAAGAGATCTACAAATTTGTTATGGATCACTTTTTGATTGGATGTGTAGTTTCTGTTTTATTCGTAAAAAATAACATTAATAGTGAAAAAAATCGGCCCGTGTAGTGGGCACATTCTCATCAAAACTTTGATTATTTCATTTTTTTTTCATCTTGCGTGTGGGTGTCAAAAAAATTCTGGATGGTTCTTTAGACCATCTAAAAGAACGGACTGGCTCTCTAAATTTTGACCCTCTAACTTCAACCATCCATTTTTCTCCGTACAGAGAGAGGCCTGTCAGCACGCAACCGGAAAATCTTAGTGCCTTATTAGTTTGCATACAAAGAAGAAGTATAGATCACAGCAGTGCGCGCCAGACCCGGCAGTAGTGTTTGCGTTGCACCGACGAAAGTATGAATAGTAGTGGTACAGCATCTGTTGCACCTGAACCAATAAGCTTCCAATTGGACAAAAGGGTCAGGTGCAAATTCTGTCCACTAAATAACCATAGAAAAATGAAAATTAAGTGCCTTAAGCGCAGGCATCCGCTCTGCGAAAAGTAGAGGTCGCTGCGCTGCCAATAAAAATAGATTTTGTATGATAAAGAACTTTTTTCATGTACTTCTTCCCAAAATTTAAAACTTCAAAATTTACTATCTTGACCCTTTGGCAGTTTCCTAATAGCAGGGATCACAGCGCAAAAGGAGTTCAAAAAAGGAGAAATACGGTAATTTTCTCACGAGAAACGGGAAAATAGGGTAAAAATTAAACATTTATTTTTACATGTCGAAAAGAACAAACGACCTTTTCATAAGAAATGTTGTATTTTTAAATAATTTTCAATGATTTTTCAGTGATTTCTGCCATTTAAGAATTTATTTTTAAAAATTGGATATACTTTGGTTGGAAATCCATTCACAGCGATATGAAGAAAGTCTGAAAAAAAAAATTAGTTAAATACACAATTTTAAAATGATTAACATCGTTCACATAAAGATTTCTTTCCAAGATTTGTCATTTCGTCCTTACTATAATTAATACTTTCAATATAAATTGAAAACTACACCCTTCAGTAGAGCGAAGTAAAAATGCTAAAATTAATCGAATCGTTTGAGCTGAGGGATAGCAATTTGTGGGTCGACATCCAAAACAGGTGGAGAACAATTTTTGAAATCGGTTAATATCTTCTGTTATCTTTTAAATTTACAATTTTAAATTTAAAAATTCAAAAATAAATTTTGCCTTACTTAGAATTTTTTGAAAAAGTACAAAACCATGTTTTTTTAATTGATTCGAACCTGAAATTTCTTCAGCTTGAAGCAAAGAAACATGTTATTATTTTTCATTCATGGGAAACATTTTTTTCTTGGTGTTTATAACGTTCCAAAATCGCAAAAAAAAATTAAATCCCAAAAATCCTAAATCACGACCAAAGTTTTTTCCGAAAAAGCAAAATGATAAAATGTTTCTTATTTCTTTCAAGCTGAATAAATTTGAAGTTCGATATATTCAACTTTTTTTTAATGTGACTGTGCATATGACTCGATAGAAAAAACAGCTTTTTGCACATTTTCAAAAAAATTGTTATTGAGCTAAAAATTTATGTTAAAATTTAGTAATTTTTTATTCATTTTCACTAGTAAAAGCTGTTAATATAACAAATTCGTCGTAATTTTTGAACTAATAGAAAAAATTCAGAAAAATTCAATTATTATTCAATAATGGGTACACTTACTAATTTCAGAGAATTTTTCGCGTAATTCAAATATTGTATTTTCAAATATCGTATATTTAGAGAGAAAAGGGGGAATTTCCTGAAAAAAGGGGAAACTAAGAAAAAAAGGTGAAGACTGTGCACCCCGTAATTACAATGTTCTACCATAATAAATTTTTTCCTACCTTTTGAGAAGCGTCAGAATAAATAGTGACGAGTTGTTCAACATGTTCAGAAAGTTTGCGTTGAATAGAGTTGTATTTTTCCATGATTTCGAGACATTCTTCAAATGCGAGTTTCTCTTCTATCTTCGATTTTTCCAAGACGTCTCGCTCCTTCTCCAATTCCTCGTCTAATCCATTTTCGACTTTTCTGCAAAGAGAAAAATCCTTAGATGAAGAGAAACATTCTTTTCTAATTATACAATTTGTTTGGAATGGGAAAAATTACTTCAGGTTTTTTATTCCTTTTTCGAGAGTTTGGAGATAGTCTTCATCGGATTTGTGAGCCAATTTGACAATTGCAAGATCAGCAGCTAAATCTTCTTCGGAGACATCAGATTCGAGAATTTGCAAAAGGTCCGGATTTTCTTTCGTCGCTTCTGCGAGAGCATTTTCCAATTTCTCGCCTTCAAGCCATTTTCCAGATTTTTGTATGTGTTCTGCTCTATAAATTTTAAAATTTAGCTTGAAAACGTTCCGAAATCAAAGACGCTTAAATTTTTGAAAACGTATACTACGATTTTGATAAAAAATATAGGGGTTTTTATTTAGGCACGACTTTAATTTTGAGGCGCTTTCTAATTTCTGATGTATGATAAATAGTATTTATTTGAAAAAAAAGAATAATTTATGAAAATAAAACTATTTAAAGGCGTTGGCCCAGCCTCAAAATTGAATTGCCTCATTTTCCTCCATAAATACTAGAATTACATCCTCTTTAGATAATTAATTAAATAATTAATTAATTTGTATGCGGAATGAAAAATTGGCTAATTTCAATAGTATTTGTGTGAAACTTTTTTGTTGTTGTTATGCGCGGGTTAGAATAGAAAAAACGTTTCACACAAAAACTAGAATTAAAATATGTATTTGACATGAGCAAAAGTAACTTTTTTGTAAATTTAGATTAAAATTATTTAACTTAAAATAATTATTTTGGAAAACCAAAACCTACCCCGTAAGGTTAATTTTTGCTTCTTTAATACAAAATTGGAACTACTTTTTTACTTTTTGATTCTGTAATATGACAATATTCACTTTAATATCGACTAATTAATTTCTAACCTACTGATTAAACTGTTTAATTAATAAGTTCCGTAAATTAAGTTATTTACCAAAATCTAACATTTATAAACACTCGTTATTTTGACATTTACTAAGCTTAGAAATGCTGACATTTTTAATTAATTTATTTACCATTTAATCAGTAAGTTTACGATTAATGTCATTTTTCGGTAAGAAAATGAAATTAATCAACAAGAGAGTTGAGTTTTCAACCAGGAAAGATTTTTCAGTCGATAAAGAAAACAAATTCCCATTCAAAATGTTGAGTTTGAAAGACAAAAATATGAATTTTGTAACAAAGAAGTTGAATTTACTATCCAAAAAATGCATTGTCTACCAAAATAATTAAAGTTTCAACCCAAAGAAGTCAAAGTTTTAACAAAAATAAGTGAATTTTCAACTATAAAAGATCACTTTTTTTTTTGAAAATGGAATAGCTACATTCTCATATTTAAACAAATTCATTTTCAACCAAATAAAATGAATTTTTAACAAAATAGTTGAGTTACAAAAAAAAATTAATTTTTAACTAAAATAATTACTTTTAAACAAAACAAACATTAATTTTGAACCAAATAGTTAAATTATCAACCCAAAAGATAGGTTTCATTAAAAAAAAAGACAAATTTTGAATCAAAAGATAAATTTTCTACTAAAAAAAAATTAATTTTTAACAAAATACATGAATTTTTAACGAAATTTTGAAGAAAATTTCAGTCTAATAGTTACATTTTCAGCCAAAGGAATGAATTTTAAAAAAAATGAATAATTACTTTACGACAACAAAAAAAGTCAACAAAATAGTTAAATTTTGAACAAAAAAGAAAGGGTTTTCAACTAAAATGATGAATTATCAACACCAAAAAAATGAATTTTTAACCAAGTAGTTCCACTTTCAACCAAATGATTTTTGCATCAAAAAAGATTTTTCAGCGGCTGTTTACGAATAGCTAAAATTTAAAAATTTAACCATATTTTGAAGTTAGGAGAAAAATCCTGGAATCAACGTGAAATTGACAGGATGATTTGAGTAAGAACTGATTTAAATACCCCGTAAATTCCAGATTTTTCTGGTTTTCAAATCCAAATAGTCGAATTTAATTCTACATTTTGATCAACAGTTCATCCGAAAATACCTTGAAAATGTATTTTTTGTTTTTTAAATGTTAAAAAAAAAATGAAAAGTACGGTGTCGAATTATTACACATGCGGCGAGTCATATTTTGTTAAGAGACCATACTTAAATTACATAACAGCTCAAGGGGGGGGGCTTCATTCATGTACTTCATTTTTGGAAATTCGCAAATGAAACAAATAACTCGCAGTAATTGTACAGAAATTTAATATGAATTAAACTTTACACGCCAAAGAAACCTGGTGAGTGAAAATCGAACCTAGCCAACAATTTTAAAAAAGTTAGTGAATTTTATTGGTCAGGAAAAAGTCAGGGATAAGGATAAAGATTGAGATATTATTAGAAGTCAGGGAATTTCTATAACTGCAAATAACTTTCAAGCAGAATAAATTTGAAAATTTTCACTTTTAATTTGAAATTATTTTATTCTGTTTATAAAATATTCTAGAGGTTAAAAATGTTACCAATTTAAGATTTTGGTCTTTGAATATTGATGGTCAGGGAAAATGAAAAATTAGTCAGGGAAACATAGGGAATTTTTAAAAGCAAGTTTTGCGGTAACCCTATATAATGTTCTTGTGAGTAATTTACTTGATTTATCTTTATATATATTTTTTGCAGTTGCTTCTTCCTGAAGATTATCTTTTTAGTTATAAATTTTATTATTTGTTTGAAGTTTCAACAATTTTGTTGAAGTCATCCTTTTTGATTGAAAATTCAACTGTTTTGTTGAAAATTCGTCTTTTTGGGTTGAAAATTCAACTATTTTCGTAGAAAATTTACCTTTTGATTAAAATTCATATTTTGATGTTGAAAAGTGAACTGAAATCTTTTTTGAATTAAAATTCAATAATTTTTTTGGTAAATTTGCGTTTTAAATTTAAAAATTCATCTATTTTAGTAGAAATTGCATCTTTCTTGAATAAAAATGCAACTGTTTGGTTGACAATTCAAAAATTTTCTTAAAAAGTCATCCTTTTGGGTTGAAAATTCAACCATTTCGTAGAAAATTTACTTTGTTCTAAATTCATATTTTGGTGTTGAAATGTCGACTGGAATCTTTTTTGTTTAAAAATTAAGCTGTTTTATTAAAAATTCGACTGTTTTGTTGAAAATTCAACTATTTCGTAGAAAATTTACTTGTTCAAAATTCATATCTTGGTGTTGAAAAGGTCAACTGAAATATTTTTGGAATGAAAATTCAACTGTTTTTTGCTTAAGTTAAAAATTCATCTATTTTAGTAAAAATGTCAGTCTTCTTACATAAAAATGCAACTATCTGGTTGAAAATTCAACTGTTTTGTTGAAAATTCGTCTTTTTGGATTGAAAATTCAAATATCTTAGTAAAAATTTACTCATTGTTTAAAACTAATATTTTGATGTTTGAAAGTCAAACTAAAATCATTTTTGGATTAAAATTCAATTTTTTGTTGTTGAACATTTGTCTTTTTGATTTAAAGCTTCATCTGTTTCAGTAGAAATTTCATCTTTCTTTGATAAATATGCAACAGTTTGGTTGAAAATTAATCTTCTTTGCTTAAGGATTCAACTATTTTTTTTGAAAATTTTGGTTGAACCACTTTGTTGAGAAATAATTTTTTTTATAAGATTTATATTTTTAGTTGAAAATTCATCTCTATCGTTGAAAGTTTAACTATTTTCTTGAAATCTTATGTTTTTTAATTGAAAATTTAACTGCATGGGTGAAAGTTGAAGTATTTTGTTGAAATTTTTTTTTTTGAAGGTTTATTTTTTGGTTGAAAATTGGAATATTTTGTTGAAAATTCATTTTTTTGCTTAGAATTCATATTTTTTGGTTAAAAGTTTAATTTTTGTACAGAAAATTCGTATTTTGGCTCGAAGGTTCAATAATTTAGATGAACTTTTTTTTTCTTTCGTTACTGAAAAATCCTTGATATGTTGAAAATTCGTCTTTTCGGTTTTAAAATTCATTTTTTAAAATTAAATTTCATCTTTTTTTGGCTGAAATATCAACTATTACACTTTTTATTGAGAAATCATCTTTTTAGGTTGAAAATTCAATTATCTGGTGGAAAATTTTATCATTCTGTTGAAAATTCAAGTATTTTGTTAAAAAATTATCTTTTATGGTAGAAAAGTCATTTTCTTTGTTTAAAATAAATGAATAAATTTGAAAATTTGTATCTGAAATATTGTTTTACTCCGATTAGAAAAGATCCTAAGTTAAAAATATTACATGATTAAAATGCTGGTATTTGAATGTTAATATTTTTATTAGTCAGGGAAAATGAAAAATTGATCAAGGAAAAATCAGGGAATTTCGAAAATGAAGTTTTCACCCTACAAAGCACATATTATCCTAAATAAAAAAAATCCCATTAGTTTCAAGTCCTATATCTTATTATTTCTGGAAAACATAAATTAGGTATAGTATAAGGGGAGGGGTGCAAATATTTTCTCACTAATATTTTTGCCCTATTTACTAAAATATTTTGCCCCTGATGAGAAAAATAATCTGCTAATTTTTAAGAATTATAAGTAAATTTAATTTTCAGGCTGGGTCCTGGTTTTAATATATTCTTCGGTAGTATTTCGATAAATATTTTATGAATACATAATCTTCGGTATTATAGTGGTCAGTATCCCCTTCTTTATAAGGTTCGAAATTTGAGAGTACAAAAATATGGTGTAAAAAAGTATTTATTTACAAAACGAATATTTTAATTACATATTTGGGATATCAAAACTTCTTGATCTATTTCTCGTATTTTTCGTCTCTTTCCCCTTCAAGAAGATGAAGAATCAAATCAATTAAGAATTAAAGGAATAAACCGAATGAACGTATGCGTATAACCTATATATAATACATCCTTATACAATATAACCTGAAAAATGGTCAAAACATTCATTTAAACTTCAACCAAACTTGAATTTCTCATCCAAAAACACGTAATAATGAAATATAAAATACTTTAAATGGCATTTACTCACATTCTGATCTCCTCTTCAGTCAAAACATTGTCTTTTGACACTTCGGAGCAGAACCAGTTTAAGAAATCTTTCGAACTCGGATCACTGCAAAGTTCCTCGAGTGTGTCATTCGTTAGGTTATATTGTCGATCCGGAAACAATTCCTGGATCTTTTTACGCAATTTTTCACTATTTATGCTCATTTTTCTGGCTTTTCTTTCATAAAATCAACAAAACTTCGGAGGAAAAAATGGAGCATTTCGAAATAAACGTTAAATGTCAAAATTCAGTGTTCCCAGCAGTTGCCAGCAGCGTCGCCAGCTTAATAATAAAAAAATCTCTGTTAAAAACCAGAAAGCAAAATGGCAGAGTCGGGACATGTGGTCGTTTTCTGCTACAATTTATCATGTATCACGAATTTGTAATTAATAACGTTTTTATACCACAATTGTTATTTAAGAAATTAGAGATTTATTAATTAAAATGTACAGATTTTTCAAAGTGCGTAGTTTCTTATTAGCAAATTCAAATGCGTCGACAAAACCGGCTTACATGCAGACTTCTTCGTACTTGTGTTCTTTTTGCAAATTTTATCATCTACAAATTTCAAAGTGTGAGTACTTCATTATTTGATTTTCATTTTTGTGTGACTTAAAATCTGTTGTTTGTTTTTTGGAACATAAAGCTGTTTTTATTCTCTGTTTTAATTCATTAGTTATTCTAGAAAAATCCATTTCGATTTTTGATCGAAAATTGACACATATTTTTATTGTTTGGTTATTTCTTCCTCGAAGTATTTTTAGAGACAATTTTTAGTCGTTTATAACTTTTTCGCACCTATTAGATAAACATTAAGTTATTTTTTGTTATCGAAAACCGCAAAAACGTTTCAATTTTGAGGTTATGTTTGAGGTGCGGTCTATTATGTTAATATTTTGATGGTTTTTTAACATTGATATTCTCAGTTAAATCATTTGAAATATTCCAATTATATTTAGTATCATTTGGTTTTATATCAAATGATTGTTATAATATTTTTTTGGTAAAAAATAATATAAAGGTACTTGCATTTTAAAAAGTATAAAACCGTATAACAATTCCTTGTTTTGATTTAGTTTGTATTCGAAAGTCGATTATAAATTAATTCCGTTGTCTTATTTAATTTGCAAACTTTTTAAATTTACAATTACAATAGTTTTTCTAAATGCGAAACGGTCAAAACAAAACACGAAAAAGAATCTTGAGGTTATGTTTCCTGAATTTCATTATTCTTTTTGTTTTTTCTGAAAACTTTTTTTGCCGTTGATCTAAATCTTTTAAATGATTGTTTCGATATGATCTGCCCTCGGACTCACTACATTATTGAGACACTATTTGACACTTTTTTTTAGCCATTACACTATTTTGTTACTATGTATTTCGAATAAAATGACTCTAAATCAGTGTTGGGTAAGTTACTTTTTTTGAGTAACTACTTACAGTTACGTTACTTTTAACTGTAATTAATTACAGTTAGTAGGTGAAGTAACTTTAAGTTACCTAAAAAGTTACTTTTTTCACTTCCTTAATTTTATAATTTACATGAGAACCAAAATAACTAAGATAATACATAAAAACTTAATTTGAAAAGAAATAGGTGTTAGTTGAAGGAAATAAAAAATACACAATATATTTCGGCAAGTAAAAATGTTGCATTTTCAACAAAATAGATGAATTTTTAACAAACTTGTTGAATTTTCAACCAAAAAGATAAATTTTTAACAGAAGAGTTGATTTTACAACCAAGAAAGATTTTCCAGTCAATTTTTTTAACCAAACAGTTGTATTTTCAACCAAAAAAGAGGAATTTTTTCTACCGGAAGAACTGAATTTTTAAACCAAAAAGAACACTTTTGAACAAAAGAGTTGAATTTTTCAAACAAAAGGATGAATTTTCAACAAAAAAGTTACTTTTAAACCAAATAGTTAGACTTTCTACCAATATAGTTCAATTTTCAACAAAATATATGGATTTTCAACCAAATTGTTGAATTTTCATTTCGAAAATATTAATTTTCAATGAAAAAGTTAATTTTCAACCAGTTAGTTGAATTTTCTACCATTTTCAAACCAAAGAGACCAATTTTCAACAAAAAAGTTAAAATTCCACCCAAAAAGTTCATCTTAAACCTAATAGTTGAATTTTCTACCAGAATATTGTAATTTTCTACCCAAGAATAAAACGTATTTGAAACAAAATAGTTAAATTTTCAACCAAAGAAACGAATTTTCAACTAAAATGATGAAACTTTAACCTAACAACAGAATTATTAATAAATTATGTAGTTCAAATTTTAACCGAATAGTTAAATTTTCAACCAGAAAATACAAATTTTGAAAAAAAGAGTTGAACCCTTTACAGATTTTTTTTTTTTTACAAAAAAAGGTGAATTTTCAAAACCAAAAACAACACTTGACAAAAAATGTGTTCGTTTTTTTTCCAACGAACTAGTTGAACTTTCTACCAAAATAGTTTAATTTTCAACCAAAATAGATGAATTCTCAACGAAAAATATAATATCTTCCAATTCGTCAATTTCATAATTCGAAAATTTTATTATTCGGGAATTTCATCATTCGGAAATTTTATGATTTGGAGACTTTCCAATTCAGAAAATTTTTCTATTTGAAAATATTATTTTCAAAACTTTTATAATTCAGAATTGTTATTATTCGGAAATTTTCCTATTCAGGAATTTGATCATTTGAAAATTTGTTTATTCGAGAATTTTCTAATTTGGACATTTAATTATTGCGGAATCTTCCAATTCGTGAATTTCATAATTCGAAAATTTTATTATTCGGGAATTTCGTCATTCAGAAATTTTTTATTCGGGAATTTTTCAATTCGGAAATTTTATTATTCGAGAATTTCATAATTCGGGAATTTTCCAATTGTAGAATTTCATTATTCGCAAATTTTATTTTTAGGGAATTCTTTTATTCGGGAATTTTCCAATTCAGGAATTTTATTTTTCGGGACTTTTCAGTCGTCCTATAAAAAGCTCTTCAAATATTAAACGTATTTTTTAAGGTATAATTCGCCATATTTTTAACTTTATATCACTTTGTTGTGAAACGAACCAAGTGAAAAGTGAGAAAAGCTAAATTATCTTGGTTCGTCAAGCAAAGGGAGCACAGTAGTTAATTTCTCCACCCACACAGTCTTCTTTTTGTGATTTTTTTATATTTTATCCAGATAAAGCTGAATTCAAATAGCCAAATGCACAGATACGACTATTTAAAGAGCGAACCCTTTGTGGCGAAACCCAGCGAATTCAATTACAAAATAAAAGAAATCACTTCGTGGAAAAATGTAAGCTAAATCGATAGAGAAATCCTGTTTTATAAATTGTAATATTTTAATCAAAGAATGGTGAATAATAATTGTAAAAAGAATATGATTATAATGTAGTTTAAGAACAAAGGCAGAATATGAGTCATGAGAAAAACTGAAATTATTAATAAATTAATAATACTAAACAAATAATAAATTTCTTTAACTTGTTTCTAAAGTCTACGAATTTGAATTGAATAATTAAAATAAATTTTTATTTTATTTTTTTTTCTCATGTTGAAAATTCAATGCTTATTTTACACACAATATATATCGAATGATAATATTTTCCTGTGATTAGTAAAAATGTTGAAAAGAAATTTGATATAAATAAGTATAATACCATATTCTGAAATTTTGATAATTTTTCAGGTGAGCAAAAAACCTGATTTTTCATTTAAAAATTCAAAAAAATTAATTTAATAAATTAATTGAATAGGAATAGTTGAATAACATCTTTTACATACCAATACGATCATCAAATTTTATTTCGAAAAATAAAATAATTCAATGTAGGAGTCATACATACCTGAAACAAAAAATAAATTTGCACCTCAGTATTTAGTACAATAATAATTTTTTTAAATATTCAAGATAGATATGTAAATTTTCTTTGGTAAGATATTAAGTTTATATTACTATCCTGTAATCTTATTTAAATTATTTTATCTTTCAAGTTGTTCCCATAGTCCACGAATTGGATAATTAATTTTCAAACAAAATAAATATTTTTGTAGGTACTTAGAATTTAATTTAACATCTGGAAATATTTTCCATAAAACATATTAAAGAAAATTTGAAAAAATGGTTTCGAAATATCGGTTTTTGCATTATTTATTCAATAAACAATTTTTAGTAGTTGTTTTTCGATGCTAGGAACACCGCGAAATAAAAAATAAAAAATTGCTATATTCGGAAATTCAAATATAAATTGTATCTAGGAATGCTAAATTATATTGGTGAGCGATTATAAAAAAAATAGTTTATTTGCTATAAAAAAAAAATAATGAAAAAAATGCTTTCTTGAGGATTGAGAAGACTCAGGTAATTTATTCTGTAAAATTTTCGTAGAAATATATGTAAAAGTAATATTTTATTATGACTTATAACATATTAACTATTTTTCTAATATTATGTTCCTAATATCGCCAAATTCACCTACCTCCTTTCTCTCATTTCCCCTCACTTTATTTACTTTCTTCTTATTTCCCCTCGTTCCTCCTCTATTGCGTTATAGCCCACTAATTTTCGCTATTTCCCCATCCAACATTTCCCCTACCTTCTCCATCCGTTTCTCTTCACTTCCAATTCTCACATTGTCTGCCACTCCCTTAGACTCCCTTTCGATGTCCCCTACTCCACTCATATCACCTACTTCTCCTGCATACTCCCTACTTCACCTACTTTCTTACCCACATTTTACCTACCCTCTTCTTAAGTCCTCCTCCTCACTTCCTCTACTTTCTCTACTTCCCTTCTCCTCATTTTCCTTCACTTCGCCTACTTCCGCTTATTCCCTCTTATTTCCCCCTTACCAATTTCCCCTCACTCCTCCTTCCAAAATTACCTTTCACATCTCTGACTCTCCCCTAATTTCCCTTACTTCACCTACAGCCTCAATTCCCCCTAGTTTCATCTTCTTCACATACTCCCTCTACTCTGGATTATTTCTCTTACTTCCTTCTTCTCATCTTTTCTACTAGCATGTCGTTTATTTCAAATCACATCCTGTACTCCCTTATTTCCCCTACTTTCCGACCCAAAGTTTCCCCTATCTTCTCTATCCGTTTCCCTTCACTTCCCATTCCCACATTATCTCCCACTTCCTCAGACTCCCTCTTCATGCCCTCTACTTCCCCTGTATCCCCTACTGCTCCCTGATTTTCCCTACTACACTTATTTTTTTCTCCTTATTTCACCTACCCTCTTTTCAATTCCTCCTCCTCACTTCCTCTACTTCCTCTACTTCCCTTCTCACTTTCCGATTCTTTCTTCCCATCCTCACATTGTCTCCCACTTTCTCAGACTCCCTCTTCATGACCTCTACTTCCCCTATATCCCCTACTGCTCCCTGATTTTCCCTACTACACTAAATTTTTTCTTCTTATGTCACGTACCCTCTTCTCAATTCCTCCTTCTATCTTCCTCTACTTCCTCTACTTCCCTTCTCCTCATTTTCCTCCACTTCGCACTACTTTCGCTCATTTCCTCTTATTTTCCCCTTATGAATTTCCGCACACTCCTCCTTCCTACATTGCTTCTCACATCTGTGACTCTCCCTCAATTTCCCTCACTTCACCTACTTCTTTGACTTCCTCTAATTTCATCTTCTTCACATACTCCCTCTTCTCCCGATTATTTTTCCTACTTCCATTTTCTCATTTTTTCTACTAGCATATCCTTCATTTCAAATCACATCCACTACTCCTTATTTTCCCTACTTTCCGATCCAAAGTTTCCCTCATCTTCTACATCCGTTTCCATTCACTTCACATTCCCACATTGTCTTCCACTTCCTCAGACTCCCTCTCAATGTCTCCCTGCCCTCCCATATCTCACACTTCTCCCTTATTTCCCATACTTTACCTACTTTCTTCCCCTTATTTTACCTACCCTCTTCTCAATTCCTCTTCCTCACTTCCTCTACTTTCCTTCTCCTCATTTTTCTTCACTTCGCCTACTTCAGCTTATTTCCACTTATCTTCCCCTTATCCATTTCCCATCGCTCCTCCATCCAACATTGCCTCTCACATCTCTGACTCCCCTAATATCCCTCACTTCATCCACTTTCTCGACTCCCCCTAATTTCATCTTCTTAGCATACTCCTTCTACTCCGGATCATTTCCCTACTTCCCTCTTCTCATTTTTTTCTACTAGCCCATCTTTCATTTCAAATGACTTCCTCTATTCCCTTATTTCCCCTACTTTCCCATTCAAGAGTTTCCCCTATTTCCTTCCTACGTTTCCTTTCACCTCCCATTCGTGCATTATCTCCCACTTCCTCAGACTCCCTCTTAATGTCCCCTACTCCCACCATACACCCTGCTCCTCCCGCATTTTCCCTACTTCACCTACTTTCTTCTCCTGATTTTACCTACCCTCTTCTGAATTCCTTCTCCTCACTTTCTCTACTTCCTCTACTTCCCTTCTCCTCATTTTCCTCCACTTTGACTACTTTCGCTCATTTCCTCTTATTTTCCCCTTACCAATTTTCGCTTAATCCTCCTTCCTACATTGTCTCTCACATCTGTGACTCTTCCCTAATTTCCCTTACCACACCTACTTCTTTGACTTCCTTTAATTTCATCTTCTTCGCATACTCCCTCTACTCCCGATTATTTCTCCTACTCTTCTGTTCTCATTTTTTCTACAAACCCATCCATTATTTAAAATCACTTTCTCTACTCCCTTATTTCCCTACTTCCTTATCCAACCTTTTTCCTACCGTCTCCATCCGTTTCCCTTCACTTCCCGTTCCCACATTGTCTCCCACTTCCTCAGTCTTCCTCTTAATGTCGCTTACTTCCCCCTCACTTCCTCTACTTTCTCTGCTTCCCTTGTCCTCATTTCCCTTCACTTAACGTACTTACGATTATTTCCTCTCATTTTCCCCTTATCCATTTCCCTCACTCGTTCTTCCAACATTGTATCTCAAATCTTTGACTCTCCCCTAATTTCCCTAGCTTCACCTACTTACTCGCCTCCCCCTAATTTGATCTTCTTCACATACTCCCTCTACTCCCGATTGTTTTCCCTACTTCCCTCTCTTCCTATTTTTCTACTAGCCCATCCTTCAATTCAAACCACTTGCTCTACCACCTTATTTCCTTACTTTCCCATCCAACATTTCCCCTACCTTCTCCATCCGTTTCCCTTCACTTCCCAATTCCCACATTTTCTCCCACTTCCTCAAACTCCCTCTTAATGTCCCCTAATCCCCCGTATCCCCCACTCCGCCCAAATTTTCCCATACTTCACCTACTTTCTTCACTTATTTTACCTACCCTCTTCTCAATTCCTCATTCTCACTCCCTCTACTTTCCTTCTCCTCATTTTTCTTTACTTCGCCTACTACAGCTTATTTCCACTTATATTCCCCACATCCATTTCCCATCACTCCTTCATCCAACATTGCCTCTCACATCTCTGACTCTTCCCTGATATCCCTTACTTCACGCACTCACTCGACTCCCGCCATTTTTCATCTTCTTAGCATACTCTCTCTACTCCCGATTATTGTTCCTACTTCCCTCTCTTCCTTTTTTTCTACTGGTCTATCCTTTAATTCAAATCACTTGCTCTACCACCTTATTTCCCTAATTCCCCATCCCACATTTCCCCTACCTTCTCCATCCGTTTCCCTTTAATTCCCAATTCCCACATTTTCTCCCACTTCCTCAGACTCCCTCTTAATGTCCCCTAATCCCCCCATATCCCCCACTCCGACCGAATTTTCCCATACTTCACCTACTTTCTTCACCTTATTTTACCTACCCTCTTCTTAATTCCTCATTCTCACTTCTTCTACTTTCCTTCTCCTCATTTTTCTTCACTTCGCCTACTTCAGCTTATTTCCACTTATATTCCCCTCATCCATTTCCCATCACTCCTTCATCCAACATTGCCTCTCACATCTCTGACTCTTCCCTAATATCCCTTACTTCACCCATTTACTCGACTCCCCCTAATTTCATCTTCTTAGCATACTCTCTCTACTCCCGATTATTGTTCCTACTTCCCTCTCTTCCTTTTTTTCTACTAGTCCATCCTTCAATTCAAATCACTTGCTCTACCACCTTCTTTCCTTACTTTCCCATCCAACATTTCTCCTACCTTCTCCATCCGTTTCCCTTCACTTCCCAATTCCCAGATTTTCTCCCACTTCCTCAGACTCCCTTTTAATGTCCCCTACTCTCCCATATCCCCTACTCCGTCCGCATTTCCCCTACTTCACCAACTTTCATTTCCTTATTTTACCTACCATCTTCTCAATTCCTCCTCCTCACTTCCTTTACTTCTCCCGTTTCCCTCCTCCTACTTTTTCGGCACTTCGCCTACTTCCGCTTATTTGCTCTTATTTTCCCCTTATCCATTTCCCATCACTCCTCCGTCCAACATTTCCTCTCACATTTCTGACTCTCCCATAATTTCCCTTACTTCACCCACTTAATCGACTCACATACTCACATACTTCTCTCCTCTCATTTACCCTCACTTCTTCTACCACTTCGCATACTTCCACTTATTTCTTCTTATTTTTCCCTTATCCATTTCCCCTCACTCCTCCTTTCTACATTGCCTCTCACTTCTTCGACTCTCCCCAAATTTTCCCTTACTTCCCCTACTTCTTCACCCCTCATTTTCCCCAACTTTTCCCACTTTTCCTCCTATTATGTCCCCTCACTTTCCCTCCATGGAAAAAAGTAAGCCCGATGAACAGACATCCGACCGAAACTCTAAGGGTTTTCCCCGGGTTATGAAACCCTTAACAATTGGAAATCGTGGACCCATTTTTTCCTTTTCAAATGTAATTGCTCAAAAAAGAAAAAACTTTGCAACTTGATTGATTCGCAGCCACATAAAAAAAAAATCTTTTTCCGGGTCTGGAGGTCAGACTATGTTTACTATATGTTAATTGGGTCGCTGAATCCGAATTTGAGGTCCAAAAACCTCCAGCACGTCAGGGTTTTGACATCACCTCAAAAAACCCAATGAAGAATCTTTTTCCGGGTCTGGAGGTGAGACCATGTTGACTATATTTTTTTTGGGTCGCTGAATCCAAATCCGAGGTCCAAAAAAGCCGCGCACGTCAGGGTTCTAACATACCCTCAAAAACCCTCATACAATTTTTTTTTCGAGTCCGGGGGTCAGACTATGTTCATTATACGTTTTTGTGGTCTCTGAATCCGAATCCAAGGCCCAAAAAACACCAGCACGTCACGGTTTTGACATAACCTCAAAAAAACTCATAAAAAATATTTTTCCAGGTCTGGATGTCAGATCATGTTTACTATATGTTTTAGGGTCGCTGAATCTAAATCCGAGGTCCGAAAGACCCCAGTACGTTAGGGTTCTGACATAACCTCAAAAACCGTCATACAAATTTTTTTCCGAGTCTGGGGGTCAGGCTATGTTTATCATATGTTTTTGGCGTTGCTGAATCCAAATCCAAGGTCCGAAAACCCCCAGCACGTCAGGGTTTTGACGTAACCTCAAAAACCCTCATAAAAAATCTTTTTCCGGATCTGGCTGTCAGATTATGTTTACAATATGTTTTGTGGTAACTGAATCTAAATCCGAGGTCCGAAAAACCCCAGTACGTCAGGGTTCTGACATAACCTCAAAAACCGTCATACACATTTTTTTCCGAGTCTGGGGGTCAGACTATGTTTATCATATGTTTTTGGCGTCGCTGAATCCAAATCCGAGGTCCAAAAACGCCCAGCACGTCAGGGTTCTGACATAACCTCAAAAACCTTCATAAAAAATCCTTTTCCGGGCCTGAAGGTGAACCCTGACGTGCTGGGGGTTTTTGGACCTATGATTTAGATTCAGCGACCCCAAAAACATATAATAAACATAATCTGACCCCCAGAACCAAACATTTTTTTTTGTGTGGCTGTGATTGCAATTTTCAAAACAAATTTAAGAATGCTCGAAAAAGTTCCCTTTCTTAAAAAAAATACTCTGACTTCTCCCTAGCTTTTTCTTACTAACAACATTCCTTGAAAATTTCAGATTTTCCAGGGTTTCCAGGTGAGTAGATACCCCGGCAAAGTAAAAATATCTAATTAGCCAACTTGGTGTCGAGTTTTCAACATGAAACATTTTAGGACTGTTTTTAAAAGCGAGGGAAAAATATGACAACTTGAGGGAAACAAGAGTTCTTTTATGTTGGAATTTAGCTCGAAAAGGACACGTTTTACATTCAAAAGGCTTTGAAGTCGACCCACCAGTCTTGTCCTGAAACACCCATGAATTATATTCACCATCAAAGCGCTTATTTCATTTCGCGTACAAGCGTGGAATCGTAATTTTCCTTCTGGTTTCCACTCAACTGGACCTAAAACTAATCTCTGCATTCCTTCCAGGAAGGCAAAATGAAGTTAAAATTTAATTCGCCTAATAATGAATGATAGAAACTCTCTCTTCATAATAGAGAATCACAATTCCACTCATCAAATGAACAAATGTTACTGCTTGACATATTTTATAGCAATTGGTTGCATATAACTATTTTATTTGAATTAAAAATTAATAATTTATAAAAAAAGATCTTTCTTCTTCGCTCCGGTGGGATTTGAACACCACGTCTTCTGATTGCCGAATTGAAAAAGGTTCCTTTGACGGAACTTTTAAGATGAAATAAATTATTAATTACAAGATAATTTTTTACAAATTTGACATCCCGAAATTCTTTGAAAACAGAGGAAATAGGGTAAATTTTTAAAATAATGCGGTAATAAATTATTCGAAAAAAAATGAATATCTGTGTAAAATTCCTGAAGTTTGATTTCGAAATATATTGCATTTTCAAGAAAAGAATTTAATTTTTAACCAAGAAAGATTTTTTAGTCAAAAAAGAAAAAAACAATTGTTGGATTTTCAAGCTATTAAGACAACTTTTCTACAGAAGAGTTGAATTTTCAATTCGAAAATAAAAATTAAAAAAAAAGGTTAATTTTTCAAGCTAAAAATCGAATGTTTTCGAAAACTGTTTTCTTATAAACCCAACAAAATCAATTTTAAACAAGAAAGAGAATTTTTTAACAGAACAGTTGAATTTTGAACTAAGAAAGATTTTTCAGCCAAGAAATTAAAAAAAAATGGTTGAATTTTCAAGCCAAGAAGCTAAATTTTCTACAAAACAGTTTAATTTTAAGCCCAAAAATATAAATTTTTAAAAAAAGAGATGAATTTTTAAGCTGAAAGTCAAGAAATTTCGAAAACATTTCATTTTCAAACCCAGAAAAAATCAGTCTTAAGTAAAAAAAGTTGTTTTTCAACCACGAAAGAAAACAGCTTTTAATAAAATAGTTTGGTTTTGAACCAAGAAATATGGTTTATTCAAGAAAGGAAGAAAACACAATTGTTGAATTTTTAAGCGAAAAAGTAAATAAAATTTCTACCAAAACAGTTGAATTTTCTACCAAAAAATATAAAGTTTCAAGAAAAGAATTGAGTTTTTAACCTAAAAATCGCTTTTTTTCGGAAACTTTTTTCTTTTGAGCCCGAAAAGATCAATTTTGAACAAAAAAGTTAATTTTATACCAAGAAAGATGAAAGTTCAAACCAAAAAGAGAATTTTGAGAAAAGTATTGAATTTTTAACCAAGAAAGATTTTTCAGTCAAGAAAGAAAAAAAAATTGTTGAATTTTCAAACCAAAAAGATGAATTTTCCATAAAACAGTTAAATTTTCAGCCCAAAAATGTAAATTTTTGATGAAAAAGATGAGTTTTCGAGCTGAAAAAAAAATTTTTTCGAAAAAGTTTTACTTTTAAACCGGAAAAGATCAATTCACCAAAAAATATTTCATAGAAATCTGTATTGTCATCAGAGAAGGTTACGGATCGAGAAGAGAAATCCACACATAAAATGGAAATCTACAATATCGACCAAAGTTATATTCTCCTATACAGAAAACTATTTACTTTTTTTTATTCAAAAACGATTTTCTTTAGTCCAAAATTCGGCTATTTAGTTAAAAAATTTCCTCTTTTTATAAGCTTTCGGGAATTTTATTATTCAGGAATTTTTGTTATGCGGGAATTTTATTATTCGGGTATTTTCCGATTAGGAAATTTGATTATTCTGCAATTTTATTATTCGGAACCTTTTCTAATTCCAGAATTTTATTCTTCTGGTATTTTACAGTGTCAGGAATTTTATTTTTCGACATTTTCAGTCATCCTTATGATTCCGTAATTTTTTGTCGGGAATTTTCAAATTCGGTAATTTTATAATTTATCATTATTCTGCTCTTTCCCAGTCCAAAATGTCTATTTTCTGTATGTAATAATTTTTCGCACTTCTCAATTTTAATTCTGGAGTGTGCATTGAAATTCAAAATTACTTAATTCTTAACTTGATTGGTGAAACTCACAAGAAAAGTCATTTTTTTAGTTGAAAAATGCATTATTTTGTTGAAAATTTGTTTTGTTTTACTGAAAAATAATTTTAAAATTGAACTATTTCATTTTTTGCTTAAAAATTATTTTGTTTAGTTCAAAATTCCGCTATTTGGTTGAAAATTCGTATCTTTGGTTTAAAATTGAACTATTTAATTGAAAATCCCTTTTTTGTCCTTGCAAATTAATGTATTATGTGAATATTTATCATCTTTAGTGGAAAATAAATTATTTTGTTAAAAATTGGTCTGTTTTGGTTGAAAATTATTTTTTTTCTTCATGTAACTATTCCATTTTTACTTAAAAATGTGTCTTTTTTAAAGTTGAAAATTCATTTATTTTGTTGAAAAATCTTCTTTTTTTAAATATAACTGTTTTGTTAAAAATTTGTTTTCTTTATTTAAAAATTAATTTTCTAACTCAAAAATGAAGTATATTCCAGTTCTTGTTTTAAAAGAATCTTTTTTAGTTAAAAATCCGTTTGTTGTTGTTGTAAATTTATTTATTGGTTAAAAATTTATGTTTATTGGGAAATTCATGTATTTTGTTCATTTTTTTTTTCAATTCAACTATTCAGTTTAAAATGGAACTATTTTTTAAATTGAAAATTCTTTTTTTTTACTCAAAATGTATTCTGCTTTTACTCAAAATTTTATCTTTTGAGATGAAAATTAATTTATTTTGGTGAACACTCATTTTTTTATTGTAAATTCAATTATTTTGCTGGGAAATTTATATTTTTGGGTTAAAAATTTAACTTGTGTATAAAATGGTTTTTTTTTTGCTTTAGAAATCAACGATTTAGTTTGAAATGAACTTTTTTGTTAAAAATTACTCTCGACTTTCACGCTTATTACACGAATTCCGGTCAAGTTCTTATCCCAACTTGTTTCAGTTCGATTTGGGTTAGAAAGAGGCCTTTTCTGAATATCTTGGAACAAAATAGCGAATTTAAAATGTTAGTTGCTCCAGATTTCCATACGCTGAAGCATTTTTTTCGTAATAATTTATCATTATTCTGCTCTTTTCTAAATTCTAATTCTAAAGTGTGTCGTTTGATGTTAATTTTATTATTTTGTTGAAGATGGTTAAAGAGACAAATTTTTTAGTTGAAAATTAATTTCTTTGGTTGAAAATTTGTTTTGTTTGAATTCAAAGTTAATTTTTTAAGCTGAAAATTCAACTATTCCATTTTTTATTTAAAAATGCCCTTTAGTTCAAAATTCCGCTATTTAGTTAAACATTCGCTTTTTTTTTGTAGAAATGTAATCTTCTTTGTTGAAAATTTAACTATCATGTTCAAAAATTAGTTTTTAACTGGATAATAAATAATATATTTTAGGTCGAAAATTAATGTATTTTGTTTAAAATTCGTTTTTTGCTTTTAATTAGTCTATTAACTGAAAATATATCTATTCTAATTTTGGATGCAAATTTTTTTTCTTCTAAAAATGTAACTTCCGTTTTTACTTTAAATATATACTAAAAAATTAATTTATTTTGTTGAAAATTCGTATTTTTTGGGTTGAAAATTCAATTATGTGTTTTTGAAATTTTAACTATTTTGTTAAAAATTTGTTTTATTGAAAATTAATTGTCTAACTGAACATATAATTCCATTTTTTTGTTTTAAAATAATCTTTTTCAGTTGAAAATTCTGCTCTGTGGTTAAACATTCATGTATTTTGTTGAAAAATCGTATCGAAACTTATCTTTAATGGAAAATGCACGTGTTTTGTTAATTTTTTGATTCAACTATTTACTTTAAAATTGAATTATTTAGTTGAAAATTCTATTTTTCATATTATAAATTAATTTTTTAAACTAAAAATGTAACTATTCCATTTTTACTTAAAGTTTTATCTTTTTTTAGTTGAAAATTCATTTATTTTCTTGATAACTCGTATTTTTTTGGTTGAAAATTCATAGTTTTGGTTTAAAAATTAAACTTTTGTACAAAATTCGTTTTTTTTTTCTTCTTTAGATTTTAGAAATCAACAATTTGATAATAAACCAATTTTTTTTAACTTAAAAGTTACCATTTTAGTTGAAGGAGAACTATTTGGTTAAAAGTTTATCTATTTTGTTAAAAATGCAAACCGTTCAAAGTTAATTACTGGGGAAATTACTCTCGGCTTTCACGCTTATTACGCGAATTCCGGTCAAGTTCTTATCCCAACTTCTTTCAGTTCGATTTGCCTTAGAGACCTTTTCTGAATCTCTTAGATCGAATAGCGAATTTTAATTGTTAATTACTCCAGAATTCTACACCCTGAAGCATTTTTATGTTAATTTACCATTATTCTATTCTTTTCTTATCCAAAACATGCAAAAAAAAACAACAAATTTTCGATAAACTGAAGTTGAAATTAATATTATTTTTATTATTATATATTTTGTCGTCTCTACACATTTTTAACCCGATAGTTGAATTTTTAAATTAAAAAATATCAATTTTTAAGTAAAAATGGAGAAGTTAAATTTTCATTTAAGAGAATTCATTTTACAATTAAAAAAATCTACAAACACGTTAAATTTTGACCAAATAGTTGAATTTTCTACCGAATTGTTAAATTTCCTACCCGAGAATATGATTTTGCAACAAAGAAATTAATGTTTAACCAACCAGTTGATTCTTAAACAAAATAGGTAAATTTTCAGTTAAAAAAGTTCATTTATAGCAATAACAACAAAAATAATTTTGAACTAAAGTTATAGATCTTCAACCAAGGATTTGGATTTTCTATCTAAACATATGAATTTTCAACGAAAAATGTAATAGTTGATATTATAACAAAAAAGATTTTAATAAAAAATTAAAAAAAAAAAATTTAATTTTTAACTAAAACAGATTAATTTTCAACTAAATAGTTGCATTTTTCACCAAAAAAGTGATTTTTCAAACCAAACCGATGACCTTTTAACAAAATAATTCAATTTAAACCAATTAATAAAGGTTTTAACAAAGAAAAATGCTGAATTCTTGACAAAAAATTTAATATTTGACTTTTCAAACGAAAGGAGTGATCTTTCAACCAAAAATAGGGTAGATTATTTTCGTGGGTTCTATTAATTCAGTTTGCATTATAAATAAGAATTTTGATCATTTATAAGCTAAAACTAACATTTTAAGTAAACATTGAAGTTCATTTTAATACTTTTAAAATATTAGGCTAGAGTTCATCTTCTTGCTTTAAAATTTATTTATTTTGTTTAAATTTGAACTATAAATATATTTTAGGTTGAAAATTCAACTATTTCATTGAAAATTCATGCGTTTTGTTGAAAATTCGTATCTTTGGTATAAAAGTAATCTCATTAGTTGAAACTTAATCATTTTGGTTGGAAATTTATCTATTTTGTTGAAAATCCGTTTTTTTGTTGTTTATTTGGTTGAAAACTCGTAATTTATGGGTTCAAAATTCAATTCTTTTATTGCATATTGTAACTATTTTGTTAAAATTTATCTGTTTTATTGAAAATTCTATTATTAAATTAATTTTTGTAACTGAAAGTGTAACTATTCCATGCTGACTTTATATTTTATCTTTTTAGTTAAAATTCCTTTATTTTGTTGAAAACTCGTATTTTTGGGTTGAAAATTAATATTTTTTCGAAATTAATGTTTTGTGGCAATCCTGTTTGAGCGTAAATTGATGAAAATTGTTGAATTCGTCATTGCTTATTTCAATGAAGTTATTTGCATATTTGTGCTTTGTCTTCTGCTTTAGGCAACAAACGTAGTTTTCATTCAATTTTAATTTACAAGTGTTCATTCAATTCTGTCAAAGGTTCTTTACAAGTATATTCGTCACATTTTTATTAATAAATATTTAGAAAATTGTTTAATTAAAAAAATGACTAAAATTAATTGTACGCATTATTTATAAATGAAATAATGTTTTAATGAAAATTACGACTTTTGCTTAAAGCTGCTGGGAAAAAACGCAAATATGCAAATAACTACAACTTCTGAAAATTGTTGCAATAATAAATTGGCCCAATAATAACTCAAATATAATTTTAACTCTAATCAAATTAATTAATTTTTGTAAATTTTATAAATCGAGTGAAAGATTAAATCATTTTGAAGTTGATTGAACACCTAGAGCATCCTTAAAAGAATGCTGGTGCAAAGACCTACAAATTTCGTAAGCTTGTGTAATTTTTTAATTTAGAAATGAATAATATGAAATTTTCATTCGACAATTTCCGAGAAATGCGAACATTTCTGCAATTATCAGGTTTAAGGTAAACATTCTCGATTATTTAGATAATAATATCAAGATGCATATTTCTCGTCTTATCAGGCGTCATACTTTCACACCCAATAACGTTTTTAGATTTATCGGAAAACACATTTGAAATAGGAAACAATCAAGATTTTATATTTAGTGAATAAATATATTTAGTAAATTTATAAAAATAAAAACATAAAATTTAGTAAATAAATGTACACATCTTCTGCTATGTAAATTTTCATACTTTTTACTCGTTTTTGTGTCTTATGTCCTGATATTTGATATATAAATGTTAAATTCGTAAAATTTTGTGGATTTATTAACGTTAAGAACTTATTGCACACAATGTAGTGTAATTTTAATCATATTTTATAGTGAATTTTTAGCTCGTTTTGCTTTTATTTGATTAATTCTTGAACTATTCTCTCTATAATTGATAAAAAAAAGTCTTACTTTTATCTGAAGTGGATGTATGTTTGAAACAGCTATTCATAGTATCTCCGCGCTTGAACTTCGGAATACATGACTTGTGGTATTTGTGTATCATTTTTATTAATTATTATTTTGCACAAATTTTCCTTAAGCTTACGATAAAAAATAATGTTTCTTACTGTGCAAATCTGTATTACAGTTTATCAAGGGTCTCGAATGTCGAATATGAAAATGAATATTATGACCACTTCTCTGACATTAAAAATTCTGAAGTGTAGATTAAAAAGAGCATTGTAATGGTATTGGCGGTCATTTTTAAATATGTGCAATCTTTACAATGGCCTCAGCTGGGAATTACATTATAGTGACAACTAGAATTTAAAATTGCATTAGATGACGGTTAAAGAATAATTGTAAACTCTGAAATCTTCTTGAATTTTTCATGAGCACCTTGAACATTTATTTTATTGAAATACGAAGATGAATTTAAATCTTTTGTCTGTGATAAAAGAAAAGTCGTTTAGAAGAAGCCTTGATGCTGACAAGTTTTTTTTTTTTTTAATTAGGATATAATTGATCTTTTGTTGATTATTTTATTTTATAGATTTCAATAAACAGACTTTAATAATGTGACTAATTTTATATGTTATAATATACATTTTTTATATTATATTTTTTTCATAGAACGGATTTTTTGAAGATTTTATCACTCGACTATTGAGTGTACACCAGATTTTAAAATATTGCAAAATATTAGTAAAGATGTAAGAACATTTCAAAAGCTTTCACAAATATTTCAAAAAGGGTGCAGTACACAACATTTTAAAGATTTCAAAAAAATTAAAAGATTTCAAATATTTCAATTATCTTAAATAATTTTAAGGGATTCCACAAAGATTTTAAAGACATAATTTTTTTTTTTAAGATTTCTCAAATGCTTGTGTACACCAGGTTTCGAGAGTGGTCAACCCCTCGGGATTTTTAAACTGTAAAAATACTAAGAAACCACCTAGCTAAATAAAAAATGATATTCAAATACATATTGTTTAGTGAACAGTTTTTTCTTTTTAGTCATCTTTAATGTAGGAACTAATTACCTAAAATTTCTTCGTTTTTTTTTCTCGTCATACATATTTTTGGACCTCTTGAAATTATTTGAAACGGGTGCATAAATTCTGTTTTAATCAGTTGTTTAGAAATTTTTTATTTTCAGAGCATCCTGTCTAAAGTATCCTAGTTAACAATTTAATTGTGTGAAATTGTCGGTAAATATAAAAAAAAAAGTTACATCTTAAATTTCGGTAGGTACGCCCTTCACATATTATTTTGTAGTGAAAAATTTGTATGAAAAATGTTTTAAATTTTATTTTTATAAATTAGTTTATGTACTGTGCATTGTAGAAGAAATTTTTACTGATACAAGTTGAAGTTCAAAATTAAACAATTTACAGATTTTAACGTTAAACATTGTACTGTTCAAATTCGAAAGATTTGTTAGTTATACCAATTTACGTCTGATTAAACTTTACAAACTATTTTCAAATTTTAAATAATTTCAAATTAATAAATGGGATGGCATGATTTCATCGAAAAAGCGAAATTCCGAATGTTGAACAATACCAAAAATATAAAAATACCGAAAACTGCAAATTTCCGAAATTTCAAATTAACGAGGCAAAAAACCGATAACGTTTATTAATGAAATTTAAATATTCTGAAGTTAGCGAAACTAGAAAACTTTAGAAGTATTAATTTACCAAAATTATTGAATTCTGGAAATTGTATAATTACCGAAATTTAAAAACCCAAAATTTCGAGTTTAGTAAATTATAGTAATTTCGATTTCCCAATGTTAGTAAATTTCCGAAAAAAAAGTAATGTTCAATGTTTTGTATCTGTCTGAATAATTTTTTATTTTATGTACGTGCAGTTTGAGATTGAAAACAGCTTACGAAATTTTCGGGAGTTTGGAATTTCATGTTTTAAAATATTTAGTTAATTTTATAGTTCTGAGAATTTTTAATGTCTACAAATTTCTGGTTTCTTTAACTTTCACTTTCGGAATATTTCAATTTCGTTAATAATCATTTTCGGTAGTTTAATTTTTTTCGGTAATTTGTAATTTCATTTTTTTTTTTTTTGAAATATTATATTTTGGTCCATAATTATATTTTCCGTATTTTTAAACATTAAGGATTTTTATTTTTTGGCAAGATCCCCTTTTCAATTTAAATATACGATATTTGTATTAGAAGGTGAGCACTTCTTAGTTGAAATGTACAATGTTAAATAGCTAATTAAAAAATAAAATATTCCAAATTCATCAACTGCAATGTTAAATGTTTTAACTTGAGTAATTTTTAATTTGAGTTTAAGAGCACTGAAGAGTAGGGCGGAGTGAAAATGCTAAAATAAAACAAATCGTTAGAGCTGAGGGGAAAAAATTGTGGGATGACATTCGGCAAAAGCGAGGACAAGATTAAAAAAAATTAAATAAGTAAAATGTAACGATTTCAAATTCAAAATATTTCCAATTGGTTCAAAAATTACAAGTTTATTATATTTACAGCTTTGACTATTGAACAAAAATAAAAAATTACGAAATTTAAAAATGAATTTTTTGCTCAATAACAATTTTTTTGAAAATGTGCAAAAAAATGTTGTTTTTTTTTTGATTCATATGCACACATTTTTAAAAAGTTGAATAAGACGAACCTGAAATTTATTCAGCTTGAAACCAAGAAACATTTTATCATTTTCCTATTTCGGAAAAAAACTTTTGTGGTGATTTAGGGTTTTTGGGATTTCATTATTTTTGTGATTTTGGAACGTTATAAACAGAACAACCAAAATGTTTCAAAACATTCTGAATAAGGTAATTTTTTTGTATTTAAAAAATTTTTAATTGTAAATTTAAAAAAAAAGTAATTGTAAATTTAACAAAGAGAACAGAAGATATTAACCGATTTCAAAAAAATGTTTTCTTCACTTATTTTGGATGTTGAACCACAAATTGTTATTAAAATTGTGTATTTAACTAATTTTATTTTTTCTCTGACTTTTTTATATCAATATGAATGGATTTCCAACCACCTAAGTATATCCAATTTTCAAAAATAAATTCTTTAACGGTAGGAATCATTGAAAATTATTTTAAAATATAAAATTTCTTATAAAAATATTGCTCTTTTCGACATGTAAAATTAAATGTTTCATCTTTCCCCTATTTTTTCCCTTTTTCGCTGTGATCCTTGCTTTCAGTAACTTAGTTACTTTTTTGATTCGCGGTTACTAAAAAGTTACTCATTCTTTGAAAAGGTTACTTTTGGTTAAATTTTTTCCGCGAAATGACGAAATGAATTAATTCATTAGTCGTATTAATTTAAAAACGCGCGTGTCAATTCGCTCTCCTATCAGGTTCCATTAGCAATGTGCCGTTAAATGTCTCAATTTGAAACTTTCAATTTAAAAGTTTCAAAACAAGACACTTTAGATCAATTAAATTTTTAGGGAACTTGTGAAAAATGTAAAAATTGAAGGTCTATCAATTGAATTATTATGAATCCTGATAAAAATTGCAATTTGGCTAAAATTTCTTTTTTTTGTTCAAATATCGAACTATATATTACATTTTTCGATGAAAATGTATCTTTGATTGAAAATTCGGTTAAAAGTCAACAGTTTTTGTTACAACTATATTTTTTTGTTAAAAATTCATAATTTTAGTTGAGAATTCGTATTTTTTTGGTAAAAAATTAATCTTCTTGATTGAAAAGCACCCTTTTGTTTAAAAATACATAATTTTATTTGAAAATTCATCTTTTTGGTTAGAAGTGTAATTATTTTGTTGAAAATTCGCCTGTTTTGGTAGAAAATTCAACTATTTGGTTAAAAGATCACTTTTTTGTTAAATATTCATATTTTCTGGTTGAAAATTCAACGGATTTGTAAAAATCGGTCTTTTTGGCCTAAAAATTCAACAATTTGGTTGAAAAAGAACGTATTTTTTTGAAAAATCTTATTTTTTTGATTGAATTCTAGTGTTTTTTTATTTTTTATTATTAAATTAAAATCTTTTTTAGTCAGAAAAATTAAAGCATTTGGTTCAAAGTTGAACTACTTTCTTAAACATTCATTTTTCAGGGTGGTCACTCACCCGGAAAAAAAGCGGGATAAAGCCGGAAGAGAAACTAAAGTTTTTTCTTGAATTAATTTGTAGATAATTCTGTAAATTTGGAATTTTAAATTTCACAATATTTTTGTTTCGAAGTCAAATATTCAAAATGTCAGGACAATTTCGCAATTTTGAACAAAATACTTAGAAGCTATTTGCAAATTTTGAAAGGTTTCAAGTGAATAAAAATTTTTTCTTAAAATTTCGCAAAAAATGCTTATTGATTTTTTATTTCACGACATTTATTTTTAAAGAATTTTCAAAAAGATTTTAAATAATTTCAAAAGATTTCCAAAATTATCGAAAAAGAATTTTTGATATTTTCAAAATTTAGAAAAAATTCGAATCATGTTAAAATATATTTTGAAGTTTAAACAAAAATTTCAAAACCAATAAGAAAATTTTTAAAACTTGAAATAAAAATATTTTTCTAAAACTCCTGGGAATATTTATAGTATTTTTTTTTCAAATTCATTCAAGGAGAATATTTTAAAAGATTATAAAACAATACAAAAGATTTTCAATATTGTAAAAAATAAATCCAGTAGATTTCGAAACCATTCTAGAAATAACTGCATTCAGTTTAAAAGATAATCAGGAATTTTTTTAGTTTTGAAGATATTAAAAATATTTTCGAACTTTTAAAGAATTCTGAATATTCATAAAATATGTAAAAAAATTTTCCAAAGGTCAAAAAGTCTTCAAAATCTTTAAGAAATAATAAAAGTGTCCTAAAATTTGGTAAAATCCTGTAAAAATCTTTCTTCATTTCTGCAAAAACATTAGGAAAATTCAATTTATATAACCTTACAGAAAACAAGCAAAGGAAATTCAAAAATAAAGATTCATTAAGCATTTTTATTTTTTATTAAAAACTATTTTCTTATTCGAATTATAATTTTCCTAACAAATTTTTATTCAAAATTTTTGATTTACAATATGAAGAAAAAAAATTAGTTTGCTTATCAATTATTATATTTTCCGTTGAGAATTTATTTCTTTTGTTTGAAAATTTAATTATTTGATTGAAAATTAAAGTACTTTGTTAAAAATTCACTTTTTTGTTTGAAGATTTATCTTTTTAGCTGAAAATTCATCTCTTTGGTTGATAATTTGTCTATTTCGTTAAAATTATTTCTCTTGAGCCTAGAGAGTCAGCTTGGAAGAAATTTACGAATGTCAAAAGTTTTAAAATCAGTAAAAATATTCAAAATTAAATATTTCCGAACGTTTAGAAAATATATTAAAATTTATTCCTAAAATTCTAAATATCTTCTAAACCGGCTCAAATTGTTCATAGAATTTTTTCAAAGCTTTTAAAATAAAAATAAATTTCTTAGAAATTTTCTAGATGCTTTATTAATTTATCTGAAATCTTCAAAAACCTTTTTGAATTTTCTCGAGAAACCTATGCAAATTATATTGATATACCCTTGAAGCAAATAAGCAACACAACTGAACAAATAAACAGTTATTTGAAATTTGTATTTTGTATTGAAAATTATTTTCTCTTCAAATTACAATTTATATAATTTTTTTTGTCATTCTCAACTGAAAATCTTTATGGTTTGAAAATGTATCTCTTTTGGTTGAAAATTCATATATTTTCTTAAAATTTCTACGATTTGGTTCAATATTAAAATATTTTTGATTGAGGATTTGTCTTTCAGGACGAATTCAACTCTTTTCGATTTGAAATATTTTTCTTTCTATTCCTCTTTTTTGGGTAGAAATTAAACTATTTGTTTGAAAATTCATATTTTTGATAGAAAGTTAATCTGATTGGTGGAAAATTTATCTGTTTTGTTGAAAATTCAATTATTTGATTGAAAATTAACTATTTTGTTTAAAAAATTTGTCTTTTTCGGATAGACTCAACTGTCTTATATGTGAATTAAACAGAAATTGTGAAAAATTCAACTATTTGGTTGAACATTAACTTTTATATTGAAATTTTTTTTGACATTCCTTAAGTTATCAAAATTCTTTTAGAATTTTCTCAAAAATTAATGGAAAATTATATTAATTTAACTATAACAACAAATATGATCATGAAACTAAAAAATAATTATTCCAAATTTTTATATTGTTATAAAAAACAAGGGAAATAATCAACATTCCCATTGTTTTGTTATTTCGAAATAATTATAGAGTCATGAAAAAATTTTAAATAGCTTAAATTATTTGTCGTTGAATTAGAAAATAATTGAAATTTTAAATTAGGGAAATTTTGGAAAAGAATTTTATTCGTTAAAAAAATGAAATTGAAACCAAATCCCTGATCCTAGTTAAAATTCTTCACATTTCAAACTTCCCTCTTCCTCCAAATAAAAGCGAATACCCGCAAAAAATTATAATTTCGAATTTGGAACAGAGAATTTTCCCCATTTCACGGGAAATTTCGGAAAATAATTTTTATTTTTATTTATAAAAAAGGTAGTTTACTAAAGCAGCCCCTGTTCCAAGTCAGAATTCGTCAAATTTGTAAAAAAAATCCCTTTTTAAATATAGAATTATAATTTTTTCCTGAAATTCCCTGTTACTTATCAGAAATCTCTGATATCTTTTAGAATCTTAAAAAAAAATTTCTGCAATTCATCATGTTCCAGAATTCCAAATATTTCAAGGAATTCAGAGAATTCAGGGAATTCTGAATATTCGATGAATTCAGCATATTCAAGCTTTTAAGGGGTTTCAAAGAATTCGAGAAATTCCGAGAATTCAGAATATTCAGAAAATTCAAGAAATTCATAATTTCAGGGATTTGAGGGCATTTAGGAAATTAAAGGAATTCCGAGATTTCCAATAAGTTAGAGAACTCAGGGAAGTCCGAATATTCGAGGAGTTCAGAATATTTATGAAATTCCGAATATTCAGGGAATTCAGGACGTTCAATAAATTTCAAGATTTCAGCGAATTCTGAGAATTTTAAATATTTCAGTGAGTCCGGAGAATTCAAGAATTTTAAGGAATTCAGAGCATTCAATGAATTCGAAGACTTTTCTGAAATTCGGGAATTCAGAATATTTTTGAGAAATTACCAGAATTTCGAATATTTGAAGAATTCAATAATTCCAGGAATTTCAGAGCACTTAGTAAATACCAGGAATTCTAAGAATTAAAAGAATTTGAGGAGTTTAGAGAATTCCGGTTATTTAAGGAATTAAGGAATCTGACATAAATCAAGGAATTTACGGAATTTATAATATTCCAGGAATTCAATGAATTTGATGAATTCCGGGATTCAATGATTTTCATGTATTCAAAGATTTTTTAGAAATTACAGAGCATTTAAGAAATTCAAGGAATTCATAGAATTCAGAAAATTCCAGGAAATCAGAAGTTTTTAGGAATGCAGAGAATTCAGGGAATTCAGAATATTCAAGGACTTCAGGACATTTATGAAATTCTAAACATTTGAGGTATCCAGGATATTTGAGGAATTCAGGATATTCAAATAATTTAAGGATTTCTGAAAATTCCCAGTATTTCAGGGATCTTAAGGAGTTCAGAGAAGTTAAGGATTGTAAGGAATGTCGGTAATTCGCGGAATTCAGAGAATTCAAGGAATTCAGAGATTCAGAATATCCAAGGAATTGAGGAACCGGAGAGAATTCAGGGAACTTAAAGAATTTCTAATATTAGGTATCTCAATTCCTTGAATATTCTGCATTTCCAAATTTCCTAAAATTTTCCGAATTGCTGGAATATTCTGAATTCCTCAAACATTCGGAATTTCATAATTTTCAGAAAATAAAAATGTTTATTTCATGAATTTTCAAATTCCATCTAGTCTGAAATGACGTCAAGAATTTCTGTAATTTAAGGAGTTACTTTAGATCGATATTGCTGATTTCCAGTTTCACAGTTCGTGAAAGTTATCCACATATGATCGATCGTTACCAACTCCGATGATAATACAGATTCCTTCTAACTCAACTTGTAGAGCTTCTGTTTTCATTTTTGTTTTTTGAACGATGAATCCTCTAACGATTTCCTTTCTTGCGATTTCATTCAAGCAACCCTTTGACGTCAAAGTTGGAAAGGAACAAAGAAAGCAAAACCTCCTTGCAGAAGAGGAGATCAGAAAAGCAGAAGTTGCCGAACAATGCTGAAGAGGTAATTATGAACATCACGAAATAACAAGGATTCAGTGACTGCAATTGAAATCTTACAGTTGCAGAATACGACGTTTTCAGACGAGGCCGTGGAAGGGTTTTTGCGAAACGTTGAACGAGACAAAGCGAAAAACCTGGAAATTCTTCGAGCGGAAACTGAAACAGCGGAAAATCGGGAAAATATGGATCCAATTCTCCGTGAACTAAAATTGGATAGTCACAATACCCAGATTCCAATAGGCGATATCAATGGTTGCTTTCTTGCAAATAGGATGTAAGCCCCTCGCTTCTTACTAGTGTTATTTATTTTACCAACAATGCCTGAAAGTACGTTCTTGAATCTACCTCTAATAAGGTAAATTGAAATAGAATAATATTTAAATGAATTTCTTTCAGGAATCTTTCGAGCATTTGTAAAAAATATTGAATAAGTTTCTAATTATAAACGCGATTATGAAAAATACCCTTCATAATTCCTTGGGTAATCAAAAAAATTGTCTGGAGTTAAACAATATTTTAACATTTAACAAAATTTTACTTGAAAAAAAATAGTATTTTTCGATACCATAGACCAAATGGGCGTTTTGCTCACAGCGAGTGTGAAGACCCAGCACAAGGTCGAAGGCGAGGCTTCACACTCGCAATGAGGAACTGGAGATCATTTTGCTCGCCGGTAAAAGCATTTTGGTCAACGACGTTGAGGATTTTGCTCATATTAGGTTTTTCATTTTGGTTTGTCAAGAGAAATACCATTCGATACACGAGGCCTCGCAGCTGGGTGATCACTGCGAGTGTGAAGCCTCGTCTTCGACCTTGTGTTGGGTCTTCACACTCGCAGTGAGCAAAACGCTTTACATTACTTGAAGTTGATTTATAATTCTAATAGAAAATGTTTGCAAATAAATTTACAAATTGAAACACGATCATAGAAAGTCGTATACGAATTAAAAAAAATGTGTGCTTTTGAATATTCTTGCGCGTCTAAATTAAAAATTTCAAACTAACTAATTATCTGACAAAGAATTTCACATTTGTGTGCATGATAAAACTGACGAAAATGTGAGATTTATTAATGTGAAATTTCATTATTAAACCAAAGCCAGAAATATTCAGTAGAATAAAAATTTGTATTTGGCATGAGCAAATGTAAATTTATTTTAAAATATCAAACAAAAAATGTATTTTTGCAACAGATGATAAATTATCGTTTTTCAATATTTTTATTGAATTATTTGAAATTAAATGGTTGTTTTTGAAAACCAAAACTTCTTCAAAAAGATACATTAAAAAAAATCCAACCACAAAAAGAAATTTTTCAATGAAACAGTTGAATTTTCAAGCAAGGAAATTAATTTTTAACTGAAATAATAAATCTTCAAACAAAAAAATGAATTTTCAACCCGATAGTTGAATTTTCAACCCGAAATATGAATGTTGTACCAAAAAAAGACAAATCTTCAACAAAATTAAGCAAATGTCCCAGTAATCGTCAAATTCGATTATAATTTGACTATATTGTTAAAAAATATGTTAAAAGTCACATTTAATGATGAAATTCATTTATTTTTAGCATTTCATGATAGAACATAGAATAGAACATAAAATAAAAAAAACATAGAACATAGAACATTTGAATTTGTGAAGAAATTTTCAACCTTAAAATTAATTTTTTTACCAAAGGAATGTATTTTCAATCGAAAAGGTGAATCAGTCACCAAGAAGATTAATATTCTACCACAAGAGATAAAGTTTCAATAAGAATCAGAAATTTTCAACCAAATAACTGAATTTTTTAATGAAGAAGAGAAAATCTCAAACCAAACATGAAATATTTCAATTATGAGGGGAAAAATATTAATTTTCAACAACAAATAAGCATTATCAACAATATTGATGAATTTTCAACAAAATATTAAAAGTTTTAATCAAGGAAATGAATTTTCGATCAAAAGTAATTATTTTCAAACAAAAAGATTAATTTTCAACCAAAAAAGATAATTTAAAACAAAATGTATATATTTTAAACCAAATTTGGAATTTTGGAAGGAACTTCCTACGCAATAGTTAAATTTTTCAATAAAGAAATTAATTTTCAACCAAAAAGATGAATTAGTCAGCAAGAAGATTAATTTCTTCCACAAGAGACAAAGTTTCAATTAAATACAAAAACTTTCAACCGAAAAGATTAATTTAAAAAAAAAAAGAATAATTTTTAACTGAAAAAGAATAAGATGTAAGCAAAACAGCTTAATTTTTAAGAAAATATATTAATTTTCAACCAAATTTTGAATCTATGAGGGAACTTTCAACGTAATAGTTACAATTTTCAATAAAGAAATGAATTATAAACCAAAAAAAAATTGATTTTGAAACCAAGAAATTAATTTTTAGCTGGAAAAGATTAATTTTAAACCAAAAAAGAATAATTTTTAACAAAATATACGAATTTTCAACCAAATTTTGAATTTTCAAAGGAACTTTCAAACTTATAATTAAAATTTTCAACAAAGAAACTAATTTTCAACCAAAAAGGTGAATAAGTCACCAAGAAGATTAGTTCCTCCCACAAGAGACAAAGTTTTAATAAAATACAAAAATTTGCAAACGAAATGATTAATTTCCAAACAAAAAGAATAATTTTTAACTAAAAAACATCAATTTAGAACCAAAAAAGATTTATTTTTTCCCAAATTTTACATTTTTAAACGAACTTTCAATCTAATGATTGAATTTTTCAACAACGAAATCAATTTTCAACCAAAAAGGTGAATTAGTCACCAAGAAGAATTATTTATACCACAAGAGACAAAGTTTTAATAAAATACAAAAACTTTCAACCAAAAATATGAATTTTTAAACAAGAAGAATAATTTATAACTAAAAAAGATTGATAGTCAAGCAAAAGAGCTTAATTTTCAAGGAAATATATGAATTTTCAACCAAGTTTTGAATCTGTAACGGGACTTTTAACTTAATAGTTGAAATAAATAGGTAAATCAATAGTTAAAATTTCAACATAGAAATGCATTATCAATCAAAAAGAATAATTTTCAAACCAAAAGAAATATTTTCAGCTGAGAAAGATTAATTTTCAACCCAAGAAGTTTAATTTTTAGCAGAATATATGAATTTTCAACCAAATTTTGAATTTTTAAAGAAACTTTCAACCTAATAATTAAAATTTACAACAAGGAAATTAATTTTCCCACCAAAAAGGTGAATCAGTCACCAAAAAGATTAATTTTCAAACAAAAAGAATAATGTTTAACCAAAAAGATAAATTCTTAACCAAGAAAATAAACTTTTAACAAAATATATTAATTTTTAACCAAATTTTTAATTTTTAATAGAATTTTCAACCCAATAGTAAAATTTTTTACCAAGCGAATGAATTTTCTAACGAAAATGTAAACTACACACCAAGAAGATTAATATTCTACCACAAGAGTCGAAGTTTTTAAAAAATACAAAAATTTTCAACAAAATAATTAAATTTTCAACCAAACATATGAATTTTCAATCAAGAAGATTAAACACCTATCAAAAAGATAAATTGTCAACAAAAGCAGGAATAGTTACATTTTCCTTTAAAAAAATTCATTTTATAAAGCAAATTTAATCGAAGAAAAAAATGTTCAACAAAATGGATTAATTTCCAATTAAAAACGATTAATTTTCAACCAAGAATGAAATAGTTAAATTCTTGGTTGAAAAAATTAATTGTCAATCAAAATAGAAAGAATTTTCAACAAATTAGTTAAATTTTCAACCAAAGAGATGGATCTTCAACTAATAAAATGACTTTTTAACAAAGTAGTTCCACTTTCAACTAAGGAGTTGAATTTTCAATCAAGAAGATTCATTTTCTACCAAAAATACTAATTTTTCAACAAAAAAATATAACTTTTGAACCAAATTGTTGAATTTTTAACTAAAACCGATCGATTTTCAACCAAGAATGGAATACTTTAATTTTCCGTTAAAAAATTAATTTTCAACCTGAAACAAAAGTTTTTAACAAAATAGTTAAATCTTCAATCAAATCGTAGAATTTTTAACCAAAAGTGAAGAATTCTAAACCAAAAATATAATAGTAGAATTTTCCCTTAAAAAATGAAGTTTTAAAGAAAAATTGTTGAATTTTCTTATTGGATTTTCTTATTTTATTGTGAAAATACTTGAAATTTGTTGTACAATGAAAAGTGAAAGAGCGACCGCCTCAATAAATATTTACACTTTAAATAATATAAATATTTATTTAATATAAAAAAATAAAAGAGTTCTTCCTTTTTCTTTGGCTCGAATTTCTAAAATTTCCGAATTGGAAAATTCCTGAATAATAAAATTTCCGATTAATAAAATTATCGAGCAATGAAAATCCTGAATTGGAAAATTCCCGAATAATGAAATTTACGACAGTTTATAATATTACCGATTTTGAAAATTCTCAAATACAATACTCAAATATAATCAAAGATTTGTATCAAAAATAAATTATTTTTAATGTTTAAAGTTTCTATAATTATTGTTTGAATTTAAAATAACAATAATTGAACAGATATTCATCCAGAAATATATTCTTTACAATTATTGTTATTTTAAATTCAAACATTCGGTAATTCGGTAATATTACAAATTGTTCGTGAATTTTATTATTCGAAAATTTTATTTTTTCGGAGTTTCATAATTCTCGAATTTTATTATTCGGGAATTTTTCAATTAGGTTATATTATAAACTGTTCGGGAATTTCCCAATTTGGTAATATTATAAATTGTTCGGAAATTTTCCAATTCGGTAATATTATAAACTGTTCGGGAATTTTATTATTCGCGAATTTTATTATTCCGGAATTTGATTATTCGGGAATTTTTCAATTCGGGAATGTCCCAATTCGGTAATAATATAAATTGTTTGGGCATTTTATTATTGCGCAATTTTATAATTCGGGAATTTCATTATTGGGGAATTTTATTATTCGGGAATTTTCCAATTCGTAAATATTATAAACTGCTAGGGAGGTTTATTGTTCGGGAATTTTATTGTTCGGTGATTTTATTATTTCGGAATTTTATAGTTCGAAAATTTTATTATTCCGAAATTTTATGATTCGGGAATTTCATTATTCGGAAATTTTTTAATTCGGTAATATTATAAACTGCTAGGGAGGTTTATTGTTCGGGAATTTTATTGTTCGGTGATTTTATTACTCAGGAATTTTGTTATTTCGTAATTTTATAGCTCGAGAATTTTATTATTCCGAAATTTTATGATTCGGGAATTTCATTATTCGGAAATTTTCCAATTCGGTAATATTATAAATTGTTCGGGAATTTTATTATTGTGGAATTTTATAATTCGGGAATTTCATTATTGGGGAATTTTATTATTCGGAAATTTTTCCATTCGATAATATTATAAATTGTTCGGGAATTTAATTATTCGAGAATTTCCCAAGTCGGTAATATTATAAACTCCTTTGAGACCCCGGCCTGTCCGCCTATACTGAGGGGGGCAGGCCGGGATGTTGAAGGATTTGTTAACCCTGGTACCATTCAGCCGTTGACACGGCGATCGCATCGTAACTTGGTAGCATAAGAACTCACGCCCTCGATATTCCAGGAGGCTTTGCCATTACCCCCTGGAAGGATCGCTCCTTAGTTTAATTCCACTGACTAGAGTCCATCAGTTCCCCAGAGTAGCTATACCTCGCGATGCAGCCTCTCTGGTTCACCTAGTCAGATCTATAGTCCGATGAGACCCATAAGCCCTCCCACCAACTACAAGGTCCCGCGATCCCAAGGGAGAGTATCACATAGTTACTAAAACCTTTACCTAATCTGAGAATATCTGTAACCGAATCAGGAATTTGAATATCTGCCAAATTTACAAACCAAGGATCCCGATCTTCTTCTTCTTCTTCAAAAATCTTGTGTAAATTTAAATTTTGCCCTCGAACATTAGTTTGCTGATCAATCAAATTAGAATGTTTGTTCTCGTGTCTTTTATCATTGACTTTATCTTGTTCTAAACATACCTCTAATTCACTTCTCATTCTGGAAGTTTTTACTTTTAAAAAATAAACATGATTTGAAACATCTTTGATCCGAAAATTTAGCATTGAGAGTTTAAAATTCTTTAAAGTATGTTCAAATTGTCTATTGCGAAAATGGCTGTGAAAGGCAAAATCTCGAAATTTGTTATCGAAGACAAATATTTTTTTAGGTAAAAAATCACTTCTTCTACATTCAATTAAAAACTTTTTTTGAAGGATACTGCCTCATAATTTTTGGTTGGCGTCACACCATAATTTAACATTTCTGACATTAAAAAACATAATGTTAGATAAATGTGTGTGTGGGGGTCCAATACACAAGATAACCCTGCAAAAACCGTCAAATTAAAAAGTATTGATTCGCATTCACGAGATGTTCTCTGGAAATCTGCTTTGCGAAATCCTCGGATTGGGACCATGGCACAATACTTTTAATACCAGAGTGCACATATAATGTCTAAATCTTTAATATGTCTGAATACAAAGTCAGAGATTTCGCGTTCAATACGTATTAATACGAGAGTTCTAATATGGTTCAATGCTATTGAATGCGATTGAATGCGGAGCAGAATTTGTCTCAATGCTGTTGAATGCGATTGAATTCGAAGCAGAAAATCAGCGATTGCTAAGTATTGAATCGCATTCACGAGATGTTCTCTGGAAATGTGCTTTTCGACAACCTCGCATTCAATATGCAATACTTTTGAATACGTTTCAATGTGACACTTTTTGTTGAGAATGTATAGAATTCCAGAAAATAAAACCAAGAATCCAACGACTAAATTTGGACAACCACCATTGAATGCGCCTATTGTAATTGAAAACAAATTTGTATACAAAATTTTCTTTGGACAAAAATAAAAGAGAGGAAAGAAAAATAGGAGAAGGCAGCCAACCACATCCCCTTCCTTTTCTTTTTTTATTTCTTTCGTCTTTTATATTTTTATCATTATCAAATCAGTGACGAACCAACGATGCATATTTCTCATATTTGTTCCCCTCTTTCTTATTTTTGTCCAAAGAAAATTTTGTATACAAATTTTTTTTTTTAATCATAATAGGAGCATTTTATGTTGGTTGTCCAAATTTTGTCGTTGGATTCTTGGTTTTACTTTCAGGAATTCTATACATTAACATGAGTATTGGACGTTAAATAGGATTTTGAATTCGATTTTAATCTAATTTGAAATTCTTTAATTAAATTTTTTTTATTTTTATTTTTTCTTTGTAGAAATCTTTTTTAGTAGAATTTCTTGTTTATTATTTATTAAGATTACGTATAACCGGGAGTTTTTTCAAATTTTCAACTTCTTAAAATATATTTTTATCTAATTATTAATTTATACTACAAAATTGTATTACCTTTTTAGCTGTCTTAGATTTTCGACTGACATTCTTCCTCTACATATAAACAAACATCAGTAGATGAATTAAGTAAATTTCATAAAAGGGTATCATCGCATACATAAATTTTGAAAAAATTTCAATTTGATATGCTTAAGGGAATGCTTATGAGATGGAACTTTTTTCGATTGTTCCTCTATATTTGTACAATATGTTTCCCAATTTTTAGGTAATTATGAGTCCTATTGGCAACAATGGGAATGGGGGCAAGAACGGCTACCTCGGTCTCGGCCGTTCTAGCCCCCGCTCCCGTTGTTGGCATTAGGACTCATAATCGCTGCCTACATCATAGTTTCAATTTTGAATTTTTTTTGTTTGACGCTTGAAAAGAGGCCTCAAATATTATTATTCTGACCTAAAAATTGGGAAATATATTGTACAAATATTGAGGAAAAATTGAAAGAAGTTTCTTCTCAAAAGCATTCCCTTAAGTATATCAAATTGTGGACTGGAGTTGAGCACAGTTTATACTGATAATTTTTAATGCTAATGAGTTGGTCTTTTTTTCAACAGGAGCATGCATTCGCTCCATTACAAATCACCTGATTTATTTCCGGAGTTCTTTCCCGGATATTTTCACCTTTTATTTTATTTGTTCAGAAATCGCACAATTGTACAGTTAATCCAATTTTATAGCGTAGACGTTAATAATACGTCTACAACAGTTTCAACCTTTTTTGTGCACTATAAAATTGTGAACATTTTTTAATATGACCACATTTGACCTAGAATTAACCGTTTTTGCGTTATTTTGAAAAACATGTTATTGTTCAACACTTTCCAACATGACGGCCGTAGCCGTACACATATGGTTGGAGAGTTTTACAGTATCTTTATAAAGCCATCCCCAATGCATCTGTGAAAAAATTCTAGTTTGTTGGATTTTTTGATCAAATCCTTCATTGACTGGACTATTTATTATCTCTGTCTCTTTTTAACCAATGGCATTTTTTTAGTTCTTGGAACTTATTATAGTTCCGCTAGAGACGCTCTGTGTATGAGAGACGATATTCAATATGGCACTTAACTCTCCCATACATGGGCAGTGTTGCCAGATGAGTCTCAGGATTTCTCCCCAATACTGTCACTATTTCACCCCAAATCTCCCTATGGTCGAACTCAAAACTCCCCATATTTCTCCCGGAAGCTTATTTGCGCATATGCGGCTGCCATGTGCATCCCGTGTAGTATGAAAGTTGAGCTCATATTTGGTAAAAATGTATACACTTGTACCTTTTGTCGGAGTGACACTAAATGAAGATGATGTTCCAGGTGCGAAAGTGGGCAAGCGTGAAATAGAAAAGCATAGTTTAGCTGAATTGAGATGATGGTTAAGTTGCCGAAAGCAACTTAATAGTGGTAAAAAAGCTGAACTTGTTAACAGGTTTGCAGGTTAAGTTTCTCATATTATTAAATTTTAATTATATTATTGTGATTGCAATAAATATTAAAGATAAAATACAGGATTTGAGAATTGTAATTGTTTTTAAATAAAATTGGTGGTGTTTTGGGAAGAAAATGATAAAAAATAGTTCTTGTATAGTATGTTGTTACAAAGCCGAAAATTTCGGAAAATGCCAAATCTGTTACAAAAGAATATATAATTTCGAAGCATATTCATGCATTTTTGAATTTCAGTCAAAAATATGAATTAAATTAGAAAATTCAAAATATGCAAAAATATTCCAAATAAATAAAGTTCATAATACATTGAAAACGAGATAAAAACAAAAATGCGCAATTCGTGTTTGCATGCAACATTGTTTTTGTTACTGTAATTCATTATAATAGTTTATCATAATATAATTTAATATATATTTAACAATATAATTGCAGAGTAAACGAATGCATATAAAAAGGAAGGGACGTCAGTCCACAAATTAATGAAGGATCATGGTTAAGTTTAAAGGAGTCTTCTCTCCTAATACGACCACTTCTGTATTCTAAACAAGGTTTTAGGAAACGTATGAAGTAGAAGAGATTATGTTCCTTGTCTGCTTTGGTACCTACCACTTTTACATAAGCCGTCCATACAATGCATACACGCTACCTTCCTTCCTTTTTCATTTAAAAAATAATGTTCACTCTGAAATTTTTTTCGATAACTTGTCACAATTGTTTAAAAATTAAATAAAACTGTTTTCACTGTGTTCAATGATCAAAAATGATCGCAACAACTTGGTAAAACAGAAAGTAAATTGCGCATGCGCAGTAAACTTTCCGATAGGTAAAATAGTCTATTGCTATTCAAGCCGTGTTTACACCTCTGTTTGAAAATGTTCGTATTCTCACTCTACCATGTGATGATCGCATAAGCTAGTCTCATTCTACACATTTTATCCCGAAAATGTGTAGAATAAGACAGACTATCGCATAGAAAATCATTTAAAAAAACCCTCTCGGACAGAAGAATCTCCCTAACAAAATCCGTATAAATTTTTCTTCCTATATTTCTCCCTGTGCTAATTGCCGATCCCACACATTCAATTTCGAGTGATTTTCTGCAGCGCCCCCTCTGCACATAGGCTTTTGCGAACTAAAATCAAAGTGTCCCCAATGTACCTAGCCACTTTACGAACTAAAAAAGACGATAGACGAGCTGCTTGAGTGGTCAAGCAGGGCGGCATTATTCCAGTTTGATAATGCCGGTAGAGAAGATCAGATCGTCTATTTTAGTTCGTAAACTAGCTAGATGCATTGGGGGCGCTTTAATTAAAAAATTGTCATAAAAGAATCTGGGAGATTTTAAGGCAATTTTTATAATGTTGCACAATTTAAAAAAAATCAGGAAAAATTCGAATTCATTTAAAACATAGTTTGGAAATTGTTAAAAAATAATTTAAATATTGAGAAAATTGAAAAACACATATAGATTTTTGCAAATTTTGAAATACAATTTTGAAACCTTTTTATGAATTTTGAAGGGTTTCAAGAAAATAAAAAAATTTCTTAGGATTCCTGGGTAAGTTTTTAATGCTTTTTTATATTTTGAAAAATATTTTTTAAATAAAATTCAGACATATTTTTAAACATTTCAAAAAATGAGACAAATGAAGAATCCCAAAAAAGAGTCTGAATAATTATTTTGGTATATCACGGTGAAAAATGGTGGAAAATAAAAAAATGTGATAAATGAAAATGTAACATTTTTCTTAATTCGTTGTTTTTTGGTAGAACATATATCTTCTCGTTTGAAAATTTACCTTTCATATCGAAAATTGAACTACTTGGTTAGATTCATCTTTTCTATGGAAAATTCAACTATTTTTTGAAAATTCGTTGTTTGTTGGTTGAAAATGCAACTATTCTTATTTATAATCTTTAAAAAAAATTTCTAAAAATTAATTTTTTAAAAAGAAAAATCCTTTCAAATTTTCCTATGATTCCTAAGAATATTTTCTTGAAACCATTCAAAATTCTTGAATAGTTTCTAAATTTTTTATTTGAAATATTTAAAAATCTTCATTTTGCTTTCATTGTTTTGAATTCTTTTCTAGTTTGAAATTATTTTTTAATCTTTTGAACACTTTTAAATTTCTCTTAAAGTTACTCAATTGTTGTTATAAATTTTTTAACTGCAAAATTGCGAAATTTTGTTTCAAAATCTTAAAATCAATTCAACTTTGCAATGTTTAAAAATCTTTTTTATGTTTATTTTAAATATAATTTTTCAAAAAAAAATAATTTCAAGGTTTCCCGGAAATCGTAAAATCTGAAGAAAATTGTTTCATTTTCCTCAAAGAAAAAAACATCGTTTGTTAAAATTAGCAAAATTTATTGAAGCACAGTTCGGTCGAAAGGCTCATTTATAATGAATAAGCTATTTATTATTCATTTTATACAAAACCTGGATGACCTGGAAAAGTTTGTTTATATTCAAAGATTGATTTCAAAGACTATTAATCAAATTCTTAATAATTGCTTTGGTACACAGCCGCAAAAAATGGTGGAAATTAAACATTTATATTGAAAATTAGTGTTTTTTTGTTGCTTAAATTTTGACGATATACATTTTTTTTAATTCTTTTTCTTTTGGTAGAAAATAAATCTCCTTGTTTGGAAATTCCTCTTTTGTATTAAAAATTCCTTTTTTCGGGTGGAAAATTTAAGTATATTTTTTCAAATTCGTTGTTTTTTGGTGGATAATTAATTTTTTAGGTTAAAAATTCATCTTTTAGATGTAAAATTTAACTATTTTTTGTAAATTCAATGTTTTTTGGTTGAAAATTTAATTGTTTGGTTGAAAAAAAAATTTTTTTTTGGTTGATAATTTTGATATATTTTCTTTCAAATTCGTTGTTTTTTAGTAGGAAATTAATTTCGAAGGTTAAGAATAATTCTTTTTGATTGAAAATTTAACTATTTTTTCGCAAATTCGATGTTTTTGTTTGAGAATTTAACTATTCTATTTGCTTTTTGATTTGCTCAAGATTAATCTGAATTATTAATTTTTTTTTTTTATCATAATTAATTGAAATATATATTTTTTTTATTTCGCTGTTTTTTCAAAGAAAATTAATTTTCAGGTTAAATTTTGATATTTTTTATTGAAAATTGAACTATTTTTTGAAAATTCATTGTTTTTGGTATAAAATTTAACTCTTCTATTTTTTTTTTTAGGTTTAAAATAAATCTTCTTAGTTGAAAATAATTTTTTTTATAGAAAATGTAACTATTTCTTGAAAATTCGTTATTTTTTTACAAATATTGTATGAATATTAGAAAATCTTTTCAAGCTGTAAAATATTTTTAATCACTGCAACACCTCTAAAATTCCTAAATGTAATCTAAAGAATATTCTTTCATTGAAACCTTTCAAAATTCTTAGAAAGTTTCGAAATGTGTTGTTTGAAGACCTGAATGACTGCATTCTGTGTGAATATGGCATTTAGTGGATATTTTCAATTTGCTCTTTGCTGACATTTCAAAAAATTTGGAACAAAATATGGATTTTTTAAGATTTCGAAAGAAAATGCTTTTTAAGCATTTTGAAAGATTTCAAGATGATACATTTTCTTACGGTTATCTTATGTTTAACTTTTTTAACGCTGCAAACTATTTTGTTATCATTTTTTGGTATCTGTTGTTGCTGGTAACAAAAATGCAAAAATTCGATTTTATGAAAAAAATATCTCCTGGCCAAAAAAGTTATTTAGCCAACATAAAACAAACAAGGTATTTTCCCTATGATAGTACAAATTTAACAAAAAATTGGCAAAAATATAATTGTGGATTTTTTGAGAAAATCGACTTTTAATATTATAGTAAAACCGTCGCCATTTTGTTAATTTTAAACATTTTCTAAATTTTTTGACGGATTGCAAAAGAAACCGATAAACTCTACGAGAATCTGGAAATCAATCTTAAATACCTCAATTAGGTCAAAAGTTATAAAATTTTAAAGAAAAAAGTGAGGTTTTTTTAAACAAAAGCAAAAAATTCAAATACGCATAACTTCGTAAAAAATATTTGTTTGAAAAATCGCAAAAATATGTATCGCCTAATTTCGTCAAAAAACAAACTTATTTTGTCTTCTACATTTTGTTATAAGTTTTCTGAAATCTTCTCAAGTTTAAGGCCATGTAACGAATATACCAGCTGATCAACTCAGTCCTGAGATCAAAATTTTTTCACCCATATTTAAAAATAAAAGTTAAAATAACGCAAAAGTTTGACTTCTATCTTTCTCTGTCGGTATAGAAGAAGTTCGCTGTTGGTAACTTTTTTCCTTTTTTTTGTTAGGCTGCAGGAGGCGCCAGGTGTGATCGACTTGATTTCAAAATTATCACAGGATACAGGTTTGATAATTTCAATCAAAGTAATGGAGAAAATGGCAGATACCATAATTTCACACAAATGTTGCGATTTGAATGAAACTTGCTTTCACAAGGCTTTTGAGGTTACAGAATTCGGATATAACCTCAAAATAAAAGAATCCAAACATGCAATATGGATTTGCATACAATCCATGAAACTTCGTAAGATTTTTGAGGTTATGAAATTCAAATCTAACCTCAAAATGCAAGAAAAACAAAAGAAGCGATGTTATTTTTAATGACTTCATGTAATGTAGGAAATTTTTTTTTTCTAGAAAAAACTTTTTTAGAATTTTAAATATTTAGGACCAAAGCCGCCTTCCTTCGAGCCTTCTTATTAGCGTGCTAAAATTTCAAAACGATATCTCATTCCATGTGGACGTAAGTTTACAAAGGAAAGTATCGATGTAGCTTCCAGTTTCGTTTTAATCGGAAATTTTTTTTCCTGAAAATTTCCATCGAAAAAGAGGGGAGGCGTAAACTTTATTGCCTCCCCTTTCATTTTCCAAACTTTCAGGCCGATATATCATCTCGTTTGAATATAAGTTGGGAAAAATACGTGTAATTTTGACGAAAAAGAATTCCGTCACGCGTAAATGACAATCATGCAATCTGCTTTACCCACCGACCCGTGGAAGTACTTTAAGCGCGATATCTTATTTCTTTTTGATGTAAGTTTACAAGGAAAAATTGAGGACTAGCTTGGTCACGTGACCCACTCGTCACATTGCCTTAAAGAAACAGCTGAATAGAATAATACAAGTTCCTTTTTTTTTTTTTGAAATTTGTGTTTGGGGCACTAAATAAAAAATATTGAAAAAAAATTATTGGAAAAGCAAAAATAATTTCTCATAAAGTCTCGCCGAGAGCGAACGCCAGTTAAGTCACCCAATAACTTACCAATATTACCGCACGTTACAAGGGTAATTTACTCGACTCAAAACTCCAAGAAGGACATTAAAGGATATATTACATGGAGTGTTCGTCCCTATCCCTGGAGCATTGTAGGGGAGCGGCGCTGTGCGGCTAATGTGGCGCGTTCGAGTTTTCGATTATTAACGCATTTTCTGCTTGTGGAGGTATTTTCATTACATATATATATATATATATGTTTTCAACGTTACATTATCAAAAAATTGGGATAATTAAACTAATTGCCTGATTCTTATGACGAAAAGTTAGTTTTTGATCTTTCGCTTGTATTTTCAGAGTAGCTAAAACAAGTAAAAAATTACAGAAGTTTCGTGTAAACTTATACATTCTTTGGAAATATACTCTTCAGAGTTCCTTGAGTGCCTTAAAGTTTAACATTTTGAGTAAAATTAACAAACTTTTATGTAAAAAATCTTTAATAAATACTATACACATGCGACTAATATGGCGCATTCGGGACTAAAATCGGCAGGTAACTTGACGCACAAGTTTTTGGTTTGTTTTGCTCCGAGAATCTTAACATGCAATATGGATTTTGTTGTCACAATGTGCCAGTTTCAGTTAGAAGGTAAGAAATATTTACTCAGAGTAATAATATTTCCTTTTTAATATGCATAAAAAAGTTTTATTCTAATAATTATCCTGTATTTCAGAGTTATTTTAGAATAATTGTTTTTTGAAAACTTTTTACCAGTTTTCGGGTTAGGTTTGTTCTGACAGAATAAATAGAGTGCGAAGCACGAGATACGTGATGAGAATGTGTTCGTTAAAGCCAAAGGAGCTTTAACAAAAGAGAAGTTACAATTACCAAATTACAGTTGTCGATGATTTGACCTTTAATTTTAAAAGGTCTGGGCGCAAATGTGGGGGAATTACAAAGACCGAGAGCGTAGCGCGAGATAAATATATTATCGAGCGCGAAGCGCGAGAACCAACAGTCGTGCGCTCCGGGCGCGCTCTAACTTGCGAGCGAAGCGAGCTGCGCACGAAGCGCGCGATGAGAATGTGCCCGCGTAGCTGGCAGATTTTTTTTCAATTGGAAATTAAATTTCTTAACTGACAATTCCACTATTCAATTTAAATTGAAATTTTTTCTTTTATTACTTGAAAATTCGTTCTGTTTTTGAATGCAAATTGATTGTTTTTACTAACTACTTTTTTTTGTAGAGTTCGTAACATTTCCGCCTTGCCACCTTCCTCCTCAACTTTTTCAAAAATGTCGTTAGAGGATGGGGAGGATGGATCTTATTGTTTCTTGTGAACTAAGAAAGTAAGTCGACGTTCAAAGAAGTAGTTAAAGTTTGAACGAAAAAAGATAAGTTCTCTACCAAAAATGTCATCGTGGATGTTTGAAGCAAGAAAAGATTTTCATTTTAAATAAAAAACCGCTGAATTTAATGAAAAAGGACAAAACGATAAACATTTGAATCATCAATCAAAGCAGATAAATTTTCAACCACGAAGATAAATTGTCTACTAGAAAAGAGGAATTTGTAACAAAATACATAGATTTAAAATACATAAAATTTCTATTCAACGTACAAAAACGAATTTTAAAAGAGATTAATTTTCCACAAAACAGTTGCGTTTTGTACTCAAAACATTTATATTCTAAAAAAAAAAGAATTATCAAGAAAATTGATAAATTTTCAATCATAAAGTTAATTTTCCATTGCACACTTTTTGATTTCGGGCTACTTTTAAATTCTACACTTTTAAATTCGGACTACACATAATCTAACAGCTGTGCGAATTGATAAACTTATGTATCGATATGGCAGAAGTCCCAGACGAATGGAGAAAAGCGATTATCGTACCAATATAGAAAGTCAGGGAGATAAAAGCAAGGCAAAATTAATTACAGAGGTATCAGCTTATTAAGTACAAAGTTGTTATAGCAGAATCAATCGAAGACTGACAAAGAATGTTGAGCAAGCTAAATACAAACATGAAGAACATGCCCCTCAAAATTAACGTTAATAAAACAAAAATCATAGTATTTGAAGGAAAAGGGGAGAAAACAATGTGCAAGATTGTCCTAAATGATGAGAGATGAGAACAAGTTGATTTGTACATATATCTAGGTAGCCTATTCACTAGTGGCGGGAAGATAGATGGGGAGTTAGATAGGCGCATAAAGCCACAAACGAGGGTCAGAAGGTTATCGATAGAGCAGTGTCCATTCTCAGAAGTAAAAATATATCAAAACAAGCTAAAATGGCAATACATAATTCTATATTTGTACTGACTGTGCTATATGGTAGCGAGACATGGACCTGTCAAGAAAAGGATAAGAGTAAAATTAACGCAATTGGCATGAAACCTCTGCGCACAATATGCGGGAAAACACTGATGGACAAAGTGAGAAACGAAATAATTCTCAAAGAATGTGGTGCAAAAGAGAAAATATTTGAAACATAGGAAAGAAATCAGTTAATAGGGCTGGAGACATGAGCTTTTTTAAGGTCATCACCGGCCACTGTTTTCTTCGAAAGTAAAGTGAAAAATATAACTTGTGTGGTATGCCTGTATTTAGAAAATAATGAGCTACAACGAGCATTTGGCAATTTTTATAAGCATTTATTATATTAAAAATATGCTTGGTCAAAGTTACCCTACTTTTGAAGAATAATTTCTTGGCTTCTAATGATTATTTCACAAATTTTCGAAATGTTCGATCTAGATTGATATTTTTTCAACAACTGTATGTATCTAATTAAAAAATGTCTCTTAAATAAATATGAAAAAACAGGTCCCAACGAAGTTTCTGTATCGAATCGAACTCTCAAGAAAACCTTCTCAGATTCAATTCTGAATTTTCTCTCTAGCCACCATAGAAATGTACGAAATGTTGAAGTTCCCAAAAAATTTGCCAAAAATACTTCTCTGATGTTTAGCGAATTTGCATGTTTCTTGAAATTCTGATTCGAATCGTACATACTTTTAGGAGTAACTTTTGTCATAACAATTAAACTTACATAATAATAGAAAAATGAAAAGAACCCAAGTTTCCTATCTTGGCAATCGAATGTCAATAGCAAAAGTTTGGATAGAAATTTCTTAATCTAACACAAAACTAGTTTCTACTATAGGGATCTTTTGACCGTCCGCTCGACAATCTGCCCCCTGCTACCGGTATCCAGATAATGCCGGACCCAGACTGACTGTCCCCTGATAATGACTTTATTGCAGGCAATTTTTTTCAGACCTTTTTTCCGATGTACCCTTTTTTCCTCGAAAATATTCCTACGCCGATTGGCTGTCGAAAATTTTTTTCCACTAACAAGCTCCACCCTTTTAGACGTGCTAATCATATTTCTGTCTCTCTCGCACTCTCAACTCAGAATTCCCACAGGTGTCCCCAGTCCTCTTAAAATGGTTCGGACATGTTGAAAGAATGAAAGATGAACGTCTAACGAGACAAGTTTATAAAGGTAAAGTGAATAGCAGTAAGCCAAGAAGCAGACCGCGGAAAGTATGGTCAGAATGTGCGAATGAGAAATTAATCCGAAAAAAAATAAGAAGCCATAGAAACAGGAGAGCTTGCATGAAAAAATGCATGGACGGGAAATAAGCTAGAGTCGTATGCCAGGACAGAAAAGTGTGACGACAAATAGTGTATAAAAAGAATGTAAGTAGAGTGAATGATGCCTGAACCAAAGGACCTTGGATACTAATGGGCCCGAGTGGCGAACCTCACATAACAACCTTGTGAAGCACTTCACTTGGGGTGATCGCTAGAGAGATTAATCATCAATCTGGGTTGAAGAAGTGTTGTGGAACGAACGTGTTATTTAAATTAATAACACGAAAATTCTGGATGAATCCAAAAATCTATACCTCCTTTCCAACACTACTATTTTCCAACCAAGCGAGTCACGCCTACCCCGGAAGGGAATTGGTTCAAAATCCATCTCACATTCGACCGATAGCCTGTCTTCCAACAATATATAAATTTCTTGCAGCTATCACATCAGATAAGGTATATTCTCACTGCCACGAGAATTACATCTTTACAGAAGAACAAGAAGGATGTTGTAAAAACTTGCGAGGCAATGAAGATCTATTCACCATAGACGCTGTTCCATCACGCAAGCTCGTAAACATCAATGAAACTTGCACATGGCATACATTTACTACAAGCAAGCGTTTCCTTCCGTGCTACATGACTATTTGCTTAAAGTTCTGTTTAGTGTAGAACTCACGGAGCAAAACACTAAATATCATGTCTCATGGGTTCCGAATACGTGATAACGAGGATAGTCATCAAGTGACCCATCTTCTAAACATGGATGACCTGAAGCTACACGCTAGTTCAGACCAGACACTGCAGCAAGTGATCGATGTCACAAAGCAGTTATCTAATGATATCCACATGGAGTTCGGACTAGATAAATGCAGAACAGGCAATGGCTGAGGGGGATTCATATAAATACCTGGGTATTCTCGAATCTAAGGGTATTCAGGATACGATGATTAAGAAAAGCCTAACGACCGCCTTGACTACAAGACTCAGATTTGTTCTGAAGAGTTCTCTTAACTCGGCAAACAAGATCATAGCAGTCAACACCTTTGCCATCTTTGTCCTCGCGTACTCCTTTGGCCTCATCAAATAGTCGAGCACCGACCTCAAACGATTAAACAGAATCATCCTCGTAGAAATGAAAAACACCGAATGCACCACAGTAAGTCGGCGATTGAAAGGGTAGTTCTACCAGGACATAGATGGGGTAGGGGCATTGTAGATGTCAGTAAACTGTGTGAGTCACAAGTTATACAGTTGAGAGACCATTTTGACAGCAAGCGAGATGTTACGCTTTACAACATTGTGTGCAAAGCTGATCTTGACTACATGCCCTTGCATTTGTCCTCGGAGGAGGCCTTGAATATCAGGGCAGAAACTATAGAGGAATTAGAAACGCAATGGAGACAGAAAGCCATCCACGGCGAGCATCCCAAAACGTTAGATTAACATGAAATGGACAGTGAGGCATCCAATATTTGGCTGAGATAGGGCGTCCTATATCCGGAAACGGAAGGATTCGTTATTGCGATACAGGACAGGGTTGTCAGAATCAGAAATTATCGCAAACACGTGCTACATCAAGACGTGATTGACCGATGCCGACTATGTGGAGATACCAATGAATCCATCGAGCACATTATTGATGGTTGTCGCGTAATGGCTCAAAGAGAATATACGCACAGGCATAAAGTTGTGGCAGGCATTATACATCCACACGGATCATTACATCCGAGCCAATCGACCGGACATCGCAATGCGAGAAACAACTTTACGACATCCTATGTCCATGTCGTTAAGGTGTCTTTACGATATCGTAAAAACGTCGTACGTTGAGAGTGGCGATATGACAACTCAGGAAGGGCATCCTTACATGTTGAGAAATAAGCTCACCGGCGCGAAGAGGATTCATGCAGAGGTTAAATGATCGTTGGGTCAATTTGCACCCGGAATATGCTAATAAAATGGCTCAGTATTTAAGAGATCAGGTATCCTTTTTGCGCAAAAACGGACATGAAGTTTTTTATCGGCAAGAAGAAGAGCAACATCCTCCAGCGAACATACCACTTGTACCAGAAAGACCACCTCTGCAGATAGCCGACAATGCCAGCATGAGAAGTAGGAGATCTATCCGTACAAGATGTCTTTCTCAACATGGACAGATTATCTGAAGCTAATACTGCTCTCCCCGAGTTGGTCCCCGAAGATGATAATCTTTGGAATCTGAACTGTGTCGTTCACGAGAAGGCGGTCTCTCTGTTTAGCGACAATAGAAGTAACGGTTCTTCAGTGCGCCTGAGTAAGACTCGCGAGCGTACTACACAGCTTCAGTTTGAAATTGAAACGGCAAGACGGCATGCATTAAATATTCAGGGCGTCATTAGCTACATAACAGCAAGTACAAAATTCACTCCAAAAGTTAGGGCACTTGCTCGAAACTTAAGGAAATCCAATCACACACTGAACAAGTGTAAGCTATTGACCACCAAGCAGCACTGAACGCAGAAAAAGATCTCTTTCAACAGCGAAACAGCGCCTTGAACAGCGAGTAAAGTGGATTCAGGAAAATTCAACCTTTTCTACTCATCCTTCCTGTCTGTTCAATAAAACGTCACGTGCCGTTAAAAATCCGCCTAGCCGAGAAGAGATTCAAGTCTTCTGCGAGGAAGTATATGGAGATACTTATCAGCTAAATGAAGACGGTTCATATATATTATTCTTTCGTAACTTTTGCCAAAGGCAAAGGTTGCAAGGTCCGGAGAAAGAGTGTCCACTAACTACTGCTGAAGAAGTGAAGAAAGTTATCGCTAGAACTAAGAACTTTTCAACGCCAGCGCCAAATAAAATCAACAACTTTTGTGGAAAAAGTTCACTTCTACGCACCAACATCTAGCTCGTATATTTACTACTTTCCGAAACGGTGAAAAACCCAACCCGCAGTGGCTAGTGGAAGGACCCACGGTATTGATCCCTAAGACCGGATATTTGTCAAGTCCAAAGAACTACAGGCCCATAGCTCGTTTAAGCATCAGCTACAAGCTATTCACTGGCATCCTCAATGAGAGAGTATTAACATCGATCGAGCCGGTATGGAGTGCAATAGCTGAACAACGTGGATGCAAGAGAGAGCTGGCAGGTTGCACGGAGAACCTGTTAATAGACAGTAGTATTATCCAGGACTCGACCAGATATCGACACAATCTGCCCATGGCTTGGACTGACTACCGCAAGTCATTCGATAACACGAACCATGAGCTGCCTATTAAGTTCCTTGAGTTCCTGGAGGTGCATCCAAAAATAGTGAGATGCATAAAAGAACTTATGCTCTTGTGGCGGACAAGATTTTTCATAACATCTGACAAAAGGCAAGTGACTACCAGCTATATCACATATAAGAGGGGGGTCTATTAAGGAGACTCTCTAAGTCCATTACTTTTCTGCATTTCCCTCTCGTCTCTATCTATTGTGCTCCGAGGAAAATGCTTTGGATACCTATGTGACCCGCCAAACAGAATAGAATATATTGTCAACCACCTTTTATACATGCAAGACTTTAAACTCTTTGCTTCCTCGAAAGAGGACCTTAACATCCTTGTGGAGGCGGTGAATATGTACTCTAAATCGATTGGCATGAGCTTCGGACTGGGCAATTGTGCCTGCGTCCACATGCACCAAGGAAGACTAGAAACTACATCATCGCGGGACGATCACCGGAAACCCAAAATGTGCGTGTGTTAAAAACAGCCTTTGAAAAATGTATCGCCAAATTCTGAGAAAAATGTGGACTTCCGAATTATCTGGAAAGAATAAGATCCAGGCGACCATTATGCTGGCCATTCCTATACTGCTCTACACGATTAGTGCAGTAAAATGGAAAGTCGATGAGTTGAAGCAGCTTGACCGAAACACACGCAAGGTAATGACAATCCATCGGAATCATCATCCTAGATCTTTCGTACCTCAAATATACCTCCCTCGAGGTAAAGGCCTAGCATCACTAACACCTTTATATAACACCTCAAAATTCGTGGACGGGAAGCAGAACATACTCTTCTAGCAAGAGAACATGCTGACAAGCCTCTTCATGGTAAATTCTACGGCATCATACGTAGAGAAGAGCTCTCGATGGGTCTGTCCAACATGTTTCTCAAGTCGATTGAGATCGGAGACTTGGGGGATTTCTTTTTGCCTGTCAAGAGGGCGTTATAGAAACCTTAGTTTACCGCGAGCGCATAATGAATGTACCTGTAGGGGATACTAACTGCCGAGCGTGCAAGCAAGAGCCAGAAACACTTGGGCATGTTCTCGGTGGACGCTCAAAGTATGCACGCTGCGGGTACATAGTAAGACACAATGCGGCTCTAAAAGTGTTATATTACCATCTTAGGCACTTCTATTGCGTTGATCAGTGCTACGAAGCCTGACATTGTCCTCCAATATCTGAAGACCAAGATTATTTACGTGATTGAATTCTCCGCATCAGCCGATGGTAATATCACGGCAAAGGAGGAAGAAAAACGGGCGAAATACCAAGCACTTCTTTTCGAGCTGAGCAGGCTATACAAAGGCTACAAAGTCCATCTTGCAGGTCTCATAATCGGCTGTCTTAGAGGTATGAAAGCTTCATTTCTTAGCGAACTCAATAAGATTTCTGCTTGCCAGCATCAGACTCATTCCATCGCGAACCGGATGCAAAAGGGTGTTTTTCTGGGATCACTTCATCTGGCCCGTCAACACTGTTCCTCATAACATTCTACAAAGTTTGCTTTCTCTAAAAAAGTATCCGGACGAGAAATCTCGTGTAAATTTTCCGCTCTTTCTTACCTTCTAGGACAGAAGGAGAAAAAGTGGATGACGTACACGTTCCAGTTGCAAAATTATGTCTAGAATAACGAGGAATCAAAATTTTACTCGTCGGAGTGAATTAAATTAGCCCCATCTCATTTGGAGCACATTCCACTCAATTAGTTTATTCGAAATCTGGAGTTGCCCCCTTAAAAATTGTATCGTTACCGCGACTAGAGCTCTATTTGGCACCCTTATTATCGAAACTATATGCAAACGTCCATCATGCCTTACAAATACTAAATATCGAAAAAGCTATCCTCCGGTCCGATTCCACTGTCACGTAGCATTGGATTAAAAGTTATTTAAATACTTTAAAAACATTTTTAGGAAACCGTATTGAGAAGATTCAAACGTTGACACAATCTTTCGAATGGCGACACGTACGTACCAAACACAATCCCGCAGATCTTTCCTCGCGAGGTATGTGGATCAAGGAGCCCGGAGAGAATTAGCCTCTACCACAATTGGAACCTATCGAAATTCCTAAACGAAAGAAACCTGTTGTAGTTTAGCCGCCAACTTAACTCGTGTTTACGAAATCTCTACTTCCTTTTTTGGAAAAGCACCTTTACTAAACTGATACGCGTGATAGCTTACTGTCAACTTTTAATAAACATTAAGATTCACAAGCGCGAGATAAAGGACCATCTCTCTTTAATTAAACTCAAAACCGAGACTACTTGCGTAATTAAATTATTACAATACGTAGCATTCCTTAAAATGCTAGATTCAAAACAAGTCGATGGAAGATTAGCTCCGCTTAGCACTTTCTTAGATTCGGAAGGTATTCTCAGAGTTAAAGGCAGATTAAAAAAAATCGGATCTTAATTATTTACAAAAACACCCGATTCTTTTACCTCAGAATCATAATATTACAACTGTTTTCATTCGCGACGAACACTTCAAATTAACACATGCTGGCTCTCTACTTGATGGGGGATCTTCCGAAAAAGCTTACAATATTCGAACTAACTTTTTTCCACTCAGGAGTGTAGTTCTTGTGCGTTTCGCTACTAAGTGCGTACACATAATAGTTGTTTTTTATAATGCAAAATAAAATTTAAGGTCATTAGAAACAGACACTGCAGTGTCTATTTCAGCAACAGATTTTTTATGGGCAAATGCTAAATCCAATCATCCTGAAAATACCCCAGGGTGGAACGGATTGATGGAAGCTCTGACAGCAGGTTTTTTTTTACTGAGACTAGGACCATTTCATACTCAACTGTCTTTCTTATGAGCAATAGGCTACATTATGGATGGAAGTGGTTCACAGGAACTTCTAAGTCAGGCCTATGCAGAGGGGAAGATTTTTGTTTTTCTTACACGGATCTGGCTGAAGAAGAACGTCATGAAGTACAAGATATTTTGCTCATGATTGAAGACGAATTGTTCATCATAGAAATTTCTCACCTTCTTTCACAAACATGCTGAGCAAATTTACAAATTATGTCAAAGAAATCGCGATGAAAGGACCAATAGCTCAACTTTGAATTCAGTACTTTAAATGGTTACGCTAGTAAAAGCAATTTATAAAGGCTGACACATGTGGCAATCAGTCCTTGCACATAGATTGTATATAGAGGATTCTGCCTGATTATCATGCCAGCGGACATTTTTTATATGAAAAGTCTGCTCAACTGTACCTACAAAGCATGTTGCACTTACAATAATCGGTGAACCCTTTAGATAAGGAATACAATCGGATGTGACTGTGGAGCATTCATGCGACAAATGAAAAGCATTGGCGGACTTACCCATGGAAGAGGAATAAATGAGAGCGTCCTCTCTAAATGGATTTCAACGATGTCTATTGTTTATTGAGATAATTGCTTTTGAGTTTTGATTAGTATTGTCAATATTGATATTGTCGTTAGTGTTGTTAGTTTTTGTCTATAGTTCAATTAATCTTTTGTTAATATGCTTATCAATAAAATTAGTTGGATAGTTATTATAGAATAATAGGTTTTCATCTAGTTTTGAATTTTCTGAGTGAAAAGAAACGTTTGCTAAAAGAATGATCGAATCAACAAGATCATTCCAATTTTATGCTCTATGGGATGATTAGAAAAATAGTAGACGTGTGCATTTTGTCAGATCAAATATGGTATTTTCGATTCGATGTGCGTTCATTTTCGGATCGGTTTATTCGATTCGATCCACCCACTGATCGAATGTCGAAAAACCGTCATTCGGTCCGTGGCACGGTCGGATCGGTTTTTTCGATTCTATCAGCCCGTCGATCGAATGTCGAAAAACCAACATTCAATACTACCTTCGAATCGGTTTTTCGATTTTATTGGCCCATTCGTCGGAAAATCCCATATTGAATGTGCTTTAGATTGAATCGGTTATTCACTTTTTTACATACTTTCTTTCAATTAGGTGACCATAGTCCGTCAATAACCCGAAACAAGTCGTTAGTTCCCATAAATAAATTAATCAAAAATCAAACTCTGGAAATAGATTGAAGAATTTTGAAACATAATTTCTCTTTAATTGAATAACTTCTGTAATTCGAAAAAATTTATATATGTCTATAAAATAAAGACGTTTTGAATCTTGAATGAATAAACTCCGAATTATTAAACCTATTATTTTTACAAGTGACAAACTTCATCCAATAAAAGTTTAAGCGATAACTGATCAATATTTTTATATATATATTTGTAATTTTGTATTCTATTGTTTGAGAAGATAAAAATTTTGATCATATACTCTGTACATCAACTATAATGACTTGCACTATTTGATTAGTTAACTCTTACTCATTCAGATTTAGAGAGTGTATAATATTTATTGCAGGAATTTAATTCTTCATGCATATCTGAAACATTCAAACGATAAAGGCGTTTTGAAATTTGAAAAGAAAACCAATGATGAATTTTTAAACATTATTCTTTACTAGCAAAAATAGCCCGCCATGCTCGCTTATAACATATTCCTATTTTTAGTTTTCTGATTATCAAATTAAAATATATGCTTACATTTAAGGTACTATGAAATATAATAAATAATAATTATAATTAAAAATAAATATTAAACTAGCTGCATCGGCTTTCATGCAATTTTAATTTTAGTTGGCGATTTGTTTAATTTAGATTATTCATCATGTTCATCGTTATTTATCACGGAATTTTGAATATCTTGAAAGTTTGGAATTGAAGATTCTTCAATGTTGGATGTGTATATATTTTTTTTAATTTTGCTGATGTAGAAGAACAAAAGTCAAAAGTTTTTAATTCTAAATCTGCAAATTGTAAAAATTGTAAATGCAAGTCATCAAAATTACCTGATTTTCAATCCTGAAACTTAAAACATGCATAATTTTTAATTGTAGATTTTCCAAATTAACAACACTTCAATCGTAAAGATTTCAAATTGAACTTTCTACCATTTTAAAGAGTTGCAATTGAAAATTGTTTGATTTTGAAAATATAGAATTCCAAATTATTCATGATATATTCTATACTGTTCAATTTATGTTCTCTTATTAAAGATAATTTAAAAATTTCATTTAACTTAATCACAAACCTAAACTATGATAAGGTAAGACCCAATACTAACAAGTTCGACTTTGTAAGCGACTAATTGGAAAACAATATTATTCGAATTTTGAATATTTAAATTATACTAAGAAAGGAATTTAAAAAAATTATTATAAATTATGATGATTTTTGTCAAAAATGACCTGATAAATTATTGCAAATTTGGTTTTAAATTGTTTGTAGGATGCTAAACAACTGTAATCAAAAACAAAATCACATCTTGCAAATAACTTTTAGTTAAAAGAAGTAAAAATCAATTAAAATCGTTTCCACTTTTCTTTTTATAATATTGTACAAAAATATTATAGGATACACTTGATGAAAATTTTAAATCAATACTATACAACTTAATGAAAATTTGAGGTACGTATATTTTATATGACCTGAAATTTCTCATTCCCAAATTATTAATCCAAATGCCAGAAATTTACAGTACAAATTTTTTTAAACTGTTATTTGATGAAAAAATAAATAAATAAAGCTAGGGTAATATAAGTAGTAACACAATATTGGGCTACCCTTCAGTAGCCGTCCTCCCCCTTCATAATTCTGGCTTAAGAATATTAAATAAGAAAATAAATGTTATAAACCTGTAAAGCCTATAAAAAACATTTTACAACTCTTGAGATGAATAAAATCTGAGGAATTTTTATTATTACTAGTTACTATGTAACCGTATAACAAATTTTAATTTTTAATTAAAAATTAACGACAGTTTTTTGTTTAATATTGGACTATATATAGATCGCGTAAAATTAACCAGCAGATTGACACAATATTGTCTTCATGTCTCCGGATCTGCAATCTGCATTCTATATGCATCGGTTTAGATTTTTAGAGTTGATATTATAAATGAAAAACTTAAAATGCCTTTTGTCAGTTGCACATTGGATTTTCGACAATCTGAGGCCGACCGATCAAATCGAAAAAATCGATCCGACCGTGGCACGGATCGAATGTCGGTTTTTCCACATTCGATCGACGGGCTGATTGAATCGAAAAAGCCGATCCGACTGTAGCACGGATTAAATGTGGGTTTTTCGAAATTTGATCGACGAACCGATTGAATCGAAAAAAAGCGATCCGGCGACAGCGCGTGTCGAAGATCGATTTTCGACAGTCGATCAACGCGCCGATCGAACCGAGAAACCCGATCCGACCGTGCCACGGATCGAATGTCAGTTTATCGATATTCTATCGGTGGGTCAATATAATCGAATAAACCGATCCGAACGTAGCACGGATCGAATGTTGGACTTTCGACATTTGAAGTGCTTCCAATGTCGGATCGAAATCGGAATGAATTTTTTTGCATACGTCTAAAAAACAGTTCAATTATCTTCCTGAATAAGTTTTTTTGCGGAACCAATTAGTTTTTATAGTATTATTTTCTTATCTTATTATTTCTAAATTTCTTATTATTTCTAAGTTTTCTTCTTTTTTATTGTAAATTGTAGTCTGTTGTGATAGGAATTAAAAAGTGAAACGATCAAATCTATTTTATTGTCGGGAATAATTAAAAAGGTGCCATCAACAAAGCGTACATATATTGGAATTTCAAAATTGATTTGATTAAATACTTCTGATTCTAAATCTTGCATGACCATTTCCGATAGAATAGCCGAAATCGGTGAACCCATAGGCATACCATGTGTATGCTTTTAAAAGTTATTATCAAATCTAAAGAAATTGTTATTCATAAAAAAAGGAATGTTAGTATTTTACTTTATGTAATTCCATCTAGATTCTATGCTTTTCAGAACAAGTTCTAAAGGAACATTAGTGAAGAGTGATGTGACCTCGAGTGATACCATACTGTTTTTTATGTCATAAGGATAAGATGGCAAGGAATCGGAAATAATTTTGCTGAAAATCTTGGCTAAGTAATAAGTAGGAGTGCCTATGGAAGATACAACTGGTCTAAGTGGACAATTTTGTTTATTTATTTTTGGAAGCTCATACATTCAAGCCATTTTAGTATTTACCGTAAGTAAATCTGCTCTCTTTGTGCTAGCATTTAGGAAACCACTTGTCCTCCAACCATCTACCATTTTGAAAATATCAATTTGTAAAAAGTTTCAAGGGTTATAATTAATTTTTTCATATGTTTAAGAATCATTTAACAAGATATTCATTTTATTAGTGTAATCTTGGCGACACATCACTATGTTTACATTGCTTTTATCGGCTTTGATTACTAGAATCTTTTCCTTGTTCTTACTCATAAAACTATTGGTGACTCTAGTTTTATAAAAATGGAATGAGGTAGACATTTTGCATATTGGACCTAATGGATATAAACGCGCTTTAGCTGAAATGGTTTTTATTAAAAAAGATGGTGAAACTTGCATGAATTTAGTTACCGATTTAGATTATTTTAGTACTTCTTATGATAACATTGTTGAATTTATAACTAAATAAAAAATGCTCTAAATTTATCTCAAGCATCAATATCACTAATTTGAATGAAAACAAACATAATTTAAAAAAAAAACTCACAAAAATAGTACTATCGAATTGTTACCGACGTTTACCCTTCTTACACTTGCGTATCGCTCTCCGATGTGTTGAATTGTAATTCTTAATGGAGTGCATGTCATCTCACATGCGGCAAGTCTCTCTGCGGCAAGTGACACCTGCGGCATGTCACATCTGCGGCATGTCATACCTGCGACATGTCACATATGCGACATGTCTCATCTGCGGCATGTCACAACTGCGGCATCTCTACCTAGGGGCTTCTCTCCCGCGCGGCATTTCTCACAGTGAAATTGACATTTTTGCGGCATCTCACCAGTGGCATCTCTCTCCTCCAGAAAATTTTTTTAAGTCAAATAAATATGGCAAAACTGCGACAAGTCTCCCAGGACTTATTTTCTCACCTGCGTCCAGTCTTCCAGGACTTATTTTCTCACCTGCGACCAGTCTCCCAGGACTTATTTTCTCACCTGCGACCAGTCTCCCAGGACTTATTGTCTCACCTGCGACAAGTCTCGCCAGTGGCATCTCTCATCCGGGAAAAATTTTCAAGTTCACATGAAAGTGAAAAAATGCGGCAAGTCTCACAGGACTAATTGTCACATCTGCGGCAAGTCTCCCAGGATGAATGATCACATCTGCAGCATCTCTCACCAGCAGCAAGTCTCCCCAGCGGCATCTCTCGCCCAAGAAGTTTTTCTAAGTAGTTCTACAGATAGCAAAACTGCGGCAAGTCTCCCAGCGGTATCTCTCACCCAAGAAAATTTTCGAACTAGTTGTACAGATGGAAAAACTGCGGCAAGTAACCCCAGCGGCATTCCTCACCAATGAAAATTTTCTAACAAGTTGTAAATATGGGCAAACTGCGGCAAGTCTCCTCTTGGCATTTTTTCCCCAAGAAAATTGTCTAAATAGCTCTAAAGATGGCAAAACTGCGGCAAGTCTCCCCAGCGGCATCTCTCGCCCAAGAAAATTTTCTAACTAGTTGTAAATTTGTTCATTTTCAAAACCACTTAGAATATTTTCTTGGGCGAGAGATGCCACTGGGACAGTTTTGCCATCTTTACAACTAGTTAGAAAAATTTGTTGGACGAGAGATGCCGCTGGGATGACTTGCCGCAATTTTGCCGTCTTTAGAACTACTTAGAAAATTTTCTTGGACGAAAAATGCCGCTGGGAGACTTACCGCAGTTTTACCACCTTTAGAACTACTTAGAAAATTTTGTTGGCCTCGAGATGCGGCTGGAGAGACTTGCCGCAGTTTTGCCATCTTCACAATTACATAGAAAATTGTCTTGGGCGAGAGATGCCGCTGGGGAGACTTTCCGCTAGTGAGAGATACCGCAGATGTGACAATTCATCCTGGGAGACTTGCAACTGGTGAGAGATGCCGAAAAATGTCAATTTCACTGTGAGAAATGCCGCGCGTGAAAGAAGTCTCAGGTGTGACTTGCCGCATGTGAAATTATATGGACCCCTTTTACCACAGTTTAAACAATAGTTTTATTACATAAATAAAAATAAAGAATCTTTCTACAGGTATGAAATAAGTTTCATACTTCTTCTATTAAATTTTCTGGTTGCACTTCGTTTACACTATTCACGTATTGCGAACCTAACCTTATTATATATTTTCTTGTGCTACCTGAAAAGTTTTTATATTTTTATAAAATACATGAAACTCACACATAAAGAAAACTGCACGGAATCTTTTTTAATCTATTTTAAGGTATTCTTTTCTTATATTTTGATATATTCTGTCATTACATTATATTACTTCATTCTTGTAATTTCAATACGTTTTTTATACAGATCTGATGAGGGAAACCAGCTGTGTTTTCGCAACGTAATCGGTTAGAATTTTCCTTTTCAAATAAATTTCAACTATTAGTCTGGAAGATGTCGTATTTATTATAGGTTCTTACCTAAACTTATAGATTTTTTACGGTCTATTATTGGAAGTAGTGCAAGTTGTAAGATTTTGAGGTTAGAATGCCTAATTATAAGGTTCTGCAAATGTGTGAAGAACATTTAATTAAAATTAAAATTTAATTGAGTATTTTATTTTGGTCAATCGTTATTTTGAATGTGAAGTTTATCGATTTGACAAAAATACAATAATTTTGTAAGTTATGTGATTTTGAAAAATTTGTTGCTTGGTAGTAATTACTTTTTATTTTGAAAACCATGGCAGAAGGGCCTTTCCGCTACGCTGCTGGTATTTTACGCTTCGGTGAACACTCTCTCTCGCCCCGGAGGGACTCCACTCTCAGTCCGAAACCGCCGCGGCAACGATTCTCGGAAGCAGTAAATCCAGACTCATTCAAGTTCCAGTGTATTATTTATTTATGAGGAACCTGTAATTTAACATCATATATTGGAAGAAATTGACAGAAGTTTATCGGATCACACTGCATTTGATTTTTTCGCTGATTCCAGTCGTTCTTATTTCTTGAACTCGCACCACGTGAGTCACAGCTAAATTCTTTCCTTTGTTCCGGGTTTCGTTTCGAGATTAAATTCAATTGAGTGCTTTAAAACTTCAAATCTCGGTTTAATTATTATTTATTTTGTTTGGCTATTTATATTGCGGTTGACATGCAGTACATGTTATGTTTACGCAGGCAATGCAATTGAGACGGATTTAACCCTCATGTGTGTGACGGGGTACTCGGGTACCCTTTGTGTCTTCAAACTGAAATTATTTTATGTCGGGTACATGCTTCAAAGCTGCAACTCCGTGAGAGATTGTAACTTAATGTATAATTTATATTCTCAAGAGTTTTCGTCCAATAATATATTGGGGCGCGTTGGGGAGGTTAGAATTTGTTTTGCACCTTCATCGGTGTGACGGGGTACCCGGGTATCCACCATAAAAAGTTCAACTTTGAGTGGCTTTCGGGGGTTGTTGAAATTTATTATGGGACCGGAAATATAGCTTAGAGTGTTTTGAAGGTAACTTTTATGAAATATAACTTGTGGTTTTCTGAAGGTGACTTCTGTCATTATTTCAAGTTTCTACATTTTTGGAGAGTTTTGCGTGAAGGTACTTAGGATGTGTTCAGGTAAAAGTGGTAGGGGTGGTCTTAGGGGTTTTTTGAATATTATTATGTGGTCCTAAATGTAACTTGAAGTGTTCTGTGCTACCGGGACTATTTGGTAAATAGCTTCAATGGATCCTTTATGTACCGCACGTTTGTTCTCTGACGAATTAATACATTGAAAAAAGGGAGTTGGGTGCCCTGTTAAACTGATAAAGGTGTTTTTTTGTCACTCACATAAGTGTTTTAACTGAAAGATAAATCACATTTTACACCCACTAATCATGCAAAATTGGTTCCACTATTATTCATCTTTCTTTAAAAATCCTTAAGTGCGTTTAAAAGCACTAATATATTTTATTTTTGGTAAAACAAACTTAAATTGAATTAAATGCATGTATTTTTTCATTTTCTATCCGACAGCGATTTCAGGCTTTAGCTGCTGCGGGCGCTGCTTGTCATATCTGGTCAATCTCAAGGTCGCGCAAGCCCCGAATAGTTTGAATTGGAAAGTTTTCAACTTAAAATCGTTTAATATATATATATATTTTTAACTTTCGAACGCTTTCAATTTAAAATTGTTAATTATTGTTTCAAAAATGTTTAAAAGATAATATTTAAAAATTTGTTCAAAAATGGGGTGGTTTCCTGGGGATGTGAGAACATCAACCCATCGCTGACAGAGCTATTAAAAATATCAGTGGGGTCAATCAATTTGATGATTGTTTAAATTATGGCAGGAGTGGTTTTTGAGGGGTTGTGAGGGGGGGGGGTTGGAGTATCATATCTCAGGCTACTAAGTTCATAAAAGATCATAAGGACTTTGACTATTATGGAAATTTTTAGATTTACGTAATTATGTGATGTAAAAATATCCCTAATACAACTGGAGGTAAATTCAGACACATATCTCCGTTGGGGTGGTTTCCTGGCGATGTTCGAACATCATCTTCGATAGCATTAAGTTGATAAAAAAATCTTTGGGATAAACCATTTTGAGGATTGCAAAAATTTTTCGTGCCCGTGCACAGTTAGATACAAATTACTGAAAGTGCCATTAATTTTATTTTATTAATTTCATTAATGAATTGATAAAAATTGAAGTTGTCGAGCGAGCTTAGATTTCGCTTTTTTGTACACCTCGAACGTCGTGAACTTGGCACTAGAGGAGAAGCTGGTGCTGACGATCGCTAGTTTCCATGCACGCACACTGTCACAAAAGCGGCTCACCTACATACAATTTCAAAGCTCTGTAACCCCCAAAATACGTATCGGACCCAAAAAGTTCATGAGACTTTACGACTTTTTTTTATTCTACCCGCCCCTAGAAGGATAAGGATAACTCGCGGGTCACCCTGTATGATAAAGCACATCTCTATTTTCCTTTATTACACACAAAAATTACCTTATCCTACTTATTATATGATTCATAATTCCTTGCAAAAAAGTTTTCTGATGCTCACCGACTTCCGCAATTGACCATGTATGTGAAAAAACTGTGGGTTTCGCAAAACGAGTATATTTATTTATAAACCGGCAGAAATCACGAATTTTTACCATGGGAACCGGGAGAAAGCCGAGCGGCGAAAATTATGAAAATAGTGTTCATCCTGTACAGAAATTGAGCATTAAATTAACTTTGGTTCCATAAAAGTGTTGTGCAAGTATCTTACGAAAATAATAATTTCAATTTTGACAAAATAGTGACTCCGATATTTTTATCTCGGTAAGGGGCGGGATAAGGAGTAGTGGGAGGAGGAAATGACTGCTGTGACATAAGGATGAGGGGAAAGAAGGGGTCAGCTGAAGGTGGTTTCGTGGCTATGCAAAGGTAGATGCGAGAGGCGAGGGGGAGTTTAGGTGAATTCTGAACCACCAGAACCTCGGTAGAAGTACATATAAAAATTTTCATTGGTATCGGCACAAGGTAGAACCCCAGGGCTCCTGCTGGGAACAGTCGTTTTAGCTACCTTGACCCTAACGGTCAAGAATAATAATTTAAAATAATTTAATTTTGAATTAAAGCAGGAGTGTCAATATGGGAATTACTTGGGCATTGAAACTTGGCGAAACATTTCTTTTCGGTGAAGGCAACCGTGAATTATGATGTGGATTTCGATATGTTATTATTATTAATATATCATTAAGCCGTTTCCCTTTCGGGGTAGGCGTGAATTGCTCGGTTGGATAGTAGTAATGTGTGGATGGGTATTGCCATTCAGCTTTCGGCACGGTTGCTACGCCTCTGCTTAGGGGTTATTCCTTCGGGACCATCCCTGGACAATTGTCTGCGACTGCTTATTAATTATTGCAACCATATTTAGCAGAAACCCTTGGTACAGGGACCCTCTATCCGCAACCCGAGGACGCGTTCAGTGGCTTTGTCATAGACACTTCAGTTCTATTCCAAAGGAATAGAAACCGAAACCGAAGTGCGTTATATATGTATAATAAAATATTCAATTCTATGATAATTCTTATTTTATAATAGATCAATAAGGAATAAATGACGACAATACTATATTATTCTCGCAAAAGAAATTATTTTTACACGTATGATATGGTATACTGTACACATAAACAATTAATTATTTTCATTCAATGATTTAATAAAGAGTTATATGAATACTGAAAAAAAATCAAGCGCCAGGATGCGAATGAGAATGTGGTCTTTCAGATCGATGGAGCCTTAAATAAATTAATTTCCTTTCTCATCTAAAATCAAAACAAATGTAGCAATCTCTTTGAAAGTATAGTCCTCTATTTCTGATTACAGATTTAAGTTCGCTGTTTGAGTGTTTACCCAATGGCGACCCTATTCCTGGTGTTCCCCGTAGTGGATCATCTTTTTCTTCTGACAGACGTCATTCTCGTGCCGAGCTTCCTCTTCGTCCCAGGACAAGGTCTCCTCCTGCCTGGCGCATCGTCTTACCTACTTGTATTACGTCTTTAAACGGGCACGCATATGAACTTGACCAGCTTCAATTTCTTCGGCTTACTTCTGCTAAAAATCCTAATCGACAATTCGCACTTCGAAGATATACTTTTCCGGCGGATAAACGAGTCAAATTACGTGCATCACAGAATGTCTATGTGCCTGTGCCAACAGAAGAACAAATTGTATTATCATCAATCGATAGTGAGGTCTTTGCAATATTGGAGAGTAGCAATGTTTTTGCTGGAATATATGCTTATAGTCCTCGCATTAGCTCTAAAGGACGAGTGAAAATGAACATGAATAACGGTACGATTACCCCATTGACCAAAGATGAAATCAAAGAAACTCCAGTAGGCGCCTCACGCCGAATCTGTTTAAATTATTACGTAGTGCGTGTGAATTGCAGTGATATATAAGTTACTTCTGTAGAAGAAGGTCCAAAAAATATAAATACCTCAATTGCATAGATTGTAGTAAACATCTCAGCAGAAAAACATTCTCAAAGTATGGGACAAAGTGCATGTTGCAGGTCAAGGTTTTGCCTATACTGACAGAGAGTTTTGACATTTTAAGTTAATGCGCAATTATTTCCTTATGAAGGAAACGTTAAAATGTACCACTTTTTTCGATAATTTTAAGATAATAAACTTTGAACGGCTGTTAGTCTCGAAAAGTGAATAAAAAGAAAATTGAAAAACTATATGAATTTGCTTAGTTCTTTTTGTGCAGAATGGTGAATTTGTAAGTCAAATATAAGCATTTGTTATTGGGTATACATTAATGACAAAAAAGTGGTGAGGTGTCATCTGCGAAACCTAAAAACATACAAAGATCACTCTCAAGGCAAATTGCGAATTTTTGGCTTCAAAAAATGGTGTTTGTACTGTGAGTAAGCAGAAAGTTGCGCTCAAATGTTTGAAAAAAGATTTTCTTTTACAAATAAAAAGGGCTTTCCGAGTACCCACTGAACAGCAATCACAATAGGAGTGAGAGTAACAAGATACATATACTATTTTCAAAGGCCAAAAATGTGCAATTTTCTTCAAGAGTTATTTACATACGTTGCACAGTTAGCCATAATCAAAAATTCCTGGAAAAACCCCCAAAATCGAAAGTCACCATTCGAGATACATTACCATGAAATTTCGCATGGATGGCGTTGGTGCGCTTAAATCCGGAATAGCAGATTGTTTTATTGAATATTCGACGGCAGGAGCATGCTTAAAGTTCACGTGCGCCTCAAGTAAATACGAATGTATCAGTTAATAGGTGCTGCGAAATAAATCTGCGAAATGAAGGGTGATCCTGGTGATATACAAAAAATTTACTTATGCTTGAAAGCAACCATTCCATGTTTTGATTTAACGTGAATTCCCCGTGATTGTGACTGCCTCGAATTCTTGTTTTTACATGCAATACATAAAAACATTGATGGACTAACTTGTGATCTGGCGAGATCGGGTGCAGCTTTTGTTTGTTTTATGTGCGAAAATTATAGTGATAGAGATCGCGTGATCGCAGATTCCATTTCTTTCTTCCTTTTTTTTGCAAGAAGACATCAAGTGAAGTCGCTCGTGCGTTGACTGGGCCCGCATGGAGGCCTGCATTCGTGTCTCGTCAGCGTGTGTGACAAATCTATAGAAGCCTCTTATTTTGTCCGATTTAAGTATTATATAAAGTGTGTATTTTCTCAATCAGCGACTTCAAAAACCCTCTCATTACTGATTTCATGAAAAACACTAATTTTTCAATGAAAAGGTCATCTATTTTAAATCCATCTTGAATTTTAATTTTTTCTGTTCATTTTCGTGTCTAGCGAACTCAAAAACCTCTCCGTAATACTTCTGCAGAAGTCTTTGAAATAAATTGAAATCTGTTAAATTTTTTAAAACTTCTTTGAACTCCTCTAAAATCTTATTTGAAAAAAATAAAAAATGTTCAAGTCAATTCAAAGATTTATACAGAATTTTGCAGAATTAAAAAAAAACGTGTGCATCCTAGTCCAGAAGCAGTTCACCTGTCGACGAAAGTTGCTAAATTTGGAAATAGTTGAAAAAAATTTCATATTTTGAAAAGAATTTCGAAAATTAAAAAGGAATCAAGTAATATCCTAAATATTTCAAGAGAACTCATTAAAATATCTGAAAGAATTCGAAACATAACATGTGAAGTCTCAGAAATTGAAATAATTCTGCAGAATTCAAAAGACTCGAAGGAATTCACAATAAATCAACGTGAATCCTAAAGATTTTAGAAGAATTTAAAATATGCTAATGGAATTCTAGGACTTCTACAGAATTCTGCATAAGTAAGAAAAACGAGAGAGAGAGAGAGAGAGAGAGAGAGAGAGAGAGAGAGAGAGAAAGAGTTAATCAGGGCCGATCACTGATTATTTGCGATAATGTACGAATTATGTAGGCTCACTAAAATTATTTGTTCTTAGCTCATCAAACGTCGGAGAACCAAACCTGCATTTCTATTTTTTCCATGCACCGAATTTCAGTGAGCCAATATTTTATCTCGAACATTTTTAAATAAAAGAAGTAATTTTTTTGCAAAGTTATTACACTGTCCGATAAAACTTGAGCCCATTTTATTTAAACGGACAAACACATTCGCAATCGCATTTTTTTGAATTCTCGAAGAAAGGTGAAGTTACCGCCGTAGGAGAAATTGATTTCCGGCGTCGCATGCACACTTGAAACTAGATATTGACCTACATGCAATTCCAATGCCTTGTGGTACTCTGAATATGTACCGGACCGCCTTTCTGGGACGTACTAGTTTACAAAAGATCTGATAACGCATTAGGACATGAACCGCCTTCACGGAGAAAAATGAGATTGAAGAGTTCGATATCCAGTATACAAATTGTTTAATCATTGCCAAATTTCAGGAAAAAAAGAAGAAGACACGGGAATAGATCGAAATCTTAAAACACCCTAATAACATCAATATGGACAATGAATATAATACCAATTCGCTTTGGCTTTCCGCCTTCCTGGGTTTTTTTAAACAGACTAGATTGGCTAATTGTGTTTGACCTGTCTCCACGGTGGGCAACACTAGCCAATCACCGGCATCGTGAAGAGTATATATAAGAACAACATAACCTGAAACTTCAGTTAACCTTGACGAAGTGATGAAGAAGTGATGAAGGAGCAATGTTCACGAAACTGAATTTGTTAGAATTCGCAATGTTTAAAAGAACACGAGTCACATTATTTATGGAGATGAATCACCTTCAGTACCTTTTTGAGTGAATTAGGCTGTAGCATTTCTAAAAATAATAAACTGAAAATTTTGAATTGTTTTATTTCATTTATAAAAGATTCCATATTAAGATTGTGAAAAAATTGGACTTTTGATCTTTAAAGGGGCATTACTATATATGATAAAATGAAATTTTCGAAGTTTATTTATGCTGGCTCAAATTTAACAACAACCATTTTTTTTACATAAAACTGCTGTTTAGTTTAAGCCTTATTTAACCATAAACAAAGTGTCTGAAAAAAAGGCATGTCCACTGCGCGCATGATATCTCCAGTCAGCATCATCTGAATCAAATAAATCAGAAATTATCTTTATTAGTATGACCATAGCTCTGAAGTGACGAAGCGGATTTTTTTATTTTGCAAAATAACAACATGGCGGCAGTTCAAACAAAAAAATTACAAAAATTTGTGTTCAGCATAAACTTAAAAAATTTGAAAGTAATCGTTTGAAAACCTTTTGAGAAAGCGTGCTGAAACATAAGCAGTCGCGTTCGGATGCTCTACTCAAACGCTCAGCCCTCTACACGCTTTTGTTCCAAGGTCTCAAAAGTATAGAAAGACTCAGAATTTCTGTGTGAAATGTAGATATGATATTTCTCAATATATAACCTGTTGGAAAATGCAAAAAAAATCGATTTTTTAAAGTTGAGATAGAAGAATGACCACTTAATATTAAGGAACAAATGTCTCACTGGAAGCCGTTTCAACTCTAAAGTTCTCTCGATAGTTTTTTTGCGGCGGAACTGAAGAAATGGGGTTACCAGTAGGTTTTTTTTCTTCAAATTTTACTTCAATTGACTTTAATTCTGTTGAATTCATCCTAATTTCTATTTTCTTCCATTTTAGTCAATTCAGTGGAAAATTTTTGATTTTTAAATCTTCTCTCAAAATCCGCCGGAAAATTCAAATATAGCTGCGGCTTGGCTAAACATATGAAAAGTAAATTTTCTAAAAAACCTCACCATTTCCGTTTTTGTAATTTTTTGTTAAATTTGTGTTTTTATGATCCTATAATTTTCATAATGGCCAAAATATTCTCCTAGTCTAGAGAAAAAAAAAAATTAAATTTGTCTACAAAAATTCTCTGGTCTAGAAAAATACTTTAGCCCGCATGAAACTTAGGGGACTTTTTTTTCTTAATTGCCTCATTACAAATAACGCTTGCATGATATCAAATAAAAGCTTGTAGTCTCAAAAAAAAATCTATATTGTTGCTACATTCAATTCTGAATATAAATAAATTATCTTCATATATTATTATTTGTTTCATATATATATATATATATATATATATATATGTATGTATATATATATATATTTTTCTTTTCTTTTCAAATGAGTTCTTCATGATTTTAAGCATTAAAAAAATAATTTTCCTAATTAGGTGCCGCAAAGTTTTAAGGATTTTTTTTCAAGAAGATATGCTTGTAGCTATTTATCAAAATTTTATCACTTTAGTGATAAGAATAAAAAATAAAAGCGATGCGAATCAAGCGACTAGAATAGGTTTTGGCTCGGTTGGGTACCCGAATTTCCTTCTTAGCCAGATTTATGAAATATAAATATGAATATCTGAGAAAAACAAGCTCAAAGCCTATAGTCCATTAGATAAGGATTACCATACAATATTCACACACTCTTATAGAACCTTAAAATATGAACTAGATATACTGCTGACTAAATTCTTCATTGACGCAATAATCAGTTTCCTGCTGACTGCAAAAAATGGGGATCATTTATACTCTGGTCTTTACATTGATGCTCATCTTTAATTCTATTGGTGAATATAATACTCTACTATATCTATAATTTCACAAACGTTTTTATAAGTTTCATATGAATAACCATTCAGAAAAATATCTTGATATTGCAATACATCAGCACATTTGATAGACCTTTGTATCAAATTAGGACAACCTAAAAATCCTATACATCTCTATCATCATATTTGCATTAAATTCTATCAAATATTATTAATACAAAACTTCTCTCAAATTTTATGTTTGCAAGTCTAGGTTATTTCTTTAAAATTCTAGCTGTTAAGAAATCGTATCCCTTTCCTTCAACAAATTCTTATTATGCCTCTATCAGCTTTTATCTACACGGAACTGATATCAACTACCATCTCCAAAATTTTTAGATAGGACATTTATCAAATCCCATGTTATAAAATCTTCAAGCATGTGTCAACATCTTGTAAATTAGTAAATTAGTAGGTCTTGGAAAATAGAATTTGATACATATCTGGCGCTCATAAGATTCGATAGAATTACCATAAAAAACAGTTGATACGAAAAGTATAAAAATTGAAAACAAACATAGTTTTCCGACAAAAAGAACCGTACAAGTAAAAGACGGCCAAGACCAATGACACGAAAAATAATATCACCTCCGTGATATCAATGACCTTGGCGGCGTAATTCCAGTCGGCCTTCTCCCTTTCTTGGCAACGGCCTTTCACCTCTCAGTCAGTTTGCGTTCGCTAAAAAACCCGGGAAGTGTACTTCCTTGAGGTGATTTAGCTTTTTTTCTTTGTCTTTGGAAAATTCACCATCATCGAGCTTTATAAACACAAGGCGAGCTTACGAATTTTTCGCCTGAATCTTACGAAGCTTCGCTGTGTCCGGAATGTTCTTTAATTCCTCCTAGAAGCCTCTCTATAAATTCTTATATTTTTATTGTATTGATACTGAGCCATTCCAGCCTGGAGGCAATTTCAATCTGTTTGTCCTGTTGCACAATGCTCTGGTCTTCTTCCGGAGTTTCTCCAAGTGGGTTTTCCACCATCTTGCTCCTTTCCTAGACTTAATTTTACTTGTAAAGTATTCATTCTCATATCATGTAGCCAGAGCACTTCGCAGAAAATTCGCAGCGTGTTCTAACTTATCCATGGTACCGTAGCTTGTGGGAAATTCCAGAAGCCTACCTTTGAGTTCCTCTTTATATGAGTCCAAAGTGTATTCCTTAGGTATCAGACCTTTGAAAGCGCAGGTTTTTTTCAGGGCTAACAGGAACAAGATATATTTGTTTACCGAGAGAGACCTTCATTTTGAGACTCCCCAGCCCTTTATCCTGCTCCTTGGCTTTTCCGAATATAGTGTCGAATCGAGAACCTTACTCCTGTCTTTAATCTGGAATGTGGCAGTATCACCACGATTTAGAATCACCATATCAGTGCCTTCTAGGTATTCAATTTAATCTCTTCTTCTGCCGTTGACTTTTGTGCTTTCCCACACTGTATGGTGGCAGTTTATATCCCGGCCCAACAGCCGAGAAATCCTATTCTCCTGGCAGTGCTGAATTATAGCCTCCACCTCTCTAGGAGTCTTTCTTTTCTTCTGCCCTTGAGTCCCACCTCAATAATCGCGAGGTCCCTAGATCAGAGTTTAGGAACCAAACCCGCATTTAGATCCTTAACGGCTATACATGCCCTTGGTGCTTCTTTGCACAGTCCCTTTTATATGAAGCCGCACCCTTCCATGCTACTAATCCTTTCCTAGGATACCCAGAGTTTTTTTATTAGGGCAAGCCCTGTCTGCATCACTGACATACGCCTGGTAGAACCCACAAAGGCGCATTTGCTGGAATGAAAATTAATCTACATAATGGGGATTCCCGTCTAAGCCATTGGTAGGTTGATTCAAGCCGTGTCTGGACGCATGTGTTCCCCCTATGGAGCTCACATGGGTATTCCGGAAGGTGACCCTTCCTGGTTCTAGATGGAGCCGGTAATCCAGAGCCGCAGAGGCCCTGAATAAAAATTCGGAAAGACCATCAACCAGTAGCCAGCCCTCTCTCTTCGAACCAGCTCCCTGCCTGTTGGAATACACCTTCCACGAATTGGTTTGTAGAATGAGGTTCTGGAAGCTCAGGTGCCTCAGAACCGACCTCGCGACCAGATGTCTGCAGCTTCCACTAAGATGGCCCCTGGCTTGTTGAAGATATCGTTGAATCTGGGGGCGCCCCCTTCGCAAGTTACCGCTTCAATCTCTTTAGAGATTTCCTCTCTTAGCCTGTCTAACTTCTAGGGACTTAGGCAAGCTTCAGGATAATCCGACTCAACGACAACCCTCACCAGAGCATTGTTAGCCATCTGTTCGGAAGTGAGACCCTGTCCGTCTGTTCTCCAGAGCAGCTACAGATTACGATGCAGCCCTTTTAGTTTACCTCTTTCGCATCTATAGTCCGATGAGGTCCTTAAGCCCTCCCTCGATCTACAAGGTCCGCGTTCCCTAAGAAGAGAGTCACCTAATTTAATTTCAGTTACTTTTTTTTCAAATAATATGTTGGTTACTTTATTAAATAAATTTTGGTATAGCCACGTTTTTAAATAAATAAAAAAAAATATATATATATATATATATTGCAACTGCCGGCTTTTCGGTTGTTTTTAATTATTAGTCTCAATTAATAAATAAGTAAATTGATTAAGAAAATATGAGAAATAAAAGTGTGGATACGTGGAATGCGGGGAAATAATAAGGTTCCGTTTCAAATGAAATATCCCTTTTTATTCATAATGCCTGCTCTACGCTCATTTGTACATAAAAGTCCCTCATTCTCTAGCAAAAGGAAACTCTTTTTATCATTTAATTAAAATATTTTACTGATTGCATATAATCATACGTGAAAAATCTCTACAAAATATCCTGCATACGCAAAGCACGAGAATGGCATGAAAATCACACACTATTTAATCTGCGCATCGGGCAGTGTAAATTTATTAGATTTAAACGAGAATAATACTATCCTCATTAGGAATACAACTCTTATGGAGTTCGAGTCTCTATGATATTTTAGAAATGCAAATAATGGTCAAGTGGGATTTTGACCATTCCTTACTTTACTAAGCAGTCGTATTCCCTTGTGTTAAGGTGGATCTACTACCTGTTTTTCTCATTACAGGTGTCACTTGAGAATCAATTCGTAGAGCAGGGCTCACCACTTTCAGCAGGTGCTGGCTGACACGACAAGTGCACGACTGCCACCAATTTTTTCTGCAATTTTTTTCTTTGGTTTTCCAGGAATCCTGAAAGGGGTTACGGTCATGACTCGTTGCGGCTCATTGTCACACCGAAGGGACTGATTTTTTCTACTTGAATTCACAATACATTTCAGTTTTTTATTCCAAACTAAAATTTACCGTGAAGGATTAGGGACCAGTCGAATGACAAGATTTATGAAGGCCTGTTCTCGGGCCTGTTTGACCTAGTCTCGCGTCTGCCACTGTCAGTATTTGTAGTCGCCGACTGCCTTTTGGTGAGCCCTGTCGTAGATTAAGGAGTTTCCACACTACACGTTTTCCCATCAACCCAAATTTATAGGTCAAAACAAAGTAATTCATTTTATGGTATCTGTTCGGAATACGCAAAGAGTGATCATGTAATTATCTCAATTATGAGTATGCTGGGCTACTGAGTCTACAACCTGTCAATCAGGTGCTTCCGCCTAAGTCTGGTGAACTCCTTTCCCATCTTCTGCACAAGAAAAGTAAAATTTGAGTTTAGACAACTCACTTTCAAAATTTCTTTAATTTGGAACATTCAGAATTAAAAAGTTGATTTTTCACCTTCAAAATAATCAAAAGTTAGGATTTTTTATTTATGTATCATTTAAATTGAACAGTTTTCAATTGTAACTCTTCAACATTATAGAAATTTGAATTGTAAACCTTTGAAATTAAAGAGTTTTTGGTTTTGACAACTTATAATTAAGGGTTATGCAGGTTTTGGGTTTTAAAAACAAAAATTCTTTGATTTTTTTGCCAAATTACAAACATTTAAAATATAAATCGTGAAATTCGAATAATTTGTATTCCTATATTTCAACATTTTCAGAATATTCGATTTTAACTCTTCAAAATGAAGAACTTTAAATTCTACATAGCTTAATATTAAAGTTATTAATTTTGAAAATTTAAAATTAGAAACCCTCTTACTTTTTATCTACTTTCGAAATTTCTTCATTTAAATTTAAGAATTTCTATCTATATGTAAATCTATAGATATTTGTCCTGTAATGTAACATTGAACAATAATTGTGAAAATGGCCCGGTGGAGTTTTCTACTAGAGTTATTATGTTTATCGCATTAATTATGTCAATGAGTATCGCTTTGGGGTGCAAATCAGGTTACAAAAGTGAACTCGGAGAATCGAAAAATCCCTAATATAAAAAAGTTAATTTTTCCGTCGTTCCGAAAGACCCAGCTATTAAAGCTTTATGGAAAAAAGCTTTAATTCTGAAACATTTCACGTAAAAGCTGGCCAGTTAGTTTACAGTAAACATTTTTCAAAGGAAAACATTCTCCACGAGAAAAACCTAAAAGGACCCGATGGCAATCACAATTTACAAATAAAACAAAAGTTAATTCTTTTTTATTCAATAAACTGTATTATTAGGTATTTTCACTTACTACTCGTTTCAAAAAAATTCGGTTTGTTTTCCCCTTAGCATGTGCAAGTACCAAGTTAATCTAGTCAATTTTCTATTTGAGTAGGATACAAAAAAAGTGAAGTTAATTTCAGGATTTTATTAGAAGGCTACAAAATGTATGATACTAACCTCAAATTTTCTTCTTTAACAATTCATGCGACCAACATCTTAAATTGATGTTACTTTTTTAAAACAAGTAGTAAGTGAAAATACCTAATGAATACAGTTTATTGAATAAATATGAATTTACTTTCGTCCCATCTGTAACTTGTGATTTAGATTTTACAGTAAATATATAATTATTTACCTTTCTCAAAACAGTGCCATCAAGTCCTTTTAGGATTTTTTCATGGGGATAAAAAATGTTTACTGTAAAACCGTAAAATTTTTCCGAATTAAAGCTTTTTGCCACAAATCTTTAATAGCTGGGTCTTCCAGAACGATGAAAATATTAATTTTTTCATATTCGGGTTCACTGTGTTCTCTTTTGTAACCTGATTTTCACCCAGGAGCGATACACTTCGGCATAATTAATGTGATAAGCAAACATAAAAACACCAGTAGAAAACTCCACCGGGCCATTTGCACAACACTTGCATAAAGAAACCGTTTCATTGTTACATGTTTAAGAGTTTGCAATGACTTTACATGACGAAAGCCATATAACCATCAAAACAACAAGAACAAAGTTACAGTGACAGTTCACGGACGTCCCATGTGCTACGTTATGTCATTGAAATTTGATTCTCACTTCAGTCCTGTTTTGATCCAAAAAATTTGTACCAAAACGTCGCTTAGTGGCATCAAAATAAAGTGGCATTAGAATGGAACCACCCGAGACTATATTTTTGGAGGACTGTTTCAATACCGAAAACTAGCCTTGAAATGATACTTTTTTTTACAGTGTACGATTAACAAATCGTGGGACGGGATGGCACCCCAGTGACTAGTCACATCATTGAATATAATTAATAAATATCAAAAGTCTCATCGAATACAATTCAAGTGAAATCGTATGAGGAATTTTCATTTTTGTCAACTAACAATTTATAAAGTAGGTATAGAATATAAAATCGTTCGACTTCTTCCACATTCAAGACACGTGAAGAAGAATAAACGGAAAATGAATTTGAAACGACTCTTATTCAGGTGTACATCGGGTTTAAAGAATAATTTCTAGAAATACAATATTTCGTACAATTTATATTTCTTCTGTCGAATAAGATTTTTATGTAGCTGAGTCTTACGTACTCCAAGGTCCACTTCTGTATCCGAGGGAGAGGGGATAAAAAATTTGGCAACACTGCTCTATTGAATAATTAACTAAATTATACTAATCATATTTATAAATTGTACCATTCTTGCAGATTTATTAGTACTTCTTCACCCTCGTCAGAAGCGTATCAATAAACGGTATACACGAGATAGCCAACCAAGTTGAAAAAAGTTTATAGCTTTATTGTTCTATTTTTAACTGAAATTGTATGCATAATTTTGATATCTGGATTATTTTGGAATATTCCAAAGGAATTAAACTTTTGACTTGGAACTGGAAATTTTCGAAAAGAGTTATGATTCTGACTTGGAAAAATTAAATGAGAAGAACTTTTCTAGAAGAATTATAATCCAAAGAAATAATCTTTTTCATATCCATACGCCTTTCAAACGTCTCATGGGGTTCGGGAAGGCACTCCTGTGACTGGTCACAGAAATTATATTGTTCACACCCCTACCTCTTGAAAAAAAAATTAAATTAAAAAATTAAATTTAAACTTTTGACTTGCAACGGAAAATTTTCTAAAAGAATTATGATTCTGACTTGGAAGAAGAAAGAATGAAAGAAGAAGAAATTTTCTAGAAAAATTATGATTCACAGAAGTAATATTTTTCATACCCATACGCGTTTCAAACGTCTCATGGGGTTCGGGAAGGCACTCCTGTGACTGGTTACAGAAATTATGTTGTTCAAACCCCTGCCCCTTGGAAAAGTTGAAAATTGAATTGAAAATTCAAATATGGCACACTTTATAAGGATGTAAAAATAAAAAAGACAAGTTTCTTAGCCAGTCATTTTGGATACAAATTCAAAGAGTTAGAGCATTTAAAAAAAGTTTTAAACCATTTTTTCTAAAATTAAAAAATGCTATGTACGGCTATTCGTAGTATTCTGAAAGTCGAACAATTTATTCGTTATACTTTTTTCAATAAAAAGAAAATTATCAGAGTTATAGTACTTGGAAAATTAAAAAAAAAAAACGGAAATGAAAATTTTAAGCCAAACGACGTACGATATGAAAAAATTCAAGTAAATAAAAACGTTGCTTTTTAGAAAGCCCTACAAGATTATTATAACAACTTTTTAAATTTCCTTGAAAAACCGAAAATTTTAATTTTGACCGCACAAAAATAATGAAAAATAAAAAATTTCATTTTGCGGTTAAATTATGGATGATACTAAAAAAGACAGAATAGACAAAAATTGTACACCCGAAAAAGGTCTACAAATTTCTTTTAGATAGGACGCGCAGTTTTTGTTATATTCGCAAAGAACAACATTAAAAATAAAACAATTACATTTTTGGACAAGCGCAACAAGCTACGAAAAAAATGAACAAAAGTTGTTCACCTAGAAAGAAGCTACAAACTTTTTATCAATCATTTTTTTATATAATACGTAGGTCTTACTTTAATCGTGAAAAATAATATTAAAAACAAAAAAATTACATTTTGGAAAAAACGACACAAATAACGAAAAACAAAATTGTTTGCCTAAATTATATATACTTGGAACTCGAAAATGCAATTTAAAAAATATCTGTATGTGTGTGTTTAGGGTAGAGAGGGGAAAACCGACCGATGGCATTCATTGCTCTATAAAAAGTTAATGAGACGTGGAATTCATCCATTTTTTTAAGTTTCTAGTCCCAAATTATAGTATCTAATATTTTCATACGGAGTAATTACCTTAATAAAACAATTATTTGATCATTTAATTATTTCTAACAAGCTGTATTTCGTCGGAAAACGACGCGCGCAGATATCTATTTTGGATATGAAACAAGTTTAATTTTTTCAATTGCTTGAAAGAATAATGGTTCATCTATCAGTGGATCAAATTTTCATGGTGCAGTAATTTTAATTAATGTTGCAAATGTGTTATTCCTGCCAGCGAATCTTCCATTCTTTAGTTGTCAAAAATGTTTTCTGCAGGAGTTTTGTTTTACAACGTAAAATTTCAATATTTGATTTGATAGCACCATTTCTCAAATAAACTAGATTATTTGATATGAGGAAGAATTCAAATAATTAAAGAATTGCAATGTTATTTACAAAGTCGCTCTTGCCCCGCCGGTCGGTTTTGACCATCTCTAACCTATATGACTTTTTTCTATTTACCATATCTCAAAAATTAAAAGAGAAATGGTCATGAAATAAAAAAAAATTGTAGTATCAATTGATTCTCAGGTCCGATGGAATTTTGAGCTAGATCGGCCAATTTGAAGTGTTTTTTTTTTTACGTTCAGAAATTTGCAACAAAATTTCGTCATGTTTATATGAGAAAATGTTTTTTGATATTCAAAATACAATGATACTATAGCAAAATAGTTTCTTCTATTTATATGAGAAAAACTTTCTTGATATTAGTAATACTAAGTATTATATCTGATATATTTGTTCGGGCCTCCAAGACAACAGGACCTCATATGATGTATTTCTTCGCATTTTCGAGACACATCGATTGACCTTTTGAACAACCTATCCTGATCTCTTATAATTTAGCAATACCTATTTGGGTCATTCTCCGTCAAAGTGTAAAATCGTGCCACCTTGCATACGTGTGAGCGTCTTGGTTCCTATTGTCCCCTGGTTCCTATTATTATATTCCTATTGGTCAATTATTGAGGTTACTCGATTTTTGGAAACCAGGGGCTTACATGTATGCCAGGGGAAAAATGTTACACTTTGACGGAGAATGACCCATTTATAATTGTTCAAAATATATTGTTGCTCTTGTTTATGGAGAAAAACTTCTTCAATATTGGGAATACAACAGTACTGTATATGATGCATTTGTTTGCGTTTTTGAGATGCATCGATTGTCCTGTTGAACAAGCTTTCATGGCCTCTTATGATCTAGCAATACCTATTTATAATCTTACAAAATATATCTTTTATCTTGTTTATTGGAGGAAAACTTTCCTACTATTGGGAATAAAACAGTACTATATAATTTAATGTGATTTTTCGTGTGTTCGAGACGCGTTGATTGACCTATTGACGAACCTTCCATGAAATTAATTTTATGATCAATATTTCAATCAAATTTTTTTTTCAATAAAACACTACCGCAAAATATTTTTTTTGTTATATCAGAACAAATCCCTTTGCAAAGTATTATGGATATATTCATCATGAGTGCATTTGTGCTCATTTTATGAGCATTTTGCTCATAACTTTTAGAATTTGTATCCAAAATGGCTGGCCAAATAAATTGACCTTCAGTTTAGAACTCTTAAATAGTATATCAAAAGCCAATCCAATCTGTCAATTCTTTCGAAAGTCATCTTGCTAACAGACAAAAGATCTACAGACACACAGGCAGACATACAAGCTCGCGGAAAAAAGTTTTCCGGATTCAGAAGGTCTCAAAACGTAGACATTTGACAAAAATTGGGGAGGAAGTCAAATTTTACACGAATCTAGTACCTTTTTGATGAGGATGTGAAAATGGATACCATCAATGTTTTTCAAACTCGTGTTTCTGTCTTATCGAAAATCTTATTTTCAGAAAATCCGAGAGCCCACCAAAGTGTCAATCGCTGTCTTCAGTTACAATGAAAAACTTTTCATCTTACGGTAGTGTTATATTCCAAATTAAAACCAAAGTTTTCTTTATAGAAACAATGGCATTTTTTTAAAACTTTCTGAGCAGCTATTGATTATTCAAGAATGGTCATCGAAAACGTTCATCAATAGATCAATCCACGAATCTCGACGCAAACAATTACATTGAATGCAGCACTATTATATTCCCAATATAAAAAAATTCTCTTATGAACAAGGAAAAGAATTTGGTTAAAAAATGTGAAAACGATATTGGTAGCTTATGGTAGGTCATGTAAGGTTCTTAATTTGATCGTTCGACGTGTCTAGAAGAGACGAACAAACATTTCAGATACAGTACTGTAGTATTCCTAATATAAACAAAATTTTTCTCATATAAACAGAATACACACATTTTTTTAAACTTCATGATTCGGTACTGATGGGTCATAAAAGATTCAACAATAGGCCAATCGATGCGTCTTAAGGATGCAAACAAATACAGTACATAAAGTATTGTTTTATTTCTAATATCAAAAAAGTTTCCCTGATATAAACAGAAAAAGCCATTTTTTCAAACGTCATAAATCGGTACTAGTAGGTTATAAAAGTTTTACCAATAGGTCAATCAATGCCTCTCAAAGACGCGAACAATTTCAATCCATATCGTATTGTTGTATTTTGAATATCAAAAAAGTTTTTTTCATATAAACAAGGGAAATTTTGTTGTTGAAATCTCTAAACGCAGAAAAAACTACTTCTAAATGGCCGATCTAGCTCAAAATCCTATCAGACCTGGATATTAGTTAGAGCTACAGTTCTTCCAAATTTCATGTTCGTAGGACATTTTCTAAAAATTGTATTTTCGAAATCCTGGGGTCGAATTATATTGAAATATGTCAGAAAATTACATTTGAAAATTTATATCATTACAAACGTCCCTCTATGAGGAAACCATTGTAAAAATTTGTTGTTTCTTGACTTTTGTTCAAACAAATAGAAGGCAATATTCTCAAAATCTAAACAGGCTAACTCACGTTGACAATTTCTCAACTTAGCCTACTTAATATTACAATAGAGTTGAAAGTGTTACACCATCAAGTCGTTTTGTTAAAATTTTCTATTTTTCACGTTTTCCATGTTTATACCATCTTTTTAATTATTTTATACAGTCCTCAATAATGTTTTTTCACTGAATTACGAAATATCGCCACTACTGGATTTAGTAATTTTATACTAATCTTAAGTGACTCACTTTCCGCTAATCAAATCTATAAGAATTTAACAAGTAATTAGTTCAATTTTATCCATTTTGATTCAGAGAGCAAGAAGGCCTGAAAACTAAAATATACTTCTTTAGACACTCAAGTTGATACTTATTCCTCTCGTGCCTGTTTAAAAAAATAGATTTTTTTGAAATGTCTTTATTAATCTCTGGCAGAAAATCAAACTATTTACTCTAGTGACATTTTCTCGCACGGGGAGCCATTATTTATTCATAGCCTTTTAAACGATATATTTTTCATAAATCTACGTTCCCCTAAAAGCTGCAATTTTTAAGTTATCAAAAAATGTGCTTTTGCAATGATAAGCGGTTTTTTAAAAATATTTAACTTACTGCCTATTGCGCTAAAACTGGTTAATATTACGGTAACCCGAAAAAGAACATATCAAGCTCAGCAGAGTAATGATAATAAAATAATGGTAAAGAGAAACTTCTTTTTGTACGCCAGTTGAATTCAATTTTCAACTACAAAATCTATTTATTACAAAAAAAAATGTTTATCACAATAGTTTAATTTTTAACCAAAGAGGTGAATTTTAAATATTCTAAGTTTGAACAAAGTAGTTCAACTTTCAATAAGGTAGTTACATTTACAATCAAAAAAGATTAATTTTCTACCAAATAATTGTATTTTCAAATAAATAGTTTCATTTTTAACCACATGGTTAAATTCGTTACTGAGATAGTTGAATTTTTAACAGGAAAGTTACTTTTCATCTAGGAAAATTAATTTTTCACAAACAGAAAACGAATTTATAACAAAATAGTTACACATTTAACCAAAGAGGTGGATATGAAAAAAAAATTAATTTTAAACAAAATAGTTTAGCTTTCAATAAATTAGTTAAATTTTCAACCAGAAAAGATGAATTTCCTACCAAATGAATAGATTTTCAAATAAATAGTTTCATTTTTAACTAAATAGTTGTATTTCTCACCACAACAGTTACATTTTTAACCAAATATTTAATTTTCAACCGAATAGCTTAATTTTCTACCAAACTGTTGGTATTTATGTACGAAAAGTTGAATTTTCATCCCAAATTTGAAATTTTCGAAAAAAAAGTTGATTCACAACCGAATATCGGAATGCTGGCCTAAAATAATAAGCCTTCAATCAGAAATGATTATAAATTGAAATTCAAAACCGTTGAATTCAACTAAAAAAGGTGACTTTTCAACAAAATAATTGAATCCTTAAATAAAACAGATTATAATTTTCAACCAGTTGCGCATGTAGTGCGAACTATTTATTTCACACAATATTTATGAAACAGAATACTGATCTTTAATAATGAGAAAAGACTGTTACGAAAAATCTTGAAACATTTTTTTTTCGTAAAATTTTTGAAATTTTTAAGAAGCTTTTGCAATAATAATTTAATTTGAATAACTTCTGAAATAACCAAAATTGTTAAATAATAATCGGATGAAATGAACTCACATGTATTTTAAACGGCTTTCATAGAAGATTATTGATTAATTATTTTATATTTAAAAAAAAATTGTTCGCCTCAAAAAATATTAAAATTTTTCAGAATGTTTGGATCAAACACACAATCAGCAAAGTTATGCTAATATATTGCTGCGATACTACACAAATATACCTTTAAAATAAGCCCAAGAATACTGAGAAGGGTTTACTGTTTCAAATTTTTTTACGTTTCTTAGAAAAATTACAATTTGCACTATTTTTGCGATAGATTCTCAGAAGTTGTTTTTCTCAAGAAGTCTGATTTTTCCTAACAGAATCATAGTCTATGCTGATTTTTTATACATTTAATACGTTTTTTTATACTTCGAATGGAATTTGTTCAAACGATATTTTTCCAGGAAATTTGGGAACTTCTCTTCTCTCCTATAAATGTTAGCCGTTTCTAGGTTCACCGAAATTGGGTGAGCGCACACAAATTTTTTCGGCAAGCCACACTTCGATAAATATTACAACTAGTGATTTTTGAAAAAAATGTGATTCTTCAATTGTTGCAACAAATAAATATCAGTTATTTCCCGTATTTCATTATGTTGTTATTGAGAAGTCCATTTTTTTCTCATAAATTTTAACCTAGGATGCCTTTATTATGTCGCACATCTTCAAATCTTGTTTTATTTATTGAACAAATTCTTTTAAGTTTGAAAAGAATTTTCACAGGAAATTTCAAAATTTTCAATAATTAATACAATAAATATTGATTCGTCGTAATAAATATATACTCCCTTTCAAAGTTAATACTTTTCATTGTTAATATTTCTGAATATTTATAGCAGAAGAGAGGAAAAATTAATAAATTTCTTGTAAAAATATTGTTTGAACAAATGATGTTTCTTAAATAATAAACCTGATGTATTGAAAACATATATATATATATATATATATATTTCATGTTTTGGGTTGGAGAGTCAACGGTTTTGTTTAAAATTCGTCTTTTCGGTTGAGGATTCACCTTTTGTACAAAAAATCATCGTTTTTCGTTGAAAATTCATGTATTTCATTAATGAATTGGTCTTTTCGGTAGAAAATTAATCTTCTTGGTTGAAAATTCCTGTTTTTGGTTGAAAAGTCAACTGTTTGTTGAAAATTCGTCTTTTCGGTTGAAGATTACCCTTTTTTTTTTAATTCGTCTTTTTTGGTTGAAAATTCATGTATTTTATTGAAAATTTGTTCTTTTCTGTAGAAAATTAATATTTTTGGTTTAAATTTCATGTTTTCGGTAGAAGAGTCAACTGTTTTATTCAAAATTCGTTTTTTTTGGTTGAGGATTCACTTTTTTTCTAAATTCGTCTTTTTTTGTTGAAAATTCATGTGTTTTATTGAAAATTTGTCTTTTTCTGTAGAAAATTAATCTCCTTGGTTGAAAATTCATGTTTTGGGTTGGAGAGTCAACGGTTTTGTTTAAAATTCGTCTTTTCGGTTGAGGATTCACCTTTTGTACAAACAATCATCGTTTTTCGTTGAAAACTTATGTATTTCATTAAAGAATTGGTCTTTTCGGTAGAAAATTAATCTTCTTGGTTAAAAATTCATGTTTTTGGTTGGAGAGTCAACGGTTTCGTTAAGAATTCGTCTTTTCAGTTGAGGATTCACCTTTTAAAAAAAAATCGTATTTTTTGGTTGAAGATTCATGTATTTGATTGAAAATTTGTCTTTTTCTACAGAAAATTAATCTTTTTGCTTAAAAATTCATGTTTCTGATTGAAGAGTCAACTGTTTCGTTCAAAATTCGTCTTTTTTGGTAAAAGGATTTCACCTATTTGGTTAAAAATTCGTTTTTTTGTGGTGGACTCTTTTTTGGTAGAAAATTAATCTTCTTGTTCGAAAATTCGTGATTTTGGTTGAAAAATCAACTGTTTGTTGAAAATTCGTCTTTCCGGTTGAGGATTCAACTTTTTGAAAAAAAATTCGTCTTCTTTGGTTAAAAATTCATGTATTTTATTGAAAATTTGTCTTTTTCAGTAGAAAATTAATTTTTTGTTGTTAAAAATTCATGTTTCTGATTGAAGAATGAACTGTTTTATCGAAAATTCGTCTTTTTGATTAATGGGTTCACATATTTGTTTAAAAAATTCGTTTCTTTGTGGTTTAAGATTATTTTATTCCGATAAAGATTGAACTATTTGGTTGGAAATTCATGTATTTTATTGAAAGCGTCTATTTTTCGGTAGAAAATTACTCTTCTTGGTCGAAAATTCCGGATTTTGGTTGAAAAGTCAATTGTTTGTTGAAAATTCGTCTTTTCGGTTGAGGATTCACCTTTTTTTTTTAAATCGCCTCCTTTGGTTGAAAATTCATGTATTTTATTAAAATTTTGTCTTTTTCGGTAAAGAAAAATCTTCTTGGTTAACAATTCATGTTTTTGGTTAGAGAATCGACGGTTTTGTTGAAAATTCGTCTTTTCGGTTGAGAATTCGCCTATTTTGTTGAAAATTCGTCTTTTTTGGCTGAAAATTCATGTATTTTATTAAAATTTTGTCTTATTTGGTAAAAAATTAATCTTCTTGATTGAAAATTAATGTGCTGCAGGTCTCAGAACTACTTAAATTTAAAAAAATAGTAAAATATTAATCATACGAATCTACAAAAAGTAATCGGGAAGTAACAATAATGTGTCAAAAAGGTAATAACAAAAAAACATTTTAATTTAATATCAAAAACCGTAGAATTCATTCAAAAAAGACGATTTTTCAAAAAAATAGGTTATTTTTCAACGAAATTGTTGAGTTTGTGAGCCAATAAGACTAATTTTTACAAAACAGTTAAATTTCCAACCAGTAAATATGGATTTTTGACTAAAAAGTTATCTCTAAACGAAATAGTTGAATTTTCTACAAAAACAGGAGTATCTTCAACCGAGGAAAAAGACGAGTTTTCAAATAAAATTATGTATTTTCAAACAAAAGGGTGATTGTCGATCAAGAAGATTAATTTTCTACCAAAAAAGATGAATTTTCAACCAAAATGGTGAATCTTCAACAAAAAAATATAACAATTCATAATAATTCGATTGATGGCCTTTTTCATACATTCTACATACAAACTAATTATTATTTTATTGTTATTCTCTAATTTTCCCGGCTCTAAAGTAACCTTTTTATAAAATAAGTAACTTTTTAGTAATCACGGATCAAAAAAGTAACCAAGTTACTATAAAGTAAGCCGTTCCGAGCTTTGATTTTGTTGAAAATTTGTCATTTTTTGTTGACTTCAATTGTTTATGACTTAACAAAAAATTTAAACGCAGTGCTATGGAACTTAAATGGACCAGCCTAACAAGATAATAATAATGCACGGTGGCCTTTAAAAAAGTTAAATGCTATTTTCAGGTACCCCAAAGTTATGAATGACATTGTTTTGAATGCTTCTGAGGAACCATTTTTGATGAAATTAAAATGTTTCCCTGAACGGATTTTTTGCCTGCAAAAACCTATTTGAAATACTAAAAAGCAGTAAAATACTATTTTCAAGATAATAAGACCATATAATTGCGTTTATATAAAGGAGTTATATGTAAATTAAAATTAATAACAATAATTTGATCAATAAATAAACAACAAAAACGATTTTTAAACAATTTAAATCATTATAGTTATGAATATTTCATCAAAAAATTCGTATACATAATATTGAAGTATCAATATTAATTTCTTATAAAAACTATAGTAAGTATAATACACATAATATTTTAATGTTATTGTAGAATACATAATGTATGAAAGACAACGTGCATTAATATATAATAGCTATACGATAATTTATTATAATTAAACGTGCCTACTGTTATATTCACGCACAGCTTTAAGTAAACGTTCTGTGTAGTTAGAATTTGACTTTTTCACTTTATATTTTTTCCATATTTTTTTAATGTCTGCATGAGAAGATTCTACGGCTTGTTCCGAGTAAAATTTTAAGCCTTTATTGTTTTGTTTACAAAAATCTTCGATGTGAAAAAATAATGCGTGAACATCCGTATGCGAAGCTGTACGCAATGTGAATAAGTATATAATAGTAGGCACGTTTAATTATAATACAATTATTATGTAGCTATTATATATTATTGTACATCGTATAATATACATCATTTATTCTACAATAACATTAAAATATTATATATATTATACTTACTATAGTTTTTATAAGAAAGTAATATTGAAACTTCAATATTATGCACTCGCATACGAATATGTTGATGAAATATTCATAAATATATTGATTAAAATTTTCCAAAAATCGTTTCATTTGTTTATTTATTGATAAACTTCTCGTTAGTGATTCTAATTTACACATAACTCCTCTATATAAGCGTAATTATATGGTCTTATTAACTTGAAAATAGTATTTTACTATGATTTTTATCATTACAAATATGTTTTTACCGCTAAAAATAAATCCGTTCAGGGAAATATTTTAATCTCATCAAAAATGGTTCCCCAGAAGCATTCAAAACAATCTCATATGCATAACTTTGGGGTATCTGAAAATAGCATTTAACTTTTTTAAATGCCACCGTGAATGATAAATTGCAATATCAGTTTTAGATACACCTTTTTGCAGAAAAAGTTGTACGAAATTAAATGCTTTAATTAGGGAATTAGTAATTGCGCCTGTAGTGGTGCAAATGTATATTCGTAAATCGTAAGCGGCAATAGTAATTGCATTGGTCGCATACTTTGTTGTAAATTATAATGTTTTTCAGGATTGCTCCGAGCCGCGCCAGTCTTTCGACATAGGTTCAGAAATTGCTGTGTATTTACTAGCTGTAAAGTGCAACTACTTTTCTCGGAGCAATGACATGACAGGGGTTTATTTCGCATGAATTATCAGGATTGCGTCTCACGATAATAATAAGGACGATTTTTTTTTCTTTTTCACTTTGGGATAAGGAAATGATTGTGAAAGAGGCGGTCGAGTGCGTCGGAGAAACAAAACGTGATTACTTAATAAATTCCATCAGAGCGCATTCAGCAGTTTTTTTTTTTTTTTTTTTTTTTTTTTTTTGAGACGACGTCTCGTCTTTATGTTATAACAATAACGAACAAAGCTGATCATCATTATGATTGATGTTTATGAATAAGAGCATATTTCTCTTCAAATTATATCATCAATTAATGTATTGTGTTTAATTATGATTTCAGGGATTACAGCGCAGGAAGAGTTCAAAATAGGGGAAATTTGGAAATTTTTTCACGAAAAAGAAGAATAGGTGAAACATTTAACACTTATTTATGAATTTGAAAAAGAAATAAATTTTACTTTATTAAAAAAAAATCTCTCACGATTTTTTGGAATCTTTTAAAATAACTCGAAATCTCTATGAGGAGTGTTAGTAGGAAAAGTAGTAAAAAAGATCAATTCTTTAAAAAAACGGAATAGCTGAATTTTCAGTTATGAAATTAATTTTCAACTAAAAAAACAAATTTTCAACCATAGATATGAATTTTCAACTAAAATGAAGAATCTTCAACCAAAAAAATGACCTTTCAACAAAATTGTTACATTTTTTATAAAGTATAATAATTTCAACCAAAGAGAGATGAATTCCCAACAAACAATGTGATAGTTGAAATTCAACCAAAACAGATTTTAATTTAAAATTTGAAAAAAGTTGAATCCTGAACCAACAAAAAAAAAACAAATTTTCAACAAAACACTTGACTTTTCAACCAAAAAGATACCTTTAAAATTTTTTTTTAATGTTCAAACAAAGAAAATAAATTTTCAACAAAATAGTTGCATTTTCAACTAAAAACCCTAAATTTTTCAAGAAAAATAATTTTTAATAAAATAGTTTAACCTTCAATCTGGAAGTTGAATCTTCAAATGAAAGAAAAATTAGTTGCGGTGAAATTAATTAGGTAATTAAGTAATTAATTAAGTAAATGAGTAATTAAGTAAAATTCTATGTAATGCATAAATCTTTAAACCGGTGGGTGAATTTTCAACTAGAAAATATAGATTTGTAACCAAATAGTTTAATTTTCAACTAAAAAGGATACATTTTCAAAGAAAAAAAAAATTAATTTTTAACCAAGATGATTAATTTTTTTCCAGAAAAGGCAAATATTCTATCTAATAGTTGAATTTTCAATAGAAGAAGATGAATATTGAATATACAATCAAAAACGGTTCAGTTTTCAGTTGAACAAATTAAATTCGAAAAAAAATAATCTTTAACGAAATAGTTCAATTTTTTACCAATACATTTCGATTTTCAACTAACAAAATGAATTTTTAGATAAGAAGATTAATTTTTCAACGAAAAGACGAATTTTTAACAAAATACGCGAACTTTTAACCAAATATTTGAATTTTTAACAAAATAGTTCAGTTTTCAACCAATAAAATGAATTTTCAAGTAAGAATCTTAATTCTATACAAAAAAAAAAACGAAATTTGAAATAGTTAAATTTTCGGTCAAACAAATTATTTCTTAACCGAGAAAAATAATTTTGAAGGAAATAGTTAACTTTTGGAAAAAATATTTCATTCAAAAAAATTTATTTTCAAGCAAGAAGATTGATTTTCTCTTTAAAAAACGAATTTTGAACAAAATACATGAATTTCCAACCAAATAATTGAATTTTAAAAAAATTAGTTCAGTTTTCACAAATGGATGAATTTTCAAGCAAGAATCTTAATTTTCTACTAAAATGAAGAATTCTCAACCAAAAAATGACTTTTTAACAAAATTGTTACATTTTTTATGAAGTATAATAATTTTAACCAAAAAGAGATGAATTCTAAAAAAAAATTGTAATAGTTGATACTTTAACCACAGCAGATGTTAATTTCAAATTTTGAAAAAGTTGAATCCTGAACAAAAAAAAAACAATTTTCAACAAAAGACTTGACTTTTCCACCAAAAAGATACCTTTTAAAAATTTGATGTTTAAACAAAGAAGATGAATTTTCAACAATGTAGTTGCATTTTCAACTAAAAAACCTTAATTTTTCAGAAAAAATGAAATAGTTGAATTTTCAAGAAAAAAAAATGATTTTTCAACAAAATAGTTAAATGTTTACCAAAAAATAATTTTTTAATAAAGTAGTTCAACTTTCAACCTAGAAGTTGAATTTTTATATGAGAATTTACAATCACGACATTTTTTTATGAAAACAAAATTATCAGAGTTGTAGCATCGCGTATTTAAAAAAAAAATAAATAAATTTTCAACATAATGCATAAATCTTTAAGCCAGTGGATGAATTTTCAACTAAAAAATATAGATTTTTAACCAAATAGTTTAATTTTCAACTAAAAAGGATACATTTCAACAAAAAATGGAATAACTATATTTTAAATTTAAAAATTAAGTTTTTACAAACAAACAAAATTTTCGACAAAAAAAAAATTAATTTTCAACCGAAAAGAATAATTTTTTTCCATAAAAGGCAAAGCTTCTATCAAATAGTTGCATTTTTATTTAAAAAAGATGAATATTGAATATACAATCAAAAACGGTTTTTTTTCAGTTGAACAAATTATATAAGAAAAACATAATCTTTAATGAAATAGTTCAATTTTTTACCACTATATTTCAATTTTTAAATAACAAAATGCATTTTCGATTAAGAAGATTAATTTTTCAAATAAAAAACTAATTTTTAACAAAATATGAGAATTTTTAATCAAATATTTGAATTTTTAGCAAAATAGTTCAGTTATCAGCCAATAAGATGAACTTTCAAGTAAGAATTTTAATTTTCTACCAACAAAAAAAAACGAAATTTGAAATAGTTCAATTTTGAGTTAAAAAAATTATTTTCTGACCGAGAAAACTAATTTTGAAAGAAATAGTTAAATTTTGAAAAAGCAAACAAATTTCATTCAACAAGATTAATGTTCAAGCAAGAAGATTATTTTTCTATTAAAAATACGAACTTTGAACAACAACAAGAATGAATTTTCAACCGAATAATTTAATTTTCAAAAAGTTAGTTCAGTTTCCAACCAAAATGATGAATTTTCAAGCAAGAATATTAATTTTCTACTGAAACAAAACACCGAAATTTTGAACAAAATACATTAATTTTCAACTAAAAAGCTGAATTTTCAAGAAAATAGTTGCGTTTCCATCTTAACTATTTTCAACTTAAAAAAAATTGAAAAACAAATCTTCTAGCAGAAATTTAAATTTTGTAACAAAGTAGTTTCACTTTCAACCAGATAATTGAACTTTAAATCTAGAGAATACGAATTTTCAACAAAACAGTTGAATTTTCGACCAAGAAATGACTTTTAAAGAAAATTGTTAAGCTTTCAGTCAAATAAATTAATTTTCGACGAAAAAAACACGAATATTCAATCAAATAGTTAAATTTTTTACCAAAATATTTCAATTTTCCACAAAAAATGAATTTTCAAACTATTAAATTAATTTTCTGTCACGCAGCCACATTTTTAACAAAATACATAAATTTTTAAGCAAGAATATTATTTTTCTGCAAAAGAATATTTCATTCAAGTACATACATTTCTAACAGAGAAAGTCGCGTTTTCACCAAAAATGAAATAGTTAAATGTTCAGTTGGGAAAATTAATTGTAACCAATAAAATGAATTTTCAAGGAAATAGTTAAATTTTCAACCCAACTTTTTTTAACGAAAATCAAGATTTTTCTACCAGATAAATCTATTTTTATTAAATTAGTTCATCTTTCAACCAATTCGTTAAAATTACCACTAGAAAATACGAATTTTCAACAAAACAGTTGAATTTTGAATCAAAAAATGACTTTTAACAGAAATATTGAATTTCCTAAAAAGCAGATTAATTTTTCACGTAATTGTATAACTTAAAAAAAAAATGATGAGTTTTCAATGAAGAAGGTTAATTTTCTACTGAATTTTTAAAAAATAAAAATACATCAATTTTCATCAAAAAAGATGAATTTCAAAGCAGGACCATTATTTTTCTACAAAAAGAGATTTTCATCAAAATAAATCAATTTCCGAGGACATAGTTAAATTTTCAAATAAGAAAGATAAATTTGTAATAAAAACTGGAATAGTTAAATTTTCAGTCAAACAAATTATTTTCTAACGAAAGAAACGAATGTTTAACCAAATAGTTTATTTTTTTACCGAAATATTTCAATTTTTAACTATAAAAAAATTAATTTTTAAGCATAAAGATTATTTTTCTACCAAAAAGACGAATTTAAAAAAAAGTTGAATTTTTACCAAAAAAGTTCAGTTTTCAACCAAAAGATGAATTTTTGAACAATAATCTTAATTTTCTACAAAACAAAAAATAATTAAATAAAGTACATACATTTTCAATTAGTCAAGTCTAATTTGCATCAAAAATAAAATAGTTCAATTTTCACTTCAAAAAATTGAGTTTTAACCGAGAAATCAATTTTTCAAAAAAATGTTTTTTAAGCCAAAACCAATTTCAAAGGCAATCAAGAAAATGGTTTTTCAACCAATACTATTTTTAACGAAAATCAAGAATCTTCTACCAGAAAAATAATTTTTTAACCGAGTAGTTTAACTTTCGACCAAATAGATGAATTTTCAACTAAAAAGATGAAGTTTTAACAATACAGTTGAATTTTTGACCAAAAAATTATATTTCCACCAAATTTTTCAATTTTCTAAAAATATATCAATTTTTCATGAAATAGTATATTCAAGCAGGATCATTATTTTTCTACCAAAATAGATCATTTTTTCAAAATATATGAATTTTCAACCAGATAACTGAATTTTCAAATAAAAAAATATTAATTCACAATAAAAAATGGAATAGTTAAATTTTCAGTTGAACAACTTACTTTTCAACGAAAAAAAAAGAATCCTTAACCAAATAGTTAAATTTTTTTCCGAAATATTTCAATTATTACCCCAAAAAAAAGGAATTTTCAAGCAAGAAGATTATTTTTCTACCAAAAAGGCAAATTTTGGAAAAATATTTGAATTTTGAACAAAAAAGTTTAGTTTTCAATGAAAAAATGAATTTTTAAACAATAATCCTAATTTTCTCAAAAAAAAAAAGTAATTTGAACAAAGTACATGAATTTTCCACTAAGAAAGTCAAATTCTCACCAAAAATATAATAGTTCAATTTTCAGACAAAAAAATTATATTTTAACCGAGAAAACGAGTTTTCAAGAAAATAGTTTTCCAGCCGAAACCATTTTTAACAAAAATCAAGAATCTTCTACCAGAAAAATAAATTATCAACCAAGTAGTTCAACTTTTGACCAAGCAGTTGAATTTTCAACTAAAAATATGAATTTTTTACAAAACAGTTGAATTTACAAACAAAAAAATTATATTATCACAAAGTTTTTGAACTTCCTACAAGGTAGATTAAATTTTCACTAAACAGTATAGGTTCATATTTAACTATTTGGTTGTTAATGAACCTAACTTCTTGAAAATTCGTTAAAAAATTTATTTTTCTGTTGGTTGAAAATTTAACTATTTTGTTGAAAACTGTTTTTTTATGGATGAAAATTAATTTTTTAAATTGAAAATTAAACTTTCTGGTTGTAGATTAATCATTATAGTTGAAAATTCATCTCTTTGGTTGAAAATTTGTATTTTTTGGTAGAATTAAACTATTTTTTTATTGTTTTTATTTTTAATTAATTTTTTAACAGAAAATTTAATTATTCCATTTTTGGTAGAAAATTAATCTTCTTGGTTGAAAAGTCAACCATTTAGTGAAAAATTAATCCATTTTGTTGAGAATTCATCTTTTTTGTAGAATTCAACTTTTTGATTAATCTTTATTGTTGAAAATTTGACTATTTGGTTGGAAACGTTATTTTTAAGTTGAAAAATAATTTTTCTAAACAAAAATTCAGCTATTTGGTTGATTATTCATCATTTTAGTTGAAAATTCATATTTTTGGTTGAATTCAACAGTTTTCGATTTAGAATTTAAATCTTTTTTGGTTGAAAATTTAAATGTTTCTGTTTAAAAATTTTAAAACAGGATTTTAAGAAATAATTGTTTACAAAACCATCTCAATATGCAATAAAGTACGTAATTTTTATCTTCATAATTTAGTTATTTTCGTAAAAAATAATTTTTTCAATTTCTTTCGTTTTGAGACTATAATCTTTTTTTAGCTGACATTAAAAAATGTTTTGAACGTCTAAAAAAACCGCTAAAAAATTTTAATAATCATTGAAATCCTTTTCCAATCCCCTCTTTTCGGGAAAACCCTCTGGTTTTCCACAAATTGAACATTTTAAAGATTAGAGAATGTAAATTTTCAACAAATATAAATTTATTTACAATAAATTTAAATTTATTAAGAATAATATTTTTAATTAATAATTTATTAAAATAATTTGGTTGTAAAATTAATATTCAAATATGTACAAACTGCCCGTCAATTTATTTATATTAAATTTTTAATTAAAACAAATTTTATAAAATTTATTACTAATTCATTAAATTAGGTAAGTCGTAACAAAGTAGTAATACTTGAAAGTGTTATTAGAAAAATAAATTTTGAATATAAATAATTATATTAAAATGTTAATTAAAGTGTAACATTTGACGATATGCACCGACAATTTTTTCCCGTAGAAGTTCTTTCATTAAAAAAATCGTAGGTGCTGTAGCGTTGGAAAGTATATAAATAAACAAAAAAGTTGAATAGGGATTTATTATATCGAGTAAGAAATACGGAAACTACGACGCATCGATTCTACTAAATTTGTCGAAATTCTTTGGAATAAAAACGCTGATGTTGAATTAGGAATTAAGAAATCCCTCAATTCGTCTAAAGCGAAAATTGTTGTACTATATAGGAAAAAATTGAAATTGGCAGATTTTAGTAGTTGAAAATATTTTTCCAATCGCCTCGAGTTTCGATAATCGATGCCGATGTGGCAAAAAATTTGACGAGAAGACGCCGGATTTGCGTGTGGAGTCTATTTTGATAGAATACCAGATTTTGCGACACCAGTCCTGGCTGTGACAAAAGAAATGAATTCGATTTCATTTTCTGATGCACTCAGAAAAAAGATTTTTTAATTTAAAAAGAAAAACATTCATTGACTCAGTCAAAGAAACGGTTTATTGTTCTAATAACAAATTTTCTTTACTTCAAAATGATTTTTTTCATCTTGAAGCTATTTTTTCTCAAATAAAAAAAATAATGTTAAAGAAAAGTTTTCTTTAATTTCAAGAAAAATATTTTTCTGAGTGTGAGAGAAAATTGATTAATCCTACATGCTTGTTTAGTTTAATTTGTCATTTAACTTTTCCACTTGATCTTGCCACTGGGAATTTCCTTTATGACGGTGATGCACACCAAGTCGCTCCACACAAATTTATCCCGAAAAAAAAAAAAAACTTTTTTACACTTGTACATTAAGAACAAAGGTTTTTTGCCTTAGATACTGACACATGTACACCAAATATGTATATTGAGACACACGTGTGCCAATTACTGCCGTTTTTTAAAAAGTCTTTAGATTTTTTAAGCAAGTTGCAGGGCCTCAAATGTTTCAAATTTCCCCCACTTTTACAGGAAGACAAAAAAATATTTTTTTTAACTGTGTCGATAAGAGGTCGGTAACAGGTCGAAATACTATAAATAGGGATAAAATGAGGAGATTTCTCATAAAAATAGAGGAATAAATTCTTTTTTTTGTGGTTGATTCTAAACCAAACTATTCAGATTATTATATTTTCCAAGTAGGAAAAGAAACGAAATAGATAAATAAAAACAAAATAAATTTCAACAAAATAGATCAATTTTCAACCAAGAAGATTAAATTTCTACCGACTTGTTGAATTTTAAACCCAATAAAAGTGAATTCTCAACGAAAAATATAATTGTTTATTACAACCCAAAATTACGAATTTTCAACAAATTATTTGAATCGTCAGCCAAAATAGATTAATTTTTAAACAAACAGTTGCATTTTTAACTAAAAAGCTGAAATTTCTAGTAAAATAGATGAATTTACCAAAAAAAAAACGAATTTTCAACAAATGAGTTAAATTTTCAATCAAGAAAGAATTTTCAACAAAAAAGACACTTTTCAGTCGAGAAAGAAAAAAAATAAATATATGATTCATTAATTTTCTACCAAACAGTTGCATTTTTAACCAAAAAGGTGAATTTCAATCGAAAATCAAATCAAAAGAGATGAATTTTCAAGACAAAAAGCCAAATTCTCTACAAAAAAAAGTTGAATTTCTAACAAAAAAGTGAATTTTCCGTTAAGGAACAGTTTCCAACTAACAAAAATTTTTCAGTCGGACAAGAAAAAAAATTAATAAACTTTTCAATTTTCAAGCCGAAAAATGAATTTTGAACCAAGAAGATTAATTTTATAACAATAAAGACGAATTTTCAAAAAATACATGAATTTTGATCCAAGAAGATTAATCTTCAACCAAAAAACGAATTTTCAACAACGTAGTTCAACTTTCAACAAAAAGTAACGAATTTTAAACAAGAGATAATTTTCAACCAAGAATGATTTTTCAGTCAAAAAAGAAAAAAAAACACATTTTTTAATTTTCAAGCCAAAAAATGAATCTTGAACCAAGAAGATTAATTTTATAACAAAAAAGACGAATTTAAAAAAAATACATTAATTTTCTTCCAAAAAGATTAATCTTCAACCAAAAAATGAATTTTCAACAACGAAGTTCAACTTTAAACCAACTTGTTGAATTTAAAAAAAAAAATAACGAATTTTAAACAAGAAATAATTTTCAACCAAGAAGAATTTCCAACCAAGAAAGATTTTTTAGTCAAAAAAGAAAAAAAATAACCTCATTTTTTAATTTTCAAGCCAAAAAAATGAATTCTGAACCAAGAAGATTAATTTTATAACAACAAAAAAAGTATTTTCAAAAAAATACATGAATTTTCATTCGAAAAGATTAATCTTCAACCAAAAAATGAATTTTAAACAAGTGATAATTTTCAACCAAAAAGAATTTTCAACCAAGAAAGATTTTTCAGTCAAAAAAGAAACAAATAACCAATTTTTTGAATTTTTGAATCAGAAAAATGAATTTTGAACCAAGAAGATGAATTTTATAACAAAAAACACGAATTAAAAAAAAATACATGAATTTTCATTTTAAAAAAATTAATCTTTAACCAAAAAATACATTTTCAACAGCGTAGTTCAACTTTTAATCAACTTGTTGAATTTTCAACAAAAAAATACGAATTTTAAGCAATTGATAATTTTCAACCAAAAAGAGTTTCCATCCAAGAAAGATTTTTCAGTCCCAAAAGAAAAAAAATAACCAAATTTTTCAATTTTCAAGCCAACAAATGAATTTTGAACCAAGAAGATTAATTGTATAACAAAAAAGACGAATTTGCAACAAAATGCATGAATTTTCATCCAAAAAGATTAATTTTCAACCAAAAAGAATTTCCAACCAAGAAAGATTTTGCAGTAAAAAAAAAAAAAAAATGTTTTGAATTTTCAAGCCAAAAAGTCGAATTTTTTACGAAACAGTTGAATTTTCAACCAGAAAATCTGAACTTTCAACAAAAAAGTTACTTTTCAACCAAACGGATGAATTTTTAACCAAAAGTTGAATTTTCAAACTAAAAGACGAATTTTCAACGAAACAGTTGAACTCTTATCCAGAAAGGATAACTTTTTTACAAAATTATTGAATTATGAACAAATTAATTAAATTTTCAACCAAATAATATAATTTTTTTTACCAAAAAAATGAATTTTCAACCATAAACAGTTGAATTTTCTAATTGGTCTCGATTAATTCTATTCACATTTCAGTGGAAAAATGACTTTTAATGACTAAATCAATTACTTGGTTGGAAATAAAAGTACTTACTAAAAAAATTTTTTTTTTTGGTTTAAGATTCATCATGTTCGTTGAAAATTCATCTCTTTGGTTGAAAATTAAACTATTTTGCTGAATTTTGTTTTAAATGAATTTTTTTATCTAAAAATGCAACTTTTTAGTTTTTACAAGAATTTTTTTAGTCGAGAATTCAGTTATTTGGTTGAAGATTTATTTATTTTGTTGAAAATTAGTCTCTTTTGGTTAAATTCAACTGGTTTTTATTTAAAAATGAAATTTTTTTTTTTTTTGGCGAAATATCAAATATTATATTTTTTGTTGAGAATTTATCGCTTTGACTGAAAATTGATCTTTTCTCATTGAAAATTTGTCTCTTTTTGTTGAATTCAACTGTTTTTGTTGTATAACATAAAAATATTTTTTGATTGGATTATTTTTTTATTATTATTTTTTATTTTATTATTTATTATTATTTGATTGAAACTATTATATTTTTTGTTGAGAGTTTGTCTTTTTTGGTTAACAATTCAACTACTTGGTTGAAAGTTCAACTATTTTTTTTTAAATTCCTTTTTTTTAATGATGAAAATTAATTTTTTTTAATTTTTGAAAATTCAATTATTTGATTGGAAATTCTGTTTTTGATTTAAAATTGAAAATTTTTTTTTTCGCTGAAATAATAAACTAATTAGATTTTTCGTTGAGTATTCATCTTTTATGGTTAAAGAGTTAATTACTCGGTTAAAAGTTGAACCACTTTGTTAAAACTTCATTTTTTGGTTGAAGATTCATCTGTTTGATTGAAAATTTAGCTGTTTTGTTATAAATTTATTTTTTTGCCTGAAAATTAATTTTTTAATTATGAATTTAACTGTACCATTGTTGGTTGAAAATTGATTTTTTTAATTGAAAATTGATATTTTTTAGTCAAAAATTCAACTATTTGATTGAAAATTCTTCATTTATGGTTTGAAAATTAATTTCTTTTGGCAGAAATTTAATCTTTTTCGAGAAAAAAACGCAACTTTTTAGCTAAAAATTCGTCTTTTCCGGTTAAAGTCTATTTTTGATATAAAATTAAAATCTTTTTGAGTTGAAATATCAACTGTTATTTTTTCTCGTTGAGAATTGATCTTTTTTGATTGACAATTTAATTACTTAATTTAAAGTTGGTCTACTTTGTTAAAAATTCATTTTTTTGTTAAAAATTCATCTCTTTGCTTGATAATTTACCTTTTCTACTAACAATTATTTTTTCTCGGCTAAAAATAAATTTTTTTACCGAAAGGTCAACCATTTGGTTAAAAATTTATGAATTTGATTGAAAATTCATCTTCTTAGTTAAAAATTTATCCACTTTGTTGAAAAGGCAATATTTTACTTGAAATCTGAAGCATTTTAAATTGAATTTAATATAGCACCCACATAAATTTTATTCAAAAGAATGTCTTTCTCTATTTTTGTAAAAAAACTCCTTATTTTCCCTTTTTTAGAGCACTTACATGATTTTTAATAATTTATAGACTATAAAGAATAATAGTTTAAATACAAAAATGGTTTATTTTGAATAATTTAGAAATATTAGGTTAAAAACTGGAAATTTCGATTAAAATTAGAAAAAAAAGTTAATTTAATAAACATTTTAGGCCCTGGTAACTTTTCATTATCTCTAAAATCACTTGCTACGGTCATAAAAATGTTCATCGTGTTTCATATCTCTTTCTCTGATCATTTAATTTTAGTATTTATTATACAGCCAATTCACTTTTGTATTAAAATAATCCTTTTAGGAAATACGTAAATTAATCCTGTTCTTCATATAACATATATTATGGTGCAAAACTAACGTCAAGTGGATTTAAGAATTAATAAGAGAGAAAATATAGTAAAGTTATAATTACAAAAAGATCGAGCTCGTTACGGATAAAGAAAAGAGAGAAAAAGTCGTGAAAGTGACAAAGTGTAGTTTATTTTTTATTTTTTATCAGATGCACACTGTACGATATCGTACTCGATAAATCAAACTATAAGAAACTGTTGTGATGGCGAGATATGTAAAGTAGATAATATATTATTAAATAATGTTTAAGGTCAGAGTTGGAAAAAAAAGTATTTAGAAAAAACGCGTAGATAATCCAAAAAAAAAAGCTAAATTATTTTTCATTTTCTCACTTTTTATGAATTACAGGGTGTCTACCTGATTGGAAAATCGGGAAATCCGGGGAATTACAGGCAATTTGATTCAGTAACCGGGATTTTTCTCTCGAATTTACAATAAAAATTTTTTTTTTAATTTTCATTTGTAAAGGGAGATTTCAAAAAGAATTACGATTCTGACTTGGAAAAGGGAATTTTCGAAAAGAATTATAATTTTTACTTTGGGAAAGGGACTTTTTGACAAGAAACGCAAATTTCTGAAATTTTCTGAAAAAATTCTGATTTGGGAATGCAATTTTGGAAATGAATTTAATTGTGATTCGATATAGGAAATTTTAAAAAAGAATTACAATTATGAATTTGGACGAGGAATAAATAAAATATTTAAAAAATCAGTAAAATATTATAATTTTGCCTTGGAACAGGCAATTTTTTAAAGGGAACGGGAAATTTTGGAAAATTATTTTAATTAGGATTCATAAACAGGTAAATTACAAAAACAATCCCTGTTCTAAGTCAGAATTATTCAGATTTTGAAAATTCTTTGTTCCAAATCAGAATTTGTTTAAAATTAAAAATTCTTTTGTTTTGCAAAAAAAATTGCCAGAATTTTAAACTTTCCTCTTCCAAATTAAAAAAAAGAGTTTCTTCAATTATAATGGAAAATTTTGTATATACATATAATTCTGATCTGGAACAGGAATTTTATTTTGGAAAATAATTTTAATTCTGATGTATAAAAAGGGAATTTACGAAAACCATCCCTGTTCAAATTCAGAATTATCATTCTTCTACCAAATTCTCTATTCCAAATCAGAGATTTTTTGTAATTTTTTGAAATGTTTAAAAAAATCTTGAAATCTATTAAAATCTTTTGAAATTATTCAAATCAGAAAGACGAACTTTCAACAAAAGAAATAAAAAATTTCCACCCAAATTGTTGACTTTTTTACAAAATAGTTAAATTTTCAAACCGAAAATATGGATTTGCAATTGAAAAAGTAAATTTCCAATCAAAACGTTAAATTTTCAATCATATAATTAAATTTTTAACCAAAGAGATGAATATGCAAACATAAAATGAATTTTTAACAAAATAGTTCAACTTTCAACCAAGTAGTTGAATTTTCAAACCAAAAAGACGAATTTTCATCAAAAGAGTTGAATTTTTATCAAATTGGTTGAATTTTCAACCAAGAAAGATTTTTCTTTCTAGAAAGAAAAAAAATTTTGAACTAAAGTGTTGAATTTTCTACAAAACAGTTGAATTTTTAACCCGAAAATATGAATTTTCAACAAAAAGTTTAATTTCCAACCAAACCGTTGAATTTTCAACAAAATAGTTCAATTTTTAACCGAAGAGATTAATGTGCAAACAAAAATGAATTTTTAACAAAATCATTCAACTTTCAACCAAATAGTTGAATTTTCAACAAAAAAAGAATTTTCAACCAAGAAGGATTTTTCAGTTAAGAAAGAAAACAATTTTCAACCAAATTGTTAAATTTTTTACAAAATAGTTGAATTTTCAACCCGAATATTTTAATTTTCAACAGAAAAGTTCATTTTCAACAAACAGTTAAATTTTCTACCAAAATAGTTAAATTTTCAACCCAAAGACCAATTTTCAACAAAACAGTTGTATTTTCAAGGAAGAAGAGAACTTTTTAACAAAATTGTTGAATTTTCTACAAAGGAGTTGAATTTTTTAACACGGAAATATAAAATTATCAACGAAAAAGTTAATTTCCAAATTGTTTAATTGTCTGAGAAAATAGTTAAATTTTCAAGCCAAAAAGTCGAATGTTTAACAAATCATTTCAACTTTTCCTAAAAAGGATGACTTTTTAACGTAGTATTAGTTTTTAATTAATATTAAAATATTAATATTAATATTAATATTAAAATATTAAAATAATAAAATAGTTGAAAGTAGTTCAACTTGCCACCCGTAGTCGAATTTTTAATACAAAAATTAAATTCTCAACGAAAAATATACTAGTTGATATTTCCACCAAAAAAAGATTTTAGTTTACAATAAAATTAAGTTTAGTTAAAAAAATATATAATTTCCAGAAAATAGTTGAATCCTCAGCTAAAACAGATTAGTTGTTAATCAAACAGTAAAGTAAGTAATTTAAAGTAATTTAATAATAATTTAAAGTAACTTTAAACAAAAAAGATTCAAGTTCAACTAAATTGTTGAATATCGAATATTGAATATATTTTTTCAACGAAAAAGATTAATTTTCTACCAAAAGGACGAATTTTCAACAAAATACATGATTTTTCAACCAACTTAAAAAACTTAAAAAAACGAAGTTACTTCATTTCTAAATTATAATAGAAAATATAAATAAATATAATTCTGTCTTGGAACCGGGAATTTTTGGAAATAAATATAATTGTGATTTGGAACAAGGAATTTTCCGAAAAGGAGAACTTTTTACAAAAATCGTTGAATTTTTAAACTAAAAAGATTCAATTTCAACCAAATTGTTCAATATCCGTCTCGAATTTTCTATAAAAAATTGAATATTCAATACGAAAATATAAATTTTAAACAAGAAAGTTAATTTTCAACCAAACAGTTAAATATTGTACCCAAATAATTCAATTTTCAGGCCAAAGACGAATTTTCAACAAAACAGTTGAATTTTCAAGAAAAAAGTAACTTTTTAACAAAGTTGTTCAATTTTCAATGAAGAAGGTTAATTTTCTACCAAAAGACGAATTTTCATCAAAATACATGATTTTTCAACCAAATTAAATTATTTTTAAAACAGGGATTTGCTTTATTTCTGAATTATAATAGAAAAGTTTATAAATAAAAAAATGAGAATAAGGGATGGCTGAAAGAAAATATTTTTTCAGTTTACAATAACGTCTTTTTTCGAGTTAACTGTTGGAAATTATTGAGTGCTTCAAGTGGACCTCTCTGAGATATATAATGCCATAAAACCTAATCCCTTTTATATTTCCCAGGTTATTCATGTTATTTATTTATATTTATCTATGCACACTCTACTTACTTATATTTAACTCTTAATATTTTTATACTAAATGACTGAAGGTGAATCTGACAATTTTGTCCATTTTGACATATATCTTTTTCTTTACAACATACATTATATTTATCCTAATTGCAAATTTTGTTGAAAATTTTTTAGGTATCTGAAATCGTCAAAGCCCGCAAATTCTGAATTTCTATCTTTTGCATCTATATATGTGCAACAGTGAAAAATAGTATATTGCGCTGCAAGTGAGGAAGGTAGGCAGTTCCACACGAGTGTGAAGTTTTCTGTACGAGCACAAGCACGTAGAAGGGGAGCCGGAAACGACCCGTAGATGAGCCGATGGCAAGTACTGTAAACTTCACAAGAGTTGCAACTATTTACTTTCAACACCTGCTGCACACGATATTTTTTGTAACAAATGCAGGAAATTTTCGATTTGAGAAACAATAAAAAGAAATTTTTTGGAAGTATGTGGTAATTTTTGGAAATTTATGGAAAATTGCTAAATTTACAAAATTTTCGGAAATTTATGGAAAATTGCTAAATTCACTAAATTTCCGGAAAGGACCCCGCACTAAATACATGGTACAAAGGTCCTGGTGGAATTTTCAAAGTTTCTGATATAATAATCATTTGATTGCGAAAACAGCACCGCTGAGGGTTGATTTTCTTATCTACGTACATACTTACCTTTTACGCTCAGCGTTGAAGTTAAATTTGGAGCGTTGGAAAGAGATAAGCATTCCTAATGAATTATTTTAGACTGCTTGACTTCAACTAGCGAATCAAAGCCAAACAGCAGCGCTAGGAGTTGATTTTGTTAAATTGACCAAATTTCCGAAAATTTGTGGAAAATGTCTAAATTAGCGGAAATTTCAGGTATCCATACATTTTTTTAATTTTCAGAAATTTTCGGTAATTCATCCGCAATTTATCGATATTAATGGTAATTTATCAATCATTTATGGTAACTTATAACATCGCGTTTTTGCCAGTCACTATTCACAATCAGTCTCTCAAGCAGCTAGAAAAAGTAATTTTGCTCAAGGAGCGCAAGCGCAGCAACTAGAAAGTCTTTTTATAACTGCTTTTTACCGCGGTTTTGAAATTGTTTACTTCCCGAACGTAATAAATTCCTTGAAAAGCGAACATTTCGTGCGTACGTTACAAAAAATTAATGGGTAATTTTTAATACTAAGGTTGGATTAGCTGCGGTCCTAGTCAGGATGTTCAGAAATCGTCAGAACTTCTGATCATTTGTGACGATTCCTAACTTTTTTTCAGTGCGGTAATAATAAAATATTAATTATGAGCATTTCATCTTCCAATATAACAATCTAAGATGGCCATACGCTAGTGCATAAACAATGGCGCCAAATGCATTAGAGCAAATATTTTTATTAAATATCTCCATACATAATAATTTTTCAGAATAACTGTATTTGGAAATTTTTTTTTATGTTCCAAGTACCATTTAGCCAAATACGGACGGGACATGAGATTACACTAAAATGCCTAATTTTTCTCAATTGCTGGTTCGTGTGTGTAGTGTATGCGTAAAATGGGGGTTGCTATTGTCTCGAGCGTATACGTCACAAAGTGTTGATGAGGAGCCGGTAGCAGTTCTGTTGAGACTGAACGGCTGGGGAGTCAACAAGCGGTGGTGTGTTGGCGAGCCAATTTATAGTCAAATAAGCGAACGCTAGTGTGTTTCCGCATTCTTCTTAGCTTCTTGCATTCGCAAGCTATATCATCCGCTCGGAGATTATAGAAAAACTGTATTTAAACATTAGTTTTTATTTTTTAAATAACTCGACCCGACCCCAAATCTTAGAGCTCGGGTTCAGCAGTTTGCATTTAGCGACCCGATCAAAAATTTTGCGGTTGCGTGCCTCAAAACCCTAATCCGATACGGCTGTGCAGTAGACTTCTGTGATATTTGTGGTTGGGTACTGGAGTTACGTGGATCTTCCGGCTGCACAGTAGGTTTATGACGCATATATGGTTGCGTAGTAGTGGCATGGCGTACTCACGAATGCACAGCGAAGTATCTAAAGATTAAGCCTGAGCATTAGTGGAACTTATTTTTTCGTAGTATAGCTATTTGTAACTTGAGGTTGCGAAATTATGTCACTATACAGGCTGTGCAGTAGAGGTATCTTGTATTTATAGGTGCGCAGTAGTCATATGACAGTTAAGGCTGTGCAAAACGCAACATGCTTCCACTGTGCACCCGTAAGTAAAACGGAACTCTGCTAGAGAGCCTTAAGTGTCATAAAGGTCTACTTCACAAGCATGAATACCATATTTGTCTCTTGCGCAGCCGGAAATAAGACCTTACTTTAAGGCGCAACCGTGAATACTATAGAGGTCTTGCGGGAAGCCAAAAACGCAATGTAACTCCACTGCGCAGCCGAAAGTGTCGTAAAACCACTGGGCAATCATAAATCACATAGAATTCTACTGCAAAGCGGTAAATGTGGTAGACGTCTAGTTCGTGACCATCATAACCATAGAGGTCTACTGCGCAGTCGTAAATGTGACATAAGTCTGGAGCACAATCATAAAAAGAATAGAAGCCTAATGCGCAGCCAAAAGTGTCATAACACTACTTGGCGATTATAAATCGCATAGATTTCTACTGCGAAGCGGTATATATGACTGAAGTCTATTTCGCTACCCTAAATAGCATAGAGATCTACTTCGCAGCCCTAACTGTGACTTAAGTCTGGGGCGCAACCATGAATAACATACAGGTCTTCTGCGCAGCCGAAAATACGAAGGAACTCTACTGCGCAGTCTAAAGTGTTATACGACTTTACTGTACAAGTATTCAGGAAACTTCACTGCGCATCCGTGAGTACGACGTAGCATCCGTGAGTACACTGTAAAACATTTCTTGGGGAATTCTCCCCAAAATTGTGTTGACGCTAATTTCCACACATTTTGTGGCATTTTCCCCAAAGTTTAGTGGGGAAAATTCCCTAAACATTCGTGCGGAATATTAACCAATAAGTGGTGAAATTTCCCCAAGATTTGATGGGGAAAATTCCCTCTGCTATTGTGAAATAATACCTAAAATTTCGGGAATTTTCCCGACTTTTATGTAGGGAAAATTTCCCAAAATTTATGGAACTTTGCTTAAAACTTTGTGAATATTGACACTCATTATTGAGGGAAATCTCCCTAAACTTTTTTGGAATGTTAACCAAAAAGTGGTGAATTTTCCCCAAAATGTTATGGGAAATATTCCTTATGTTATCCTGTAATAGCTTACAAATTTCGGAAATGATGGGTTGCGAGAGAGGTGGCACGTCGCGCCCTGGCGAAGTTCCCATGAACTAACAGCTCAGAGTGACAGGATAAAAAAAATCACAAACTTTTTTTGTAGATTTTGATTATGATTTTTAGAAAAATTTTATTTCTCATACAAAATCATTAAATTAATAATTATTCATTAAAAATCGAAAGAAATTTATAAAAATTTGAAGCTTTCTATAGCGAACTGTTGAAGAAAATCTACAATTTTATATAATCTTCTATGAAAACGACGGAAAGAAATCTTTAAGATGACTATAACATTAATAAATCCTTTTTCTAAAAAAATGTGTTAAATTATTCAATATATTGTGCTAGTTTATCAAATATTCTAGAGCAAAATATCTTCCTGAACATACGGTAATACTTCAAGATTTTTTAGAAAATTTACCTAATCTACGTGGAAAATCAAAAATACTTTTTGGGAAGATTCCCTACATTCAGCAGGAATCATTAAATTCCCCAAATTGTAAGGAATATTCCCAAACTTTGGTTTGAAATACCATAAGTTTCGGGAAATTTCCCCACAAATTGTACGTATTATCTAATTTCCTAAATTGTAGGTATTATCTAATTTCCTAAATTGTAGGTATTATCTAATTTCCTAAATTCTAGGGAATTTTCCCCAATTTTTTAATGAATTATAAGAACTTTTAGGAAAATTTCTACAAATCTTGGGGAAAATGATTTTCCCCAACGAAAATGTGGATTTTTCCCCACTAAAAAGTGGGGGAAATTCCCAAAATTTTGTACAGTGTACGCAGCCGAGAATGCGACATAGTTCTAGTGCGAAGCCGGAAATTTGACATGATTCTACTGTGTAAGCGGAAATATAAGAAGTATCTACTGCTCAGCCGGAAATTCAACGTTACTCTGCTGAGCAACCATAAATGCAAGAAAATTTTACTGTTCCACATGGGTACATCCATTTTGGGTCGGGTTTTCCACATCACTACGAGTTGTTTTATATGATTCGCGTATGTTTCTTGATCTCTTTCTTATTTTTGTAAGATAGAAGTTTGGATCAATTGAAACAATGAACACTGAATCATTTGAGTTCACTGTCTCGGATCATTTATCAGTCTGAAGTTAGCATACGAAAAAAGACGCAAACTGGTGATAAAGTAGATTATTTGTTTATAACAAAAATGTTAAAGAATAATCGTAGATCTTAAAAAGTTCCAACAGATTTCATTCAAATATTTCTTCACAGGGCTTGTAATTTTGGTTTTATTTCTCTTAAATATTATGAAAAAATAGAAAATTCAAATTTTCAGTCAAATGACTTGAGATACGCAAAAAATTTCCAAGGAAGAATTGCAACTTTTAGAAAGCCCTGCAAAATTTCTCGTAACCATTTATTGATAGTATCTGTAGCAGTTGCCTAATGCCTATGCGCACGTTTATCAGGTGCTATTTTTGTTAGCAATCGTTCGAGACAAACATTTTCCACCTGTTTACCCTTCGTCACAAAATTTCCGATCCCGTAAGGTGGTTTTCAGCCAAATTTCTGTATAATTTTTTAAAAGAATTTTTGAGAATATTTTTATTTTGCCGGTGTCATTCGCAAAATAGATATGTTTTAGAGTACGTATGTGCCACGATTATTATCGCATAATCTTCGGAATATAAATCACGTTGAATATAATTTGGAGGCCTGGAAGTCCGCACTTTTGAGGTGTGTGATGTAAAGAATAAGCTTATTTCATGTTGATCCTAAAAACCCTACACTTTAAAAGATTTCGGTGCTTTTGCCCACTTTTTAGTGGAGAGGAATACACAATTTCGTTGAGGAAAATCATTTTCCCCAAGATTTAAGGAAATTTTCCTAAAAGTTCTTATAATTCACTAAGAAATTGGAGAAAATTCCCTAAAATTAGGAAATCAGATAATACCTACAAATTTTGGGGAAATTTCCGTAAACATATGGCAATATATACAAATGTTTGGGGATATTCCCTACAATTTGGAAAAATTAATGATTCCTACTAAATGTAGGGAATCGTTCCAGAAATAATGTTTGATTTTCCACGTAGATTAGGTCAATTTCCTGAAAATTCTTCAAGTATTACCGTATTTTAGGAAGATATTTTGCGCTAAAATATTTGATAAACTAGCACATTATTTTGTATAATTTCACACATTATTTGGGAGAAAATATTTCATAATGTTATAGTCGTCTCAAAGAATTCTTTTTATACATTTTTGTTGTTCACTTCAGAATGCAATAAATGATTTGCATGTTATATGCAAAAAATATATTTATCTACCGTCATCAACAAGGCCTTTAGAGCGAGGCACTTTCATTGCTATGATCGAGCTCACCCTTGCTTTTTTTTATTAATATTTCACACAGTTTGGGGAATTTTAAGTTATTACACAATAAAATTCCGCCTTAGGGAAAATTCCCTAAATTTTTAATAAAATTACACAAAATTTAGTAAACAAAACTGTAGGGAATTTTCTCAAATTTGTGTTAGGGAAAATTCGAAAATTCCTTTTGTAATATTTCCCAAATTATTTTAGGGAATTTTCCCCAAGGCGGAATAGGGAAAATTCACAAATTTTTGTGTATATTACATCCACACGGTTTTGGAGAAAATTTTCTCGAAAATTTTGTACAGTGTACATCGTATGATTCTACACAGCAATACCTTGCGCGCCAAAACGCAAGACATTTAAAAAGCATTTCTCAAAATTGTTTTGCAATATTGCGTATAGATTACATCTAATTACGTAAATTGTGACATTAGCTTTGATGAATTTGGTGACTAAAATATTTGCCTTGAAACTGACTTACGAAATGTAAATATTTGAGGCAGGAAAGCTTATCGTCTATAATTTACGAGAGTGACTATAGTATGTTCATTACTTACTCTGGTAAATTCTTTATCAATACGCAGTAATCAGTTTTTCCTATTCTTAGACGAAATGAAGATCTGTTACACTATGGTATTATTCTTGGCGGTGATCCTCAGTTTTCTTGGTGAATATAATAATATATCTATAACACAGAAAAACGCTGGTCTTACATTTGTTTTCATTTCAAATGGTAATGATCTCTGGATGAGAATTGTCATTCTCATATTTATAAGGAGTCGAACCAGATGGGTCGAGTTTCGGTTTGGCGACGCGGCCCCAAACCCCGACAAGAAAACACGAACACTGGCCCAAAAGTTCACTGGAAAAATTTTCTTCAATTTTTAGTCATTTCCGTTAACTTTGGCAGAGCCAGCTTGGGCTTTCGTGCTATCGGGCTGGGTTGCAACCCGGATACCTGACCTGACGCCATTTTGTACATCACTAGTGAGGAGCCGTTCAAAAAATACGCAACGCTTTTTCCTGACATTTATACCCCCTTCCCCTACTTAACGCTTTATCTATGGTAAGTGTGTATGAGTTTAGCATTAGCGTAACGCTCGAGATGATCCCCCTCCCCCTCTCCATAAAGTCGTTATGTATTTTTTAACGGCCCCTGACAAATAATAACTCCAAATTCAATCACCTTATTTTTATACATAAATACTAGAATGAAATATTTTTTAAATACCAAGGGATGTTCCTTTTGCAAATAGAAGTGTGTGCGCAGCAGGAAAAGCTGTTTAATTCAATAATTTTTGCGTTGAATAAACTTTGCAATGTCTAATTTGTAACAGGGGGCCTTCGACAAACCACGTTATCAATGTTGGGCTATTTTATACCCCACCCCCTCCCCCACCCTGGGTAGTCATTGACAGGCATAGTTTTGTCTTAGCTCCCATCCTTCTAAAGTAACGTAGCCGTTGGATAAACGCGGATTTTACGTTTATTCTGCGTTGTTTTTTGCGTTTCTAATCTACGGTACTGAGTTATGAATAATTAAAAAATAAATAAAAATACAAGACTTCATAGTCCAAAATCCTCTCAAAAGAGGGGAAATAGGATGATTTTTCACAAAAATAGGGGTATAATAGAGGAATAAAAGCTTTTAAATAACACTTATGTTGATACCATATTCAATTCAATATGAAACGCATTAAATTCTTAACACTTCGTGTCGAAATATGTTGAATTTTCTACAAAATATTTTAATTTTCAACAAACAGAATAATTTTTAACGAATAAGTATTATTAACATCAAAGTAGTTGAACTTTCAAGAAGGAGAGGCGAATTTTCAACAACATAGTTGAACTTTCAACCGAGTAGTAAAATTTCTACCAAAAAACATAAATAAATAATGGCTCGCTGTAAGAAAATTTTGTGCCAGAGATTAATAAAAAAAAGCTGTTTTCTTAAAGAAGAACCAGGAGAATAAGTATCAAATTGAGCGAATAAAGAAGCATATAATAATTATTATATGTTTTCAGGCTTTTCCGCTCTCTGAATGAAAATTGTTAAAATTTATCTAATTACTAGTAAAAATTTTCAGATTTGATTAGCGGAAAGTGAGCCACTAAATATTGGTACAAAATGACTAATTCGAGTAGTCAAGATGTTTTATAATTTAATAGTGGAAGGCTACTTGCTTGGAAAAAAGAATATTATTTAGAACTATATATAATAATTTTAGAAATGTCACTAACACGGAAAACGTGAAAAATAGAAAAGTTTAATAAAACAACGCGATGGTTGAACATTTGTAATCAGGGACCCGACCGAAACAAAAACAGAATACTTTCGTGATTTTCGTTCTGTTTTTATACTACCGAAACATAACTATATTCACTTGATTTTGTTTACGTTTCTGTTTCTGTTTTCAAAATATTTCCTTCCGATTGTTTGAATTAAGTTGAGAAAAATAAGAATTTTTTACAATCTTTAAAATATGATGGATCAATATGGGAATAATATGGATCAATACAATTAATGATGCATATTCAGGACCCTCATGCGCTACTTTTCAACAGACTTCTGTTTTTGATATACAAAATTTTGTTCGGTTGTATATATTCCCTATTTTCCATAGAAAATTGCAATTATTTAGCAAACGTGGTGAAAATTATTGGCCTAGAATAAACATTAGTTTGAATACGTATGCAATTGAGTACCTCAAGTAGTTTATTTTTATTATATAGCAAGTAATTGCTTGACATAAATAAATAAATTTACTTTAGACTGTATATGATAATTGAAAAAGGTTTAAGAAATGGAAAACAAGAAAAATATAAATGTTTGATAAAAAACGTTATGGTCTAACATTCTCAGCTCTGTGAAAAAAATAAGTAGCTAATATTGTGCAATTGTAAACATGATGTAGCCTGTTTCCAATTTGAAAGGTAAATTATAAATTATTAATTATTATTATTGATTATTAATTATAACTCGTCCTTTCCTTTTGATTGATTGAACAATGTCAAGAAAAATAAGCATTTTTTAGAATCTTAAAATGACAGAGGTCATATTCAGGAACTTCAGATGCTACATTTTTCTAATTTTTCATAGAAAATTGCAATTATTCAGCGAACATCATAAAAATTATTTGCCTTGAAAGAGGATAAACTTGATTGTCTAAAGAAGTTTATTTTTATTTTATAACTTTTCTCTTGCGTAAAAGATACTTTATTGCCTCTCCGAATCAAAATTGGTAAAACATAACTAGTAACTAGTGAAATTTTACACCGTGGATTGGTGAAAAGTAGGCCACTGAAGATTAGTAAAAAACACCGGCACAAAAAAAAATTGGTCTGCCCCGTGGACTACACCGGCATATCTGTATGTTTTTGGAGTCGCTGAATCAGAATCATGGGTCCAAATACCCAAGTTAGCTCGTATTTTTTCCAAGAAACGGAAAAATAGACGTAAAATAGAATAAAACAGCGATTTTTCTGGTATATTTTTTGTAACCCAAAAAATGTCTTCGTGCCCAGTGAACTAAACAAGCATATCTATATGTTTTTCGGGTCGCTGAATTTGAATCCGGGGTCCAAATATCCAAGTCAGCTCGTATTTTTCCAAAAAACGCAAAAATAGACGTAAAATCGACGAAAACAGCGATTTTTCTTGTATATTTTTACAGGGGGGGGGGGGGGGGGGGGGGGGGGTTTTTTTTTTGGGGGGGGGGGGGGGGGGTATTCTGGATTAATAGTATAATTCCGGGGCGTAACAGGTTCTGCCTTGTGAGGTGTTCCTCCCCTCCTTCCTTATCACGCGCGGGTTTGGAGCGAGTGGAGACATCTGTCGGGGGCCTATAATATGTGTTTCATGGCTGCTCGATGCCAGTTCAGATGAACAAACAACCAACCAATTGCCTAGAACTACTTCGTCACATGATTATTAGGTCTGTTATTGGTCTCTGAAGTGTTCTATGTGTTCGGTACAGTTTGGCACAAACTTTAATTTCTTTTGGAGAATTGAGCGAGCAAACAAGACTAGACCATTTCTACTGAAGCATCTATTGAAGCGAATTTTGTTGTAATAATTTGAAGGTACTTGTGAATTAAAAAAAAATGTTTAGGCTGGAAGCTTATTTCTAAACCCAATTTTCTTCGGCGATGGCTCAGATTGAAGCTATTGGCATGTAGAATTGATACAAAATTACTATACAATAGCTTTATTTTTTTTATATTAGTGGTTAAAAAAATGAGAAAGATGAAAAAAATTTGTCTGATTTTTTGTTTATATTTTGTATGTGTGAGAGAAAAAGAAACATTTCCTGAATCTTTTGTAACAAGTTTATTTAAGTTTAATTTGTGAAATTTTTTTCGCTACTGCCCGGGCAACGCCGGGTAAATTCAAATTGTCAGATCAGAAATAGCAATAAACTATTTAAAATAAGTAATTCGAATTAAGTTTTGAGTTGGATCAGATCAAAAATTATGTGGTGTGCGCATAAAAGATATTTTGAGCGATGATAGTTCTTGTTATTAAGAAGCGTCGGCAAGCCGAGACGCAGTGGCCCAGGAGACCCCCGTTTTTGGCCAAAAGTCAACTCTGTGATTCGAAAAAAAGGAACAGGTCATTGTAGTCTGTAATTGTTGGAGCGTTTATGATGAACATCGTTTGGTGAAATAGATGATTTTTTTTTTTGTTAAAAAAAAAATGATTTTCCTGTTTTGAAAATACGTAAAATGTGCTTAAATATGGTTGTAAATATTATTTGTCAAATTTATATATTTACTTACAAATCATACATTCCGACGGCGTTTTTTTTTTCTTTTTCAAGCGTTCACAGAAATGTAGAACTATATAATAATGTCAAGTATGTTTGAAACTTTTACTTTTACCGAATAACAACATCGTTACTAATGAAATGGCGGATATGGGAAGTATTCGGTAAAGGATCAATGAGTTTTTAGTAAAATAACTTGAAATATTCCAAAATGATTACGAAGCTGAAAATAAATATAAAAATTCGGTTGCGGTAAAAGTTAAAAATTATAATTACGAAATAGTTTATGTAATATAATCAAGAATCTTACGTCTTGTGTTTCAGATTCTTTATTAATTTTGCTTTGAACATTTTTAGTGTACATATTTACGAAATCGATCATTGAAAATCTGCTTTCTCCCCTTTGTCCGATTTTTAGAGAAACTAACAATACTAAGCATGAATTTCACCTAATTTATAACTAACTCGACTTAAAAATACTTCTTTGCCCGCACTCCTGGAGAGAAGATTGAAGGAGTATAAAACTCAAAATAATTTAGAAATAAATAAATTGAAAATTAATTTTCTTTAGAAAATGTATCTCGGAATTTGGAGGCCCCTTGGACAGCGAGGCCCAGGGCTGAAGCCTCTTCAGCCCACCCCCTTAACCAACTCTGATTAAGTACAAAAAATATATTTTTTTTTTGTTAACGAATACAAAAGTTTGATTTTACCGGGAGACGGTAGGCATTTTAAACTTCACCGATAGAAATGGACTTGGGCGGATTCAATTTCACTTCACGTATTTGAAAGTACTCAAGCAGATAAAATTATTTCAAAATATAATGTAATATTTCTATCCGTCTGAATCCGCTATTTCGTATCCCCTTAAACACTTTTACTGTGAGTAAAAAAGCTATCCGGGATCCGGAAGCAAGCTGCAGGAATTATTATTATTATAATAAATGAAATACGGGAGAAAATGTTCCATACCCATTTTAATGCTTCATTTGGTATGTTTGTGACACCTCCTTCATTTCGAATTGCATTATCCATTCTTTTTATTAATAGTCCCCTGTCAAGTAACCTTTTCCTTCTAAAAGGTTTCCATCGTGGCATGCCGTGAACTCGAAGCAGTTCTTTCTGAAAGTTGTATGAGTAAATTAAACTTAATAATTCGTGAAATTTTATAATAGACTATAGTGTATTCTAAAAGTACCTGGGTTCTTATTATTTTATTTTTTCGTAAAATATTAAGTAACAAAATATCGTAGCAGGCAATAGAAATTGCAACCATTTATTTAAAAAAATCAAATATCTCGGATTTTCTCGCTTTTCTTCAAAGTTTCGCATTTAACAACAGCTTACAAATATGAGAAGACTAAGAATATATACACATAGTTATTGAAGAATGTCAGTGACATTCACACTAAAACTTGCACTACAATTTTTTTTGTCGCTTGTTTTCAACTCCGTGACCCTATTTTTCTTAAACATCAATGGTGAGCAATCAGATCATTTAAAGTTATATTATTTCTAATTTTATCAATTTACTGTTTTTGTAAGATTACTTTCTAATCTGATGAGGAAACTTGTACATGTTTCGAAACGTCATAATGTCAAATCTTCATATATTTAAACTCGTTATCATGACATAATAAAAAACAATTGTCTGGAAGCTTTCGTTGACCCTTGTCGCCACTTTCAAGAGTATATACGTTGTCTAAGAGAAATATTTTAGTTCGTTTGACTTATTTGAAATGGTATACGACTATTTAACTTGATTTACAACCTCTGAAGTTGAATGAATTTAATTCAAAGGGTTTAAAATTAATAACTGAAGCAGGGAAAGCTAAATGGTGCTAAGTCCTCTTTTTGAAGAAATTGAATTTTCTTCAAATATCATACTTTTTATAATAACTTATAGGATAACGGACATATCACCGTGTAATTAATTATTTAGTTTAATTAAATTTCTATTTAAATTAGGTTAATCGATTGTCTGATTAACTGTAGAATTGGCATTGAATAATGCGATTGACTTCTTAACCAATAGTTTAATTCAATAATTTCTGAAAGTTCTTTACATCTCCTCCAAATTGATCCAAAAACATTTAGTTCTTAATATACGAGACGGTGGGATTCTATTTTAAATTTTAGCTTTTGCATACTTTTCTGGGATCTGTGAAGGAGACATGGAGTAACTTCCTAGAAATATTCACAATTTATAAGCTTTCCCTCTACAATTATGCATATAAATTTGGCTAACTATTCAATTACTATCATGCCTCTCGCCAGCGCTCTTAAATTATGGTCAAGAGCATAGACTGGTAAAATCATCGAGAAGACAGCTATGTGAGAGTTATGTCCTCTTGGCCATTCATTATATTCATGGGGAAATGACCTCTAGACGAAAAAGGTGTACATATCGAGACAACGCAGGTGCGTGGGTTGGCGATTGGAGATAATAAGGTTGTTACGGCAGATTCAGCCGATGATTTGCAGAGAATGTTGAACAGACTCAATACTAGCATGAACAACATGGGTCTGAAGATTAACGTAAATTAATCAAAATTATTACGTTTGAAGGTAAAAAACAGTATGCCAAATTGCTGAGGGAAAGAAGTAAAAGGTAAATAAAAACAAAATTACAGTACATAATTCTGACTTACACCCACTGTGATGTACGATGCCAAGACCTGGATATGCCAATAAAGCGATAAGAGTAAAGTTAACGCTAATGGGCTAAGTCATTAATAAGTGGATTCTCAAAAAATTTGGTGAGAAGCAAAGTCTACAGCGAAAAGGTGTAAAATGGAATAGAAATAGAAGAGCTTGTGTGAAAAGATGTGTGGATGTAAATTAAGCAAATGTTGTATGACAGGACAGCTTTGCTTAGTGGATATGATCAGAGTAAAGAGTATGAACCCTAATATGCAATTATCAGTCAGTGTAAGTATTTTTGTGTGTACTGTGACATCCGATTCTAGATTAATCTACAATTTATTCCTTCTCCTGCACATCTCGTTCTCATTCGTACTATATGAATTCCTTGATCCCAGGTAGTATAAAGAGACTAGAACCGAGTGAGTGACACTTGCCCTGAAAGGGTTTTAGCTTGATGGTATAATAATTCGGATTCAGCGATACCAAAAACATATATGTACGGTGATATGATTCAGTGTCATATCACTTCATTTTTTGTGTGCCTGTTTAACCGGCTCTTAGAAATTTAGTGACGCATCACTTGAACGTACGCAACCAGCGTAGATGAGACATTTACTACCAATTAGGTAATATTGCTTGGCGTAAAGCTCATACTTTGTCATCGGCTGTTGCTTATGTCGCTACAAAATTATCTCCTAAATATGCAGGTTCATTTAAGCTTATCAAAGTCATTTCCCCGGTTGTTTATGAAATCCAGGATGAATCTCGAATAGCTGAGATGGCTCATGTTAAAGATCTGGAACATTATTGGCCGATTAATTCCGATTTTGTTAACGAAAAACGTTTTTGGTAGCTCGAAAATGAAGAGGCCAAATTGGGCCAATTAGGCTACGAACTCCTGCCCCATCCACCGTATTCTCCAGATTTGACCCCGTGCGACTTCTTTTTGTTTCCCAACTTAAAAAATTCACTCGCCGGGCAGAAATTTCAGTCGAATGAGGAGGTTGTCGCCGCCATGGAGGCCTACTTTGCAGACCTCCAGAAAACGTATTTTTCAGACGGATTAAAGAAGTTGGAGCATCGTTGGGTCAAGTGTATCGAGCTAAAAAGAGACTAGGTTGAGAAATAAATCGCCACTTTTCCCAAATTTTCGTTTTTCTTTTTTAGACTAAGTACTTATCGCACCGCCCTCGTATATCTATAGATTGTGTAGGAAAGTAATTTTTGCGTCTATCTGTATGATTTATTTGAATGTGAGATTGATGAATTTTATTTTTTTACTTCTTTATGTTCTGTTATATATAGTTTACTTCTTATACACTACCATGCAAAAGTTTCCGACCACCTCTTCTTTGATGACTGATAAAGTTCTCTTAACTTCAATGATGTGAAACAAAATTCTGTAAAAAGTGAGACCAGGATGAAGGCAATTTTTTCATTTTTTAAGTAGATATTGTAAAAATAGTGTAAATTTCAATGTTTTCTTAAATTCTCAATAATGTCCGTGATAATAAATATTTTTTAATGTTCTTGTGCTAACCTTAAAGCTATTTTTCTACAGTATCGCAACAACTTTGAGCATAAAATAAGAAAAATTTCTTATCACAGATCAATCACTTGAAGCTGGAAAAATTTGAAAACATCTTATTTGCAGGTAATTAAAAATCAAAATTGAAAAGGTATATATTTTAAGGGACTTGTATAGAAACTTTATGGTTATATGCTTCATATATATACAAACTAGAAAAATAGCTTTAGAACGAGCCCAGGAACATTCAAATATATTGCTTATTACGGAAGTTATTGAAAACTTAAGAAAACATTGTAATTTACACTATTTTTGCAATATCTACTTAAAAAATAGACAAATTGGCTTCAATCTGGGCTCATTTTATACAGAATTTTGAGAGCATTCAACCCTTTAGAGAGAAATTTGTTTAGCTCTGACATAATTGAAATTAAGAGATCTTTATATCATTAAAAAAGAGGTGGTCGGAAACTTTTGCACAGTAGTGTAATTGCCGTTCTTCGTTGTCTTCGCATATTGCTTTGCTTTATGGGCTACATTCTTCACGATTTGTTCGAATCATATACACGGAGAGACTTTTGGTATGAATATTTCTTTTATCGCATATCCATGATTGAAATAAAATATACAAATTTAGGGATAATCGAAGTACGGTTAGAAAAAGTCAAATAGAGAGACTTGATGTTCATGATAACCAGCTGTCTACAGTGGTTTACTTAAGAATCCTATACTAATACCTACACGCATACGAAAACATATCTTATATCTATAAATCTCACGCATTACGCTAAGACTTATGATTCTTTCTGCCCTTATATACTAACGAGTGAAACGTATCACTATTTGTGAGAAATTAATAGTGCTGGATCAAATATTTCAGATGCCGCTGACTTTATGGCGTCCTCGGTTTGCGGATAGAGGGTCCCTGTACCGAGGGTTTCTGCTGAATATGGTTACAATAATTATTATGCAGTCGCGGACAATTGTCCACGGGTGGTGCCGAAGGAATTAACCCCAAGCGGAGGCGTGACAACCGAGGCGAAAGCTGAATGGCACCTGGGTGAGGGGTCTCAAACGGCGACTCTAAGATACCGGGCGACCTCCCAGAGTACGCGCAGGGCTCCCGACAATGGGTCGGACAACAATTCGGACTACCCTAGAGTTGGGAGAACAAATCAAGACGGAGTCAATGCGATGGACCGGTGGAATTTTAATACACCAGAGCTGCGTTTTAGTAAACCCCGGATAAGTAATTCCTAGTAATGCTGGCCGACGTAGTTTCTCAGCTCAAGGGGCGAGAGATGGTTGCGACTCTCGCCTCAGAAGGGCCGCAGTGAGCGAGTACTCAATCGAGTATATTGCGCTATATTACGAATTCCAATTGGAAAAGGTTGAGGCTGCCCTAACTGTTTATGCTTTGATTGTCCCGATTTAGTAACAAGCATGCTCTGTGGGGCGAGAAACACATAGAGCTCTCACACTTTTCGAACCAACGTCTGCGAAACCATGCCGAACAACTCCGGAAAAGGGGCTATAAAAGCAGAACGCCTACTCCACAGCAGCCAGAACAAGTCGGCAACAGAGAAAGACAGGCGACACTGAGACCAATTGCGAGCAGGCATCTAATAGAGGAAGACCGATGCTTCAAGACCCGGAGAAACATCAACATTCAGGTTTCTCACAAGCCCAAAGATCTGGCTGAACTGGATGACGATCTTCGTGGACATTTCTTCGAAGAATGCGAACTATGGACTATCAATTGTAGTACGTATACTGCAGCGGGAGCTTTGGCGGATGCAAACCGTAAAACAAAACCAACGGCTGGTCATAAGACCGAATGCATCAACTCAGCACAAAGATAGGCTGGGCAAGACAGTAAGCGTTCCGCATTCAGTGTGTGACTAACTACATAACATCTGGCAGGAATTTCACCGCCAAGGTTCGACATTTCACGCACGAACTGCGGATCCGACATCACACAATCAACAAGTCAAAGCTGCTGAACATCAGGCAGCATATTGCTGACAGAATACGGGTACTATCTGAAGCTAGGAGAAGTCTAGAGCGAAGGGAAAGGTGGGTTATAGAAAACAAACAGTTTTTCTCTGACTTATCCCGACTCTTCCAAGACCCTCCAGTTACTGTCGACCATCCCCCCAAACTAGAGGAGGTCGAAGCAGTTGGAGGGAAGTCTAAGAAGTCCAGCATCCACTGAAAGAAGACTCAGAAAACATAAATAGCTTCAAGGAGCTGTGCCGTGCCCTCATAACACAAGCGTAGCAGGATGTCGGGAGAACCTGCTAATCGATAGATGTGTCTGCAAAGACGCAGCATTCTACCAGCGCTACCTATCGATTGGCCGGGATTGATTACCGGAAAGCTTTCGATTCTACCTCCCATAGACTTATCATCTGTCCGTTGGAAAGCTTAAAGGTTCATACGTTTGTCTAACACAACTAACAACGTCACCTTCCAGAGAAGTCTCTTTCAGGGCAACACCATGAGCCCACTCCTCTCTTGCCTAACATTATTGCCACTATCTACCGCACTTCGCCATTCCGAATGGTACTTCGGCGGCAAACCTGGAAATCGAAAGAATAAGGTCACTCATATATTTTACATGAATGATCTCAAGATCTATGCTAAAAATAAAGAGAAACTACATCTAGCTCCAGACATTGTCAAAGAGTACACTCAAGAGACTGTAATGGAGATCGAGTTAGAAAAATGCGCCAAGGTTTATTTGAAGAGAGAAAAACTTAATGGTATCCCCGAAGACCCTGAGCTCGTCGACAGAAGCGCTATACGACACTTTGGCGCTAGAGAGACCTATACAAACGTGGGCGTGCCACAGAGCCACAGTCAGGATGTGACATCTATAAAGGATACTCTCCGAAGCACATACAAACGTCTCGTGCGAGGGATATGGTCTTCCGAACTGTCCGCGAGGAACAAAGTATCTGCAACGAACATGCTTGCCGTCCCGGTAGAACTCTATTCATTTGGAGTGGTTCCATGGGCGAGGAACGAGCTTAGATCCCTCGATATCGGGTCACGAAAGGTTATGCACACGAACAAAAGCATGCACCTCAAGTTTTCTGTTCCGCGACTTTACATCTCACGCCGTCAAGGTGGTCGAGAAATACTGAATCTTGAATGTCTTCACAATAGGATTATTCTGGGTACAGCATATATAGTCGCAAATGGACGAGACCCTCATCTTAAAATGGTCCCGAAACACGAAGACGTGGCCGAAGGAGCGTTTCTGTACAAAGCGCAGGAGAAGAAATTCCGTTATAAGCTCTTCTCCAATAGGATGCACGGCATCTTCCAGAGAAATGTGAAGGATCAGTCGATTACGTATGAGCTAAACATTGCTTTCCTCAAATCACGCGGATTGAAGTCGGGTACGAAGGGTTTCATTTTAGCCTGTCAAAACGGTGTCATTGCCAAACGTTCCTAGGGAAATAGAGTCAGTTGTTTAAAATGAGAAGTGCCGCATATACTGGAATTTAATATTCTCGATAATTGTTTCTGTCGCGCACTCGAGAATTTGCATAGTTCTCTTTGACTTCAAGAAGCGAACCATATTACTTATCTAATTTTCGGCACCACCTGACAAAAACGCCATAGAAAAGGAGAATGAAAAGAAAGAGAGGTATAAAGAGGTATCCAGAGTTGCGACGGTTATACCGGGAATATTCTGTTGAGTTAGTCCAATTGAGTTCATCGCCGACTGTAACCACCTATCTCATGGTCGTGAGACACGGATACAGCTGAAAATTTACTACGATTTCGCCGAGAGCATGTGCAATTTTGTTCCTGTACAAAGGATTTCTGGTGAATATGGTTAGACAAATTAGTAGCCAGTCGCCGAAAACTGTCCAGGGATGGTCCCACAGGAATAACCCCCAAGCTGAGGCGTAATAACCCTACCGAACGCTGAACGGCGCCTGGGTGAGGTGTCTTAAACAGTGACTCTGGGATACCGGGCGAACTCTCAGAGTATGCAGCCTTATCCTTGCATGCGGGGTTCAAAACGATCGAACGCGCAGAGTACCCGACAATTGCTCGGCAAACAATGCCGATCATCCTAAAGTTCGGGTTGCTGAAATTAATTTAGATGGAAACACGACGACGAACCGGCGAAACGCCCACATTGAGTGGACGAATCAACTCAAGGATGACTTGCCCTTTACAAAGCCGCGGAGCAGGCGGCTGAGACCCTTGGTCTGAATTTTAACATCAGAAGTGAGGAAAGTGCATTACTCCATCTAGATGCCTCACTTCTGAAAGCCGAAGTGAAGAAAGCAGAAGTTGAAAAATTCCACCAAGAGCTACTCGACAAGAAAATGCACAGAAATTTTCACAGGAATGTAGAAAAACCGTCCTTGTCGAAGGAGCAAACTTTTGCTTCTCTCAGATCATCAGGGCTTAATTCAGGTACAGACGGTTTCATTTTCTCATGCCAGGACGGTGTCATTTCCACATTAGTATATCGTGACCGCATTTGATGTCAAGAAGTTCCCAGCGATAGGTGCAGAGCGTGACATGCACACGCAAAGTACCTAGAACACATACTATCTGGGTGTCCTATCGATGTGGGAACAACGTATATCTACAGACACAATGCGACCCTAAAAGTGCTTTATTACTATCTTTGTCCCTCTTGCAGTGTTAGCCGCGACCATGCCCTGTCGGAGGCTCCAAGGAAGATAGAGTCAATTGTCCAAAACGAGAAGTGCCAAATTTTCTGGAACTACGATTTTCGGACAGAAGTCTCCGTTGATCACTCGCGGCCTGACATTGTTCTCCAAGAGTTCGAGAAACGAACAATATTTGTGATCGAATTCTTAGCTCCGGCCAACTACAACATCACTGCCAATGAGAAGGAAAAGGAGGAGAGGTATCAAAAACTTAAAAGGGAGTTGCTACGACTGTACCCGAAATATTCGGTTAAAGTAATTGTCCTTGTGATCGGTGCTCTCGGAGGTTCGAAACTATCACTGGCTCGTAACGTTAAAGCCATTCCCGTGTGCCAAAAATGTGCCAAGGCACTTGCGAGATGGATGCAGAAAGCTGCCATCCTTGGGTCGCTTCGTGCCCTCAAGACACACGAGGGTTTCGCTGGCCTGTCGTCGTAATTTTATCATGTCACCCACTTCACGGTCGTGAGACGTGGCCATAAGTGTGATTTACCGCGGTTCGACTGGGGGCAGATGTCATTTTTAGACGGCAGTGGCTTCAAGTGGGACCCTGTGGTGGTTGTTTAACCTTTTTTTTAAATTATATATATCCCTCTTTCACAATTGCGCAATATTATGATTCTGTGACGTCATCAGGACCCTTCGAGAATGTTCTGGAAAATAGCTTAGTATCCCTCTTGTAAAAGTGGCTCAGTCCCCCTGGCTCTGTAGACCCGTTTTTTACATGGGAATCTTGGTCCAGAAACGTCCTCGCCTATTTACGAAAGGCAAAATCTTTTATAATTTTATTGAGCATTCTGAGCACTTTCCGAAAGTTTACAATATATTTTCGAATTTTCTGGAATTTTCTTTAATATTATTTTGTTTTTTAAATGCTCTGTAAACTCTTCAATGTTTTGGACACTACTACAATATTCTGAAATGTTTTTAATGTTCTTTGTTGTTCTGTAATAGAATTTTCTAAAACATTATGAAAAAATCCTGAATCTCCTCAAACATTCCGGAAGTTTCTAGAAAGGTTTAAAATTGTATTAAATATTTGCTAAAATTCTGTAAATGAAGCCTTTTGGCAGACATAATTTTGAGTCACTCACAAGTTTTATATCAATGGTGTTCTACAGAGTTATTCTTTTTTTAAGTTTTTCTATTCCGCAGAAACGCCTTCAAAATGTAGGTTTTTAAATCTAGCTTAGAACTTTTTAAGATGGTTCAAAAAATTGAATTTATCAGAATAGCAGGCATAGAAAAAACTGAGGGTACGAAATGCTGCAGGTAATCGGTCTAGCAAGGTAAACGCGAAATGGGTACTCCAAACTGAGATCAACTTTCCGTGCTGAATCGTAAATATGAGTAGCAAGGGCCAACTATGGGGCGACCGCCGCCGTCTACCCCCACTCCTCGGCTGTCTGTCTAGACTGGTGCCTACCCCCACCACTAGGTCGCCAGGTCATTGACCCTAGCCCGTATAGGGTGGCATATGTGTGAACTGTGGGGGGGGGGGCATGTGATCCCTCATAGGGGTTAGCTGTCAGACTGATCCCACGCCTCGGGTGTTTTTCTGGGCCTTGTCTCGCTAGCTGGTCGTGTTTGTTTAAAGTCTAGGAATGGAAGATGAGGAATAGATAGATAATAGATGGAATGTCCAGGACGTGTGTGAAATGAACTCTAAAGTTAAATAATGTTGTTTTCTAAAAAAAGGAGGAAGATTAATAGCTTACATCTAGAAGATGCATATACTTATAATAAGCTATTATTATGATTATTATTATTTTTTAAACTTGTTCTCTGGTGAACTCGGTTTTACAGTATAGCCACGGACTACGTCAAGTGTCTGGTGATATGAGGATGTCATGAGTTAATTTATTGCGAAATTTTAAATCTTTTGCGATGATATTGTAGCTACACAATTAAGAGCATGGTTTAGTTCGCAATTTGTCTTTTACCGATGTTATCCTTACACAGTGACCGTGAGCGATGGAGGTGCGCTGACAACAGTCGCCTCTAGATGTTTTCTTAGATCTACCATCCTTTCTTTGATATACCGTCAATTATGATTTAATTGATTTGATTTAAATAAATTGTGATTATTATTATTATAACGATAAACTATTATATGCTGACTGTTACACGATATGGTAACTATTACAATTTGAAACTATAAGATAGTCCTTTAATTGGTCCAATTCAATATATTGCTAAATATATATTTTCTTCAAACATATAAAACTATGTAGCTATTGACTGTTGGGTCTATCACTTCTAAAATGCAAATGAAAATAAAAACAGAAGAATTTCAGTATCAAATTTTGAGAATCTAGTCAAGATTTTGTGTACACTTGAATTTAAAATAGTAAAATCAATTTCGATTAGTCAGTATAATTTTTATATCATATGAACGAATAATATTTCATTATTGATATCAAAAAATATTACGAATTGATGTTCTATCTCAAACGTAGAAGTTGATTAGGTAGAATTCTTTGAAAATGGAATTTTTGAAATGTTCAATAACTCTACGTGTTTTAAATATTAACATAAATACATTATTAAATCATTTTTTTCGATAAAAATGTAATTTTTCGTGACAATATGTACAATAGTCTTTCCCCATTACTTTCTCTCCAGAACAAGGAAGGAATTTTTACAAACTTTTAACATAAATATGAGCCCTCATGCTCGTTTTTCTCTACTTCGTCTTCTATGCACTAATTAATTTTCTACTAAATTTCTCATTGTAATGAGTAAGGTCTGATCGTGAGACCAGAATACACTCGAAACGTAACCCTAATTTTTATTCAGAATTTTATTCAATAAAACTTTTCAGTAGATTGGAAGTCATTGGAGTATATGTTTTGATTTTCCGCATGCATCGGTTCAAAATTATATGTTATAATTTGATCTGTTATTCAGTTGAAAGTAAATTATATTGTTTTTCCAATTATTGATATCGCTAGAACTAAAGAATATTTTCATGTACCTTCGTTTATATTAAATGCGAAATTATACACTTGTCTTCAAAAACTTTCAAGAATCCGAATGTCGAAAAATAGTTCGAATAACTAGGGGTAAACGTAAATACATATACAAAATTTTTAGAAAATATCCTAAAGTTTTAAAATGTTTGAGGGGTACTTAGGAAGCCTTTATTTCGCTTAGTTTAATTTTTTTTCGTTCCCTTATACGTGACAATGAAAATATCTTGTATAATAAAAAATACATGAAATTTTATATAATACAAAATATGAATAATATAAAATTTGGGTATGCAAAAAAAAAAACAAAAAAAAAAGACTATTTTAATAACGATTCATTTTTAGAAGCAAAATAGTGAGAGAGCGTGGCTATCTGCATCAAAATTTTGGTACAAATAGCTTCGAACTGTTTCTTGGACGTCGCTTTCTGAATCAAAAATGTGACATGGTATATGGAGAAAAGAAGAATCTCTTCGTCAATAATTGAAAGGAATGAAATACTTAAAAGAATTCGTTTTAATTGAAATGCACTGAACGTATAATATTGTTGTATCTAGATCTGGTAACCTATAGGTAGTGGTTTCTAGATGAGTGTTATTTGATATTATATTATTTTCTATTCCAACTTTAATTAATATTTCAATATTTAGTATCCAATATTCAATATCATTCATCGAATCATGGATTTTGTATACACTTCACCGATCTCTACATAAATGTATTTACACTTTATATCTCTTTGATTGTTCATCTGACTTTGGCTAATGTCGTCTTGAATGAAAGTCAAATAAAATTATTAATTTCTCCAGTGTAATAGTAATGAACTCGAAATCACAATTCATTTTTACGCTCGGATGGACAGCTATTCGAGCATCATTATTCGAGTTTTTTCGTCGAAATCGAGGGAATTTTTAAGAAGAAAGAGAAATTTTCTGCTAAAACGTTTAATTTTCAAAAGTCAAGTTCAAATACTCGTATCTTCCAGTAACAAAATAAAAGTTTTTTAATAGTTGTTTCGATATCTGAAACAAAATAAAATTCCCTTACAAATTTGATACATTTTCAGAAATAAAACTATTACAATAAAATGGAAGGGTGAAAATTGTTACACCAAAGAAGCAGTCTGCAATTTATCCGTGCATTAGCCTGTCCAGGTCTAGAGAATTGGTTAAATCTGAGGATGGAAAGTATTTACAAGTATTTTTTACTGTGCAAAGTCCTTTCCTGTCTTTTCTTGGTTTTTACAAATAAGGCTAAAGGATTTTAATATTTTTTCATCAAGAGCAAAAAAAAAAACTTCTAATATTTGAATTAAAAAACAAAAAGTAAAAGAAAAATTATAATAATAATATCCTTAAACTTCAGAAAAGAATGAAACTTTTTCATGCACCTGAATTGCCGTGAGCACTTCTTCAAATTTTTCTTCATCTGCATAAATACAGACAAACTCCCAGTTTTACAAGTTATTGGTAGCAAATGAAACTGAACGTTTCTTCTAACATGTCTTACTTTCCGAGGAAAGATTAAACATCTTCTAATTTTATTTTTAAAAAGAGAACGAAAGTTTTGCATTTTTTATCTCGTTTTGCGATACATGTTGAATATAGCTTCAAAATTCTCTCAATTTTTAGAATAAAAATGAAATTATCTGAATTTACCATTATTATTCTTGAAGAAAAATTTTGCTCAAATTTTTATTTCGTTTTCAGAAGCAAATAAAACGAAAAGCAAGTTAAGGGGATGGTGGCCAACACAGATGATCCGCGTGTTTAGAGAATCAGAAGGGGTATACAATAAATTATACAATGAGATGTGTCATAATCACTGAATATCTATCATTGCTCTGTCATATATTGACATCTTGTAGAAAAGTTATATTCGCGTGCTTTTCCCCTCTCAGTTTTATTTGAAATAAAGTGTATTTTTGACACCTCACACTGATTGTCCAACCCACTTTCAACTGATATTTGAGAAAAACAGGACATCATGTTATATTTGCCGGAAAAAGGGTTTTCCACCTGGATTGTAAAATATAAACCCATATGTGGCAGACGATGTACCATGACTCACAAAGAACCGACGCGACGAATTTAAAATAATATTGAGGCTAATGTTGTCACAATGCATAAAAGAATTTTCTGTTCTGACATTCTGAGGGTTGGCAGGTTGACACATATTTATCATCTGTACTTTAACGTAGATAAAACCTAAACATTTTATGAAGTGCTTAACACTGACATTCACTATGTTTATACAAATAAAGCAACATTCGGCAGGATAACGAAAGTATTCGTAAAAGATAAACCAATTAAGTTAATATATCAACGACTGCAACTATTTAAAAAGTTCATAAAGTTAACTGAGAACCGATTTTTTCAGAATATCAACGAAGTCTAAGGATTTCTATGCCTCAGTTTAACGATTTTGAGAAAGATGTTTAGAATCGTAATCTCTAACAAGTTATCTAGTGTAGGGAATTATGCAAAAAAGGTTTAACCAAGCAAACTATGTTCCCCGTCATTAGTATATTCAGAAAGGAAAGGGAGAAAAAGGAAAGAATGAGTGAGATCACTGATGGTTGCAAACATGTTTTTTTGGTTAAGTCTTTATGTATAATTTGTTCCACAAGATGACTTTGTAAGATATAATGTTTTTAAATATCAATCGTAAAAGCAGTTGAAAATCTCCATTTATTGAATTCGAAGGGTGACAATGTGTATATTTTCACTCAAGGATACAAAGGGACTCAAATAGCATGGTCTTATGCATTTTTAATTTTGTAAATGTTGAAATCAAAACGGTTGATCTTTTGAGACCTAATTCCGCGAAAGATTTAATTTCATTCAGATTTGCCTAACTTTCTAGACTATTTTTAAAGAGAACACCGATATGAGTTTGAATCTTTCTCACTACGGTCCGATTGATCATCCAACTTTGGCTAATGTCTTTTTAAATATAAGTCAAATTAAAATATTAGTATCTCCAGTTCAATAGTGATGAACTTGAAATCTCGAGCCATTTTTGCGTTCAGATGAATGATTATCCAAACATCAGCTCAAGAGTTTTTTCGTCAAAATCTATGACATTTTTAAGAAAAAAGAGAAAGTTTCTCCAAATACGTTAAATTTTCAAATTCAACTTCAAATATCTTTCAGAAATAAAAGTTTTTCAATTACTCTTTCGATATCTGAAATAAGGCAAAATCTTTCTCCAAAGATTCATTATTAGAAATAAAGCTGTTACAATGAAACCAACTTCAAAATGTGAACTTACAAAAGGACGTAAGAAAGTACGTATAAAAGGACATGCAAAAGGACATGCAAAAGGACGTACCAAAGGGCATCCCAAATTGGGATACAAAATGACGTGCTTTGGTGCGTCCTTTTATACGTGCTTTTGTATGCACTTTTGGACGTCCACTTTTTCAAGCGGGAATAGAAGGCTGAACATTTTTGCACCTAAAGATCAGTGCAATTTTTCAGTGCATAAGCCTGACCACGTCCAGCGAGATATTTATTCTTTAAACTTTAGGATAGGAAGTACAAGAATTCTAACTGACCAAAATTAAGCAGTTACAGTGTTGTTTTTTAAAATTTCAATATTACAACTTTAAACAATAAAAAACAATATAAAAAATCAGAAAGACCATAAGTTGAAATCTTAAGCACATAATGCTATTGAAACTCATCCTAATCTCCACATTAAGTTCCAACACTGACAATCGAATTTTTATGAATATTGACTAATTTCGCATCCTGTTTTTAATCCTCTTCGACTCCAAAATTGTAACTAACAACTAGATAATCGCCTGATGACGATAGTGGTCCGCTATCAAAACGTAGCGTTATAAATACTAATCTTATTAATAAAGTCTGGATGAGTCGTAAGGAATTGGAAATTTTTTTCGATTTTTCAATTCGAAATTTTATTAATTACTTCCCAGACGTAAAAAAAACGTGGAGCACATCCTTCCATATAATTTGTATTTGTAGTTAATACCTGTGAATAAAATGTAAAAAGTCCATTCTTAATATGTGAAAAATGTGATGAAATGCTACATTGGGTGAACTGAGGTTTAAGAAATTTCGTTAATAAGACGAAAGAATATTTCGTTAAAGATGTCAATTAGACTATGCTTAATTCTCTATTTATGTTTGATGAAACTTCAGAAGTTCGCTACTTATTTGTTTTGTCTGTCAGTTTATACATGAAATGTTTTCTAGCGAATTGCTAGCCAACATCTTTCTTAACACAATAACCTTTACTAACACCCGAGAAAATACGAAATGACTTTTCTTATGAAATTAAACGCAGAAAGGTTTCACAAAAGTGAAGAATAATTTATTCCGAGACGATTTTCGTTCATTAAGATAGCGAAAATGATATGTTAATTGCGTTGTTGTTCTGGAAATTAAAGGAGACTCAAGTAAAAGCTTCCCTTAAAGGAAAAAATGGTTTGAAATTACATTACTATTTTCCAACCCCATTCTACGTTGACAAGTCATTTCAAATTAAGCGCGGTATATACATATCCTAAACTTTAAAAAAAAAGTACTTCGTTGGAAATCTGATATTTAAGCTCTTTTATATGGGCAAATCCTAAAATATGAGAAAAAAGGGCCCAGGCAGTAGGTATTGTTGCATACATTAAAATACCTTATTGAAGTACAAACGTATATATATATATATATATATGTACTCACATGTACGTACCTTGTAGATCAACGCAAAAAGCGAAGGCCAATATCTCGTCCTGACCCAATATCGATAAAATGATTCCCTAACATCCTACAATACCAGTTTATAGAAGCTGCTATCTTCAAAATGCGAATTTCTTTTAGGTTAAGTTAAAGTTTATGTAAAATTGCCTACCTAAATTTATTCTAATATACTTTTCACGTTTTCAAGAGATTGTACCAAAAGTCGTAAAAGTTAATTTTTCTGCTACAAAATTTTTTTTCACACATACAATTATATATTCAGTTAGAATGTTCGTAAGAGATTTATGCTTTCATTCTGATCCATATAATTTATTTGTTGCCTTTCTAAGAATTTTTTGAGGAACTTTGAAAATAAGTTTCTAATAATAGGAATCAAGAAAAAAAGGAATTTGGGGTATATTTCGGCAAAACTACGAAAATTACTCTGGAAGAAATTTTACAAGATACAAAAAATGGATTGAATTGGAAATTTTGTTCCGCACTTATACAACCCAATATAATATTTGTTATGTCTTTTGCGGAAGTTAGCATATTTTCCCGTTAGATTATAAAACCAAAACAAAAGTGGTATGTAGGGGAAAGTTGCCCACAGCTAGTCAGAACGATTTAAACTTACATCGAACTTCTTTCTAAAACTAATCTAAAAAGTTAGACACATCTAAATGAGATTAAATCCTTCGCTGAATTAAGAATTAAAAAAAACCTGTTTTTCTTTGAACATTGACAAAAATTAACAATTTACAAGGCCATGCCGAATGCTGCCTTATTTGTATAAATATAGTGAATGCCAGTGTTAACAACTTTATAAAATGTTTATAGACATTATCTACGTTAAAGTCCAGATGAGACATACGTGCCAACCTGCCAACCCTCAGATTTTCAGAACAGAAAATTCTTGTATGCACTGTTACAACATTAGCCTCAATATTATTTTAAATTAGTCTCATCGATCCTCTGTGAGTCATGGTACATCGTCTGCTACATATGGGTTTATATTTTACAATAGGTGGAAAACCCTCTTTTCGGCAAATAGCATGAGAACAATGTCTTGCCTCCTGAAGGTAAGTATATGAGTTAAAACATTCTTGAAGGTAAATGATAGTCTATGACGTAATCAAAATTTGACCTTGTAATGTGAATTTTGTCCGCCTTCTTATTTTTTAACTAAATAAGTGAGCGTGTCGAAATTTTGGGAGACGGAAGAAAATATATGAGCTGACATCGGTTGGGTCCCTTGGAGTATTTATTTTGTTACCATCTCTGTCACTCTTACGGCATCAGCCCAAATATCGCTCCGCTAAACGCTCCTAGGGAAATAGAGTCAATTGTTGAGAATGAGAAGTGTCGGATATACTGGAACTTCATATTCTCGACAATTGTTTCTGTTGCGTTAAGGTGTCTACGATATCGCAGAGACGTCCTACGATCTGACGAAGTCTCTACGATATCGTAAAAACGTCCTATTATCTGACGATGTCGTGACGATATCGCAAAGACATCTTAACAGCATGGACACGGGATGTCGTAAAGATGTCGTAACGATATCATAAAGACTTCCTACGATCTGACGATGTCTTTACCATATCGTAAAGATACCTTAACGACATGAACATAAGATGTCGTAAAGTTGTCGTAAAGATGTAGTAAAAACTTCGTCAAATTTGTAGCTTACCAGGTTTTTGTACTGACAGCTTTTTATAAAAGCCTAATATTAAAAATAACAATCCCTACAAATAAAGTCTGAAAATCTATAGGATCTGTAAAAATATATTTTTTTACAGCACTTTCTTTTTAATTTTTTATAATTTTTTCTCATAAATGATGCAATTGTTTTTTTACTGAATTCTTCAACTTAACCTCAATTATACCTCATTGAAACAGCTTCACTGACAACTCATAAAAACGTTGATCGAAGCACAGGCTGAGTTCCTTCAGGACGCTGAATGTAGAATAGCGAATTAAAAAAGGATAGTATGAATCCTTCAATTCTGCTTGGTCCAAGGACACCAAATTACACCATGATGGAATCCAAAACGAAGATTGAAATTGGTGAACTTATTCATTATTTCAGTCACTGCAGCATTGGAAAATGATTTAATGTCTGTAAAATACATTTTGAATATCCTACCATCATCAAAGCTCAGCGAAATACTGCATCGTGGGTGCCTGGATATAAATTGTTCTTTTACAGCTGATGTGTCAACGTTAATAACTGTAAAATCTACAATAACTTGTATGGTAAATTATGCATTCAAATTATACGTAGTTGCAAACAATAGTTCATTTTGGGGTGCATACACTATTTCTAAAATTTATACAAAAAACACTGACTCTGAATTTATTGTATTTTCTGTTCACTTTTTGACAAACTGTATGTGATTGATATTGCCTCCAAAATACTCCATGGACAACTGATTCTCCTCACACATTTCTTCCACTTTTTGAAGATTTTCATCCTTTTGAAACACTTCCATCATTCTCTTGGGTAAAAACGCAACCTTCTCTACGTCTAGGTTTGCTTAGATTCTTAAAATTCACTCTTTTCAATTAAATTCAGATAGTTAACATTCGGACAATCACTCTCTCGAGTATTTCTTGATCTAGCTTCAATTAATTTCTTAACTTCTTGAATGCTGCGTAGATGAGTATTTATTTGACACTTCAGCACTTTTAGTTTTTCATAATTTAACATAACACACTAAGGATGAAACTGGACTCAGAAAAAATTAGTTGCAGATCTCCTTATATTCCGCCCACTCCTTTGTTAAGAGTGCCCAACGTATGACTTACGATTTGTGAAAGTTCTTAAAAAAAAAATGAGAGCCTAGCAGCCCAATGGGCACCAAATTTGACGACGTCTTTACGACATCGTTACGACATCTTTACAACAACTATACGACATCGTATGTCCATGTATTTAAGGTGTCCTTACGACATGGACATAGGATATCGTACAGTTGTCGTAAAGACGTCGGCAAATTTTATGACCACCAGGAGCCGTTTGTCGGCATAAAGCAAAGGAGGAGCCACATTAATAATGTAAAACAAATGACCGTATATGAGTGACGCATAGTTATGAAATGTTTAAACGTAATAAAATTAAAGACCGATCAACGTTAGACTTATGTTTCTTACCCAATTCTTGGAAGAAATATGACGTCAGCTTCCTATCGGCAAATATCAAAGGGAGGACCGATAATGAATTTAGTATTAAATACTGTATGAGAAATGATGTCAGAAGAGTGACGTATCGTTATGGAATGTGTAAACCATTCATTTGCTTATAAAGAAAAGGCTGCCAGTCGTATGCCTAACGTTTTCTTCATTACTATCATAATAATGATTTAATTTCTAAATGGTCGGTAATGTCGGTAAAGGGATCTGTATCTAGAACAAGCTTAGCGTCGATAATGTAGGTAAGGGGATCAGTACCTAGAGCAAGCTTAGTCTAGCATAGAGATCCTCAAGGGAGAGTTGAGACAGCTTACCCTTTATTACTATCAGCATAAAGATTTAATTTCTACATGGTCAGTAATATCATTAAGGGGATCTGTATGTATAACAAGCTTAGTCTAGCATGCAGATCCTCAAGGGAGAGTTGAAACAGCTTACACCCTCCACTGTGCTTTAGACGAACCGGAATCGGAAGTTGTCGTACAAGCGCTAAAATAAGAATTATAGTTATTTTGGCAAAAGGGTTTGAATTTTAGAAAAATCATGGAATTTACGTAAAACTTCCTGATTTTATGGATTTCTGATACATATTCAATATTATATTAAAAGTTTTTATCGTTTTGAGTCCGGATATTAATCGAATATGACGTTTATGTATTCCTGTATGTATTCCGATCCCGGTTCGTCTACCAATCACATTGTCTCAACTCTCCCTTGAGGGTCTCCAGTCTAACAGTGGGACTCTGATACCGTGTTGAAAGTCGAAAATTGAACGAACCTCTTTTTTCAACGTGTGGAGATAGAAATATAGGTTCTTCCGATTTTTGGCTACGAAACTGCATCGGAGTCCCACTGCTGAGTCTATCTACTAGTCTAGAATACGAATTTTCTACAAAATAGTTGAATTTCCAACAAAAAAGTTTATTCTCAATCGAAACAGATTAATTTTTAACCACAAAGATGCACTTCCAAAAAAAAGGTGAATTTCTACATAAAAAAATTAATTTTCAAATCAAAGTGACCAATTTTCAACTAGAGTTGGAATTTTATCCAAGAAAGAGTTTTCAGACAATAAAGAAAAAAAATATTCAACAAAAAACTTTAATCTTCTGAGTCAAAAACTGAGTCAAAAAAGACAAAAAATGTTAATCAAATTGGTATTGTAATCGTAAAAATTAATTTTTGACTCGATAAAATTTTTACTTCAAGGTATGGAATTAAATTAATTGCAAACATTAGAAAAATTCAAGAACGAGTAAAATAATACGATCATAAAATAATGAAAATTAATCAAGAGTAAACGAATAAATCGTGATGAATCTAATTGAGATAATTTCTTAATATTTCAGGATATATTGTACTGATAAAAGAGATTACTGAAATAAGAGAAATGGAGTAATGAATACGTCCTATGAAATAAATAATAAAAAAATAAAATAAATTGATCAAAAATTGTTTCAAGAAATAAAGTATTCATTTTCAATGGTTAGTATGACTAAAAAATGTCGGTTTCCAGAAATCTGACTTTTGTCTTATGTCATGTGGCTGGATGTGTCAAGTGACGCTTTGTCGTAAATGTTAAGTTCTCTAATAATCGCGATTTGTTTAATGTATTTTCAGTTATATAAGTATAATTATCTCGGAATATTATACGTGCACTGCAGCGCGCGAGAAGCATTGCATAGTCAATTCATTAGACACAAACATAAAGCAATATTACTATGATTGCAATTTTAAATTGTGCAGTTCAACCACTTAAACAGAAATTGAGTGGCAATGAATTTTAAATGTTCACTTTCCAACATTATTAAATTTTAAATAATTCAATTTTGAATACCTACTTCTTGCATGGTTAAAAATTTTAATTTTCAACGAAAAAAAAAAGAATTTTCAACACAATACATTAATTTTAATCCAAACAACTAGTAGAATTGTATACTCAAAAAGATAACTTTTTAACCAAAAATGGAATAGTTAAATTTTCAGTTTAAAAAATGAATTTTTAACAAAAAGAAAAACGATTTTTCAACAAAATAGTTCAATTTTCAACCATGAAGTAGAAAGCGCCTTGGAAGTTTGAAAAGCAACATTAAAAATATTCAGTTATTACTACTTTTTCGAAATTTTCCAATTCTTAATTCTTACATTCTGAAAGACTTGAATTTAAAATGTTAAAGACTACACTAAACCTTAAAATGGTCCACTATGAGGCTGTAAAATTCATTAATTTTCAGCTTCCAGGTCTTTGAAAGCATACAATTTTAAATTTGGTGGCGAGGCTTAAGCGTGTGGAACAAGGGGGTCAGCCGGTCCTCGGCCTGCATTTGCATAGATACGGACGAAAGGATTCCTATAAACGGACTCTCATAGTATGTATGATTCTAGTTGGTAGAAGGGTGAAAGAGCCTAACGGGCTTTCGGGACACCGGACGGCCTACCCGAGTAAACAGTCTGACTCCTGCTTGCGGGGCTCTGCAAGGGCGAAACTTTTATTTTCCCAGCTGCTCGTGGGATCAACATGCTTCACACAAATCAAAACAAAAACAAAAACTTGAAGAAAGAAGGAGGAAGGGAGGTGGCGGTGGGGCGAGAGAGGTTGAACCCGAATGGGTCTAACATGGGAGCAGTCAATGAGTCCCCCCAAAAAAGGAATGCATCAACGGTTCCTTGAAAATAAAACTGAGGAGGCAAGCGCAGCAGTCTAGTAGAGCGGCTGCTTGGGCTGGAACATAGGCCAATACAACGCCGATAACCAGCACTGAGGCCCAGACGAGAGCGAGGGACTTAGAAGACACCCCATGAGGAGTGGGGGGCTAAGCCTATGAAGAGGCACAAGACAGCCCAGCAGCCAGCGAATAGGGAGTCGTCGGGGGCTAGACTGACTGCTGCCCAGAGGACTATCCCACTGATAGTGGCGTTGGCGGATACGAGCTACCCGAACTCGCCGCTCACTGCGGAGAAGTTTGAGCTTTTCAGGGAGGCAACCTGGAGGGGTATCGAAAAATGTCCCCAGATCAATGACCGAGACAAGGCCCTGGGAAGGTGCGGACATCAAGGTAGGTGGAGTTGAATTGCTCCAAAGGATGGTGAGTGCTACAGCGTTGTTCCCAGGTAAGCTGGAAGCACCATCTGTGGTCCTTCGGCGGTTGGACGAGTTCAACATCTCACGAAGGACAGCGTCCTGGCGAATCGTCAGGAACGATCGGTCTCTGGGAGAAGATACAGAGGGAGGTTCCAAGCAGCTTTAGTTGTGTAAATTCCTGAGTCCGAGACGAGGGCTCTTGCGTTCCTGAACAACAGTCCCTTCGTCCACTTCGGGCAGGTCAACTCTAGGGTTGCCGGCTAGGGACAGGAGAAGCCTGTCAGGACTGAGTAAGATCGGATCCCGACTTAAATGACATGAAATGACATGGCATGGCTGTGAGGCACACAGGTATCTTACTAATCCAGGAACCTTGGTGTGTTCGAGATACCATAAGGGGGCTAGAGGGAGCTAGTTTTTTTTTAAAGGGACCCCAAGCCGTCTAAACCAAGGGCCTGCATACTGGCGAAGGCATTCAACGTTGTCCCGCTGCTAGAGCTATTTCCGAGAGACCTGTTAGTGAGAGCCACAGATCTTAGAGGAATTGGGAAGCTAGTCATGGAATCGGCCTACTATCTATATGACAGCGATACCAATCCACCAGAGGAGGTATGTGAACTGGTGGAATACTGCAAGGTAAGGGGTCTTCCTCTTCTACTAGGGTGCGATGCTAACTCCCAACATACTTTGTGGGGTAGCACGGACATCAACTCAAGAGATGATGATCTATTGGAATACCTTATCACTACTGATTTAGATATTCTCCACACGACGATTACCCATACGTTTTATAACTCAGCCAGGGAGGAAGACATCGACATAACTCTCTATTCCGGTAGTTTTAGAGACAATGTCAAGAAGTCGGTCAATTAGAGACACCGTCACTCTGGAGATGGCAGCCAAGATTTTCACGGAGGCCATCAAATCTACTTATGAAAGTAATTGTCGACCCACAAGAGTCCAGGAGTCTGGGGAAACACACTGTTGGAACGGGAAACTCGAAGAGCTTCGCAGGAAAACCAGAGAAATGTTTAGACGTACCAGTACTGGCAAAATGGATGAACTATGGACTTAATTTACGACGATGAGGCACGAATACAGGGATGCAATGTGGAAGTCGAAGCAAGAAAGCTGAACCAACCTTTGCACAGGGATCGATAAAGGAACAGAGGCAGCTAGACTGGACAAGCTGCTCTCTCGAAACCCGGATGCTATTCTCGGCATTTTAAAATTGCCCGACGGAGGATACTCAGTATCGGACAGGGACAGGGTAAGGTGGGCCTTGAATTCTTTTAGTCCTGTCAATTTTCCTGGTCCGGATGGCGTATACCCAGTCTTCCTACAGAAGGCCAGAAAAATCATCATAGGGCCGCTTGTGAGACTTGCTAGGGCTAGTCTGACTTGTGGATGTATATATATATATATATATATATGTATATATTCGCAACAAGGTCTTTTCAAGTAGACAGCTTCACAAGGAGCACCACGCCTATAGGGCAAGTCACTCGATCAAGACGGCCCTAAGCGGAGCAGTGAACATAATCGAAGGACAACTGAAGCAGAAAGGCTTTGCGATTGGAACCTTTATGGATATGGAAGGAGCCTTTAACTACACGTCTGGAGAGGTGTTCAGGGCGGCCATGATTTTACATGGTGTGCTAACTGCAGTCGTGGAATGAACCTGCCACATGTTGGCCAATAGGAACCTAACGACGACTAAGGATGATACCACTATATGTGTAACCGTTGACTCGGGATGTCCGCAGGGAGGCGTTTTATCGCCTCTGCTGTGATGTTTCGTAGGGGGAAAACTGCATCATCTACTAACGAGTCAGGGCTACCACGTTATGGGCTACTCGGACGATATACTGGTCTTCGTGCGTGACCGGCATCTGGATGGACTCTTCGGGTAATGCAGCAAGCACTGGAGATAGTGCATTTCTGGTGCAAGAAAACTGAATTATCGGTCAATTCAAATAAGACAAACACAGTTGTATTCGCTAGACGGTACATGCAAGGAACCACGAGTTCACTGAAATTGAGACAACAACGACTGGAAATCAAAGAAAAAGCTATATATCTACGAGTTATCCTAGATAAGCTGCAATTTTAAAAAAATGAAATTTGAAAAGGATATACTTCCGAAAAGGTCACCCAAGAATATTAACTTGATACTTGGTCTAGGGGTTCCTTTTAGACCCTAGTGGAATGCCCTAAAAGGATTTTTGGCGCAGATCGATATAAATATTTTATATTTATACTTTCTTTCTAAAATTAATATTTTTCGAGAAAAATGACAAAAACTGGTCTGCCTTTGGAAAAGGGGTTCGGCGTGAGTAGGTGGAGAGAGTGTATTTCACATTCACTCACGCCGAACCCCTTTTCCAACGGCCAAAAAAAACCACGCGTCCTAATCTCAAGCATTTTAAATGGCCTACACCCCCTCCCACCACTCATGCCGACCCTTTTTCCAACGCCACCTTTTCCAAAAAACATCTAAAAATTCATTTTTGTCATTTTTTTTTAAAATATCAATTTTAGAAGAAAAAAAAGTATAAATATATAAAACATTTATTTCGACGAGATCTACAACCTTTGTAAACAACATTTTTTTCGTAATCAATCTTTTTCGAGATTTTGAAAAAAAACTAATTTTTTCAAAAATTCAAAATGATTAATAACTTAATTTATATTGATCTGCGCCAAACATCCTTTTAGTGCGTTCAACTAGGGTCTAAAAGGAACCCCTAGGCCAAGTATCAAGTCAATGTTCTTGGGTTGCTTGGTATTTGCCATAATCTTTGCGTTTTTGGTGTCAATTTTTTATCAAAAAAATTAACATTAGCAAATTTATTTCTTGAGGCTTTTAGTTCAAAATATCGAGTGCTTACAATATTGTTTTAATGTAAATTCAAAACAATAAATTTTCAGACATTACAGTTTAAAATTAATTATATGATTAAGCATTGGTTTTAATGACGTTTTTCAACTATAAAACACAATTATTTTCAAAGGATGTAGTTTTTCAAAAGTTGAGAAAGAAAACAAACCAATTTTCTATGTTTCGATATAAAATTAATACGTTTTAAATGTTTTAAATTCCAAGATGTTTGATTTTAAACGATTCCACTTGAAATAATTGAATATTGAAAGTTTCAAGCTAAAAGCTGATTAAGTAAGATATAAAATTGTTCAATTTATAGTTTTGATATATTTAAAAATAGGGAAGTCATATAACTTTTATGATATTAGAAATGATTATGATTTTTTATGTAATAAACTGAAAAGTTTAGACTCCACTCATGCTTAAAATTAAAAAATTGTAATTGTAATAGATTTGAGCAATATCGTTATTTTTACGAAATCCACTGAAACTAAGATTAGAAATCAAAAAGTTTAAAGGCTTCTTGTTTATTTCAAAAATATTAGTTTCCAGTTATTAATTTCATTTTGTTGTACGATTATTTCGAAGATTCAAAATTGATGCCAAAGAACTTCATATATACTATCAATTGAATACGATTTCATTTTACACTTATGTGTTTCTAAACTTTAATTAATCAAACGAACCAGCTTAAAAAACAGGAATTAAAACAAAAGCATCTCTACAAATCAACATCATGTTGTGCACAGAGAAAACTTCATACTGCGAACACTTATCGATTATTTTTATTAACTAGCAACATTATAAGCGCGCTACAGCGCGCGCGGAACATTGCATTGCCAATTAATTATATAAAAATATAAAACAAGATTATTATGATTCTAATTCTAAATTGTATAGTCTATTCACATCAAAAATCTTATCAGATAGGAAATTTATAATAATTGAATTTTGAATGCCTAGTTCTCGCATGGTTTCTTTGAGGCAAATTTTTTTTAATTTTCTTCACAGAATAATTTGGAACAAGGCTTGAAAAATTGGAAAGCTACTTTAAAAATATTCAGTTTCCGATGCTCTTTCGGGCATTCAAAAATTTGCAGGATTCAAAATTGAATTTATTATATAGCGAAATAGTTACATTTTGAATATATGTATCAGTATTTAATTATTAATTTTGAATGTTTCATTTTGACATTTTTAATTATGATATTGTGTTTTAAATATTCTCTTAAAACTAATTGTTGAAAATAAAAAATCATTTTAATTTTCCTAGAAATCTTAATAAATTGCTTCCATTCTTTTGATTTTTTTTTTAATGTTTGAAAGACTTCTAAATTTTTTGTTCGAAATCGTCGAAAATCTACATTTTGTTTTGCATTTTTTGAAATCTTTTCAAGTTTTCAATTATTTTTTAAGCTTTTCAAAACTTTTAAATATCTCTCAAACTTCACTGTAAAAATAGAAAAATTGTACCAGTTAGAATAGTAAAATTACCAACAAAAAATTGGTGCAATTTTACTACTCTGATTATGGGGTGAATACCACTTGCATGTTAGAAGTTCCAACCAATCATTCCTTCCCGCTACCTACGCGCCTGCTTGAATCTTTCCCCAAATTGTTTGCGGAGGGATAACTTCTATCTTGGAGGAATTGGATGACGCCTCTTTCAAGCTACAGTTCTCTCACAGAGCATACCCTTGAAGAGCGCATTTGAAGGCTCACTTTCGGCTCGCTCGGGATTTACTCTCAGTCCCTGCCATTTTCTTATTGTGACATATTCGAATAATTCATTTTTTCTGTTTGAATAGAAGTATGTCAGAGATCTTTGTATGTCTACAGATCAAACATTTTATAACTTATAACGATGTTCAAATGAAGCATTTTTGCGTTCTTAAGGGACACTCATATTGAAAAAATAATCACCGATACTTTAAGGAATTGATTTTGATAATTTGAAGAGATTTCAAAGAAGTTTAAAGACCATAGGGTATTTTTTTATATCCAAGGAATTTTCAAGAGCTTTAAACAATTGCAAGGAATTTCAAAAGATTTAAAAGAATTTGAAATATTTTGAAATATTTTGAGGTATTATAAAAGATTTTAAGAAGTTTTTAATTGATTTCACTAATTTAATAGGATTTCAGAGGATCTAAAAAATCTCAATTGATTTTTAAATATTTGAAATTAATATATATTGTAGGAAAATGTTTGAAAGAATTTTAGAAGATTCCAAGGAATTTGTTATATCTTTTAATAATTTGAAGAAATTTTAAATGATTGTGCATATTTTAGGGCATTTGAAAAGAATCCAAGGCATTTAAAAGAGAGGTCAATAATTTCAATGAATGTCAAAATATTTTAAAGGGTTTGAAATATTTTAGGATATTTTAACAGATTTGAAGGAATTTTCAACTGATTTTAGTAATTTAATTGATTCAAAAGGATTTGAAATATTTTAGAGTATTTAAAAAAATTACAAGGTATTTTCGAAAGCTTCAAAAAGTTTCGAGTGATTTTAAAATATTTGAAATAAATCTTTAAAAAATTTAAAAGGATTGCAAGGAATTTTCAAGAGTTCTAAAAAGTTTAAAGTGATTTTAAATAACTTGAAATATTTTAGGGAATTTCGCAGTTATTTGTTTCAACAGTTTCAATGGATTTTAATGGATTAGGATAGTTTTAGATAATTTCAAAAGAATGCAAGGCATTTTCAAAAGATTTACATAATTCAAAGGAGTTTACAAAAATTTTAGAGGATTTGAAAACTTTTAGAGTATTTCAAAATATTCTGAGGAATTTTCAATTGATTTCAGTAATTTAATTTATTTTAAAGATTTCAAAGAACTTGAAAGATTTTAAGGAATTTTTTAATATTCGAAAGAATTTTGTATTTATTTCAATAATTTAAAGAAATTTCAAAGGATTGGAAATATTATAAGATTTTTTGGAAGAATCTAAGGTATTTTCTAAATATTCAAATAAATTCAATAAATTTCAAAAGATTCTGAAGGATTGGAAATTTTTTAGGGTATTTTAACAGATTCTAAGGAATTTTCAATTCATTTCAGTAATTTAATTGGATTTCAGAGGATCAGAAAAAAGATCAAGTGATTTTAAAAGATTTCAATTGAATATATATTTTAGGAAAATGTTTTTAAAAATTTCAGAAGATTCCAAGGAATTTGGCTTATTTTATTAGTTTGATGAAATTTTGAAGGATTGGGCATATTGTAGTGTATCTTAAAAGAATCTAAGGCATTCTAAAGAGATGTCAATAATTTTAAGGAATTTTAAAAGATTTTAAAGAGCTTAAACTATTTAAGGGAATTTTGAAGTATTTCAAAGAATTTTGTGTTTATTTCAATAATTTCAACAAATTTTCAAAAATTAGGAATATTTTAGTGTATGTCAAAAGAATTTAAGGTATTTTAAAGAGATTTCAACAATTTGAAGGAATTTAAACAAATGTAGAGGATTTGAAAAGTTTTAGAGTTTTATTTAAGATTCCAAGGAGTTTTCATTTGATTTCAGAGGATTTGAACTATTTTTGAGTATTTTAGACGATTCCAAGGTATTTTCGAAAGTTTTAAAATGTTTAAAGTGATTTTAAAAGTTTTAAAAGATTTGAAATATTTGATGACTCCAATGAATTTTGTTTATTTGAATGATTTGAAGGAATTTCAAAGGATTTTCAATATTTTTATATGTTTTCAAAATTTTAATTTTATTTTAAAGAGATTAAAAAAATTTCAAGAATCCAAGAACTTTTCAATTGATTTCAGTAATTGATTTCAAGGAATTTTTGAAAATTTGTGAGTTTTTTTTTTAATTTCGAGGCATTTAAAAAAAAAATCAAGTTTCGAGCAATTTGAAATAAGTTTTAAGGATTTACAAACTTTTAAATTATTCTAAAAGATTCCAAGGAGCTTTCAATTGATTTCAGTAATTTAATTGATTTGAGAGGATTTGAAATATTTTGGAGCATTTTATACGATTCCAAGGCATTTTCGAAAGCTATGAAAAGTTTCAACTTTCAAGTAATTTAAACATATTTCAAATAAATATGTAAGGAATTTGAAACCACTCCAAGGCATTTCTAAGAGATTTCAATAATTTAAAGGAATTTTAAGAAATTGTAAAAGATTTGAGAACTTTTGGAGTATCTTAAAAGATGCCAAAACAATTTCAAATGTTTCAAGTGATTTTTAAAGAATCGAAGGATTTTCTTTATTTCAATAATTTGAAAGAATACCAAAGGATTGGAAATATTTTAGGGTGTTTTTAAAAATTACAAGGGATTTTGAAGAGCTTAAAAAATTCCAGGAGTTCCAAAATATTTTGCAGGATTTTAAATATCTTAGGGTATTTTGAAAGATCCTAAGAATGTTTAAATTCTCAGAAATTTTCAAAAGTTTTAAAATGTTTCAGTTCATTTCAAAAAATTTCAAAGGATTTAAAAACGACAAGAGTATTTCAAAAGAGTAAACGTAATATTTAATTGGGATCAGAGGATTTAAAAAGATTTTAAAGCATTTTCGAGAGATTTTAACACATTTGCATAGGGTATTGCATCAAAGAGTTTCCTAAAATTTTGAAAATATAGATCGTTTTTATAGGACCTATGCCAGGTTTTATGGTATATTAAACGATTTCAAGGAATTTTCGATCGATTTCGGTAACCTGATAGAATTTCAAATGATTGAAAATATTTCAGGGTACTGCAGAAGATTCCGAAGCACATTCAAGAGATTTACAAATTTTAAGACATTCCAGAAAATTTTCAAGCTGTTGAAATATCTTAGGGTATTTTTAAAAGCTTTCAGTAATTTCGAATGATTCAATTCTTTCTCCTTTTCCTTTTGCTATTTATCTGTCTCTAATGAGACGAAAAAGTGGTAGTTTGGAAATCTAATTTTGATTTGTGACATTTTAAAAGGTCTCTTTAAAAAGATTAAAATTTTTTTTTAGGAATTTCCAAGGATTTGACTGATTTTAAGGTATTTGAAAAATTTGCAAAGGATATTAAAAAGTTTCCTGGAATTTTGGAAAATATAGCACGATTTTGTAGGGCCTATTATAATATCTCGAAAAATCCTAAGTGATTTTATAGGACTTCCGAGGATTTCAATGATTTTGAGGAATTGCGAAAGCTCACAAGGTATTTTTATAAATTTTCCAGGATTTCAGGTAATATCAACAGATTTCATGTCATTTCAAGGGATATTATAATATTTCAATAGATTTCTAAGAATTTATTCACAAGAATTCATGGATTTGGTATGATTTCAAAAAGATTTTCAAATATTTCAAGGTATCATCAAAGATTTTAGGATATCTTACAACATTCCAAGGAATTTTAAATTACCTCAAAGAATTTGAAATATTTGAGGTATTTTTGAAAACCAAGGCAATTTCTAAGAACTTCAATAAATTTCGAGGCATTTCAAAAGACAAAAAAAGATTTGGAATATCGGAGGGTATTTTTAAAAATTTCAAGAAATTTTCAAGAACTTTACAAAGTTTCAAGTGATTTCAAGAGTTTCAAAGAATTTGAAATATTTTAGGGAATTTTAACATATTAAAAAGTAATTTATAACTAAAATTTTGAATTATTATGATTTTTTTCATTAATTTATTATTCCATTATATTTTAAATGACTACAAGATATTTTATAAAATTTGCGAGGATTTCTCTGTTTTTGAAGGATTTTAAAAACTCTCAAGGTTTTCGAATAAACTTCATTCCCATATTTCTTATTTTTCCTAAATTTCTTAAATTTTATTTATTAAATTCAAATTTATATACTCATATACATGTTATATCGAACAAATGAAAACTTATTTCAGAAATAACATTTCTTTGAATTTATAAAATAAAAAAATTTAGTACGGCAATATAATTTACAAATAAGTTAAGTGTTGAACAAATTTGAGAGCCAATTATAATAAATTGAATTATAATTATATTCACAATTTTTGGAAATGATAATGATGGCAGAATTTACCTACAAATGGAATATGAGAAATCCATTATGTACTCCTTTAACAGAGAAAAAAAATGAAAAGGAGCTTCTTATTGGAGGCTACATACATCATCATGCGCTGTCTTCTAATTATATTACACGGATATTTTGCAACATTTAATAAATATGAATAACATAGACAAAAGATGTATATCCTCAACCAATAAGAGAAATTCTTAACCAAAAAGATGAATTTTCTACCATGATTATTAATTTCCTACCAAAAAATACGAATTTTCAATGAAATAGTTACACTTTTAACCAAAGTCATGAATTTTCAACTAAAATGATAAATCTGAAATAAAATACAATCAATTAAAAAAACAATAGTTCTTTTTATGAACAATTAAATAAATTTTTAATTGAAACAATGAATTTTCTACCATGAAGATTACTTTTCTACCAATAAAGATAATTTTTCAACAATATTCATGAATTTTCAACAAAATACTTACATTTTCAATCCAAGAGATGAATTTTTAACAAAATAGTTCAACTTTCACCCAAGGAGTGGATTTAAAAAAAAAAATACCAATTTTCGCCAAAATAGTGGAATCCTAAACCAAAACAGATAAATTTTCAACAAAATAGTTGCAATTTAATGAAAAAAGATTAACTTTCCACCAAAAGAGATGAATTTTCAAACATCTTTTTCACGGACTTAAATTATTCCCAAAATTTCTTAAAATCTCTAACAATTGAAAAAAAAAAAATCTTAAAATTTTCAAGATTTCTCTCGAGATTTTACAAAATCTATCGAAGTTTTTTTGAAATATTTTGAAATTCATTTTTCAAAATAAAACTTCGTTGAAAATTTTTTCAAAAATCTTAGGAAAAGTTGGTGATCTTCTTGAAACCTCTCAAAATTCTTGAAAAGCTTCGAAATTTTTTGTCGATTATTTCAAAAACATATATTTTGTTTTCAATTTTTTGAAATCTTTTCCAAATCTAAATGTCTTTTGAAATGATTCGAATTTATTCTAATTTTGTTTAATTTTTCTGAATTCTGAAAAATTACCTCACAAATTTCAGTTTTGGAAATCTTTTAAAATGATTAAAAATCATTTATTATTTCTCTAAGAGAAACAAACCAATTTTTCTGGGAGTGTGAAGAATTTTTTAGAACTTCGAAACATATGTCGTTATTTCATAGAACGTGCAAGGTTTCAATATATTGTAAAATATTTAAACAAATTTTATGTGATTTCCGAAGATTTGAGTGATTTGAATGGATTTTAAAAGCTTTTAAGGTATTTTGATAAATATTTACAGGATTTAAGAAAATTTTATCAAATTTCATACAATTTCACGGGATTTTGAAATATTTTAATGTACCTTAAGGAATTCATTCGCAAGAAGTGAGGGATTTTCTTGGTTCCCACAAATTTTTACAGATTTTCAAATATGTTTTGCAATTAATTTGAATTCATTTCAAATTCACCTTGAATTATTCCTAATTAATTCATCATTCTTTTATTACCCCTATCGAATTTTGTTAATTTACCTGAACTCTTTTAGATTAAGTCAATAATTTTGTTCAGTTGAATGGATATATTTCTGAGTTTTCAGTTTGTGTTTAACTCATCTTGAAGTGTTTTAAGCTCATTTTGAATTCTTCAAAATTCAATAAAATTCTTTTGAATTCCCTTGTATTTTTTCAAAGTCATTTTGAACTTACTAAAGTCAAATAAATTTTCTAGAGTGCTAATTTTTTTTCAATTCATTTCCATTTTTTTAATTTTAACTTTAATCGTTTGAAGTTTCATGAATCTAATTTTTCGGAATGCTTTGAAACCCAAAAGAACATTAGTCACACTATTCATGCACATATTTACTTCAAGTCACTTCGTGGATTAGCAATGAGTCTTGCTGCAAAAAACGTCGAATTAAAAATTATTGGTTTGCACTCACGAGATATTCTCTGGAAATTTGATTTTCGAAAACTTCGCATTCAAAATACAATACTTTTGAATAATTTTCAATTCGCCGTTTTTTGTAAAGCAATTTCTCTGCTTTTCTCGGTTTAAATAGGTCACTTTTTTCAAATAAATTAGGCTGTGGCCGCCCTTAGAATAATGAAGAACAAATTCAGGCCTCGGGCTCACGACACTATTGACGCCATTTGACACGTTTTTGCAAGCGATGACGTTATTTTAATACTATTATGAAAAAAATACAATAAAGACACTATTGTCAAATCAAAAACACAAATTTATCAATTAAGATAGATTTTTTAAAAATAAAAAACATGTTATAAAAAAAGTTGAATTTCAAAGCCAAAAACATAAACATTCAACAGAACTGTTGAATGTTCAACTAAATATCCAAATTTTCACTCAAAAAGAAGAATTTTCAAATCAGAAGATTAATTTTTTATCAGAAAAGAAGAATTTTGAATAAAATATGTACATGAGTTTTAAACCGAATATTCGTATATCCATGTACTTTGAACAATGGATGTGATGTTAGTGCGAGGAAATTTTTAAGCCAGAAAGGACATTTTTAAGCCAGAAAGATTAATTCTTTACCTAAAGCAAAAAAAAAAAAAAAAACGGTGGATGGAAAAAAGTGGCCAAAATTAGGACTCGTGTTTCATGAAAGCCCCCTAAGTCCGGCGACAGAAACGAAATACTTTGTGCAACGTTTTTGAATTATTACTTATCTGAAATATGTGGATCCAAAAAATAAAATATATTCTTTATACTTTCAATCATTTGATGAGAAATATTTTACATACATTTTTTGTCTTTAGAAAGAATCCATGTGAAGTTCGACATGTTCTACAAGTACAGTCGCAGAATATATCAGGGAGATCGTTTTTTTTAAGTAAATGCAAAACGTTGGAAAAAAATTATTCTAAAATGATCAAAAACAGATTTTTGCAGAAGAAAGAAAATTATATTTTTTGTTAAATTTAGAGTATAAAAGGCAATACTTGCCGAGCAAATAGACAACTTGAAAATTTGTTATCATATTTCTTAAGAACTGAAAGATTGGTAATTACTGGCATTGTTCATTATTCTACGTACATCATCCTGTGGTGCCTTCTAATTATTTGTACAAATATTTTGTAACAATAATTAAATAGAAATAACATAGAAAAAATAAGTATTTGGTTTATTCTTTTTCATAAAAAACATCAAAAGGCGCGCGCCTTGGCACACGCAAAACTACTAGTATGTATATATGCATAGGGGTTTTAAAAAAAGGCCGAATCCTAAACTTGCATTTTTTATTTTTTCGTTGCGTCTGAGTTAAACGTGAATCACGAGAAAGGAGAAATAAAATAAGAAAATGCCGCTCATCAAAATAATTTTAAATGTTGTTCAGATATTTTCATTTCGTTATTTATATTTAAGGAGGTATACGAAGAAAATTGTTATAAAGAAGCATTCATAATCTATTCCACTTACTTGATTCTCTGTATTACGAATCTGAATCATTTCCAGATTTTTGGGAAGCGATTCATGCAAACATTTAAAATGACTTTTTTTCAATATTAGTTTGTATAATTTTGTCTAAGAAAATAAAACAAATTTAAATGTATTAGATATCTCTCAGTAAAACAAAAATTACGCGTCAAGTCAAAAAGTGGTTAATAACAAATTTGTAGATCTTTTCCGGGAGCATAATTTCTGTATCTTTATCTTTTTTCTATATCTTGCATAATTTGACCACAAAATGGAATTTTTGATTTGTAGTCATTTTTGGTGCAATCAAAATTTGAATCTTCGATTTTTCGAAAAAATTGAAAAAGTTGTTAAGATACTGTTGTAGGACTTTCAAGAAGCAACGATTTTCATTTTTGTTTTTTTTTTATTTCGAAAATGCTGTAATTCTGATGATTTGCTTTTTATCGAAAGAAATTTCACAGACAAATAGTTCGAAATTGTGAGTACTGCAAATGGCTGTACACTGAATTTATAATTTTTAAAAATGCTCTAAAAATTTAGATGCTCTAACTTTTGGAATTTTTATATTAAATAACTGGCTCACAAACTTGTTTTTTCTTCAGGCAATAAGAAAGTGGGCTACAGACTACAGAGTACAAGCAGACTACAGGGAGACTACAGACAGACACCTTCGCAAAAATCGCTTTTTTCTGAATAAGGTGGTTTCAAAACGTAGAGAATTAATGCAAACCCACAAAGTCAAATTTTACATCTAACCAATACCTTCTAATTAGGATGAGAATGTAGATAGATTATACAGGTGGAGGAATATTCTCAGAATAACACTAAATCCTTAATACATAGAGCAGCACTAGCACTAGATTTAAACATACAAACATTGACATTTTTTGGACATTAACATTTTTTAGACATTATTAATTTTTGTTCGTTAAGTTGTTAGTTTTTAGGTATTTTTTACCAGATTTGAAGTTTTTAATAATTATAAATTTCAATAATAAACAGATTTCTTCAAGTGAATAAATAAATTTTAAAGAACAAGAAAAAAATCGGCCTTAACCCGGATTTGAACATAGTGTCAGAGATTCGAAATAAACTAAAATTTTCTATACAATTGATGAAATGAAATTTGAACAAAGTGGTTAAACTTTTGGGCGTGTATTCGAATTTTTAATCAAAAGGATTAATTAGCTAACAGAAAAGGAGAATGTAAAACAAAATATATACATTTAGAACAAAATTGTTAAAATTTCAACTGAAAATGAATGACTTTCAACCTAACACGTGTATCTTCGATTAATAAAATTAATGTTTGACAAAGTATTACAACTTTAACCGCAAAAAAATTCGATTTTCTCACATATGTCGAAAAAGTCACCCGATGCTACCCCGCCACCGTTTCTCAACGATTTTTCTTTTCAATATTTTTGCCTAAAGCGCACAGTTTTCTTTAAAAAAATCAATTTTTTATGTTTCAACAAGATTTCGACTAAAATGAAGTCTACAGTGACTTTATTTTAAAAGTAAACTAAGGTACACATCTTTTTAAGTCTTATGTGGTACAGTAGGTTATTTTCCTCTACTCACACTTATTACGTACATCAGTAGGTGATGAAGTATTGAGATGTAAGCAAGAATATAAAAATCCCCAGGGATATATTGATTCTGTTCACAGTAAAAATCACTTCAATAATTGTTATACTAAACCCTTTGCAATTTGTCATAAGGGAGAGTCATTTGAAGAGGAGGCATTTCAGGTAAACACAAAATATAATTCGTGATCTAGTACAAATACAACATTTTTAATTTTCCAGTCGAGTTCCATATGTAGCTAAATATTCATCAATTTGATGCAAAATCAAATTTCTCTCAATTTTGCGAAATCCTGAAATTCTTTGAATTTCTTTAAAACATGAATCAGGGAATATCGAAATAATATATTTCAGTTGAATTGATTTAAATTTAAGTTCATAAATTTCAATCCTACTGAAAAGGTTAGCTGAGATCCTCATAAAGATTTTCAATTTTTCGATATATGACATGATTAAAAAGATAAAGAAAAAAGATTTTGAAATATTTTTCTTTACAGTTTGCGAAAAGTGCTATAATTAATATATTATTGCATTCGAAAAAGAAGAACAGGAATGCCATGCTCGAGCTAGAAAATGCATTGCAGATCACCTTGAAGTGTTGTTTGGTGTAGGAAATGGATACGTACATGAACGACTGTGATTGTATTGCGACCAAATAAACAATGTGAACAAAATTCAGTTACTAAAATTAACCTGCTGTTAATTATTTTCAATCCAAGAGGTCCATTTTCAACAAAAAACATTTAATTGCAAGCAAAAGCAGCGATTTTCAACATAATTTATCGATTTTCAAATAAAATACACATTTTTAACCAAAAACAGAATAGATAACTTTCAGTTGAAAAAATTGATCTTTAACTAACAAAAAAAGAATTTTAAACAAAATAATCTAATTTTTGAACCAATAATTAAATTTCTATTCTTAAAAATGAATTTTCAACCAAAAAGAATAAGTTTATACGATTTTTTTGAAAGAATGATAACACATCCACACGACAAGAAGAATTATTCTGAACTGGGGGTGATACCATGTTTATTGTATATTTTTGGGGTCACTGAAACCGAATCCGGAGTCCGTTCTACCTCATCATGTCAGGTTTTGACATAAACATAAAAAGATCTTATAACCCAAGCCCAATTAACCCGTTATACCTAATAAATTTAACCTCATAATCTCTCAACCCCATAATCATTCCACTCCTTCACCTCTTGACTCCATGACCTCTTTAACCATTAACTTAAATTTCCAATAACCACATAACCTTAGAAATGATAAATAACGAATAATAAATGACAGGTAAGCAGAATTATAGTCATTCTCTCTTTTTGAACTAAAACGGGCCAATTCGGCTCGGATTATGATATTTTTTAAGTTTATGTGACAAACCTGACATGATGGGGTAAAATTAAATTCGGTTTCAGCGACCCCAAAAACATATAGTAAAAATGGTCTGACCCCCAGGCCACAAAATTATTATTTTTTTGTGTGGCTGTGTTATTATGTTATTAAACCATAATCCATTATATTAGGATATTATTCTTCAGATGAAAAGAAATTACTGCAGAAAAATATTGTCTTTGTTCCAAACTGCGATCTAAGTGTATTTGTTTATAACAATTGTTTCTGAAAGACAAAGATTTTAAGAAGATATGATTTTTCGGGTGAAAAGAAATAAAATCTTGCAGTAAATGATGCTTTTTTAAATATCTATGCCGAATTTATTTTATCCGACAATCAGAAAACTATTTAGCTTTAAATTCGAAGAGCTTACCAGCAAGTTCATCATTCCATGAAAAAAATTGACCTTCAATATAATAAAGGTAGAAAATAAATAATATTTTTTTTCGAATTACTACCTGTAGAAGACACTTTTTGGATGAATATTGAATGAGTTACAAGTCTCTCAAATCTATGCTACTCACAGAAAATTCAAATATCTAACCTTTTCCTCTTCGTGAATGTTTTTCTAAATGGAAAAATTTGTTTCGATGAGTTTTCATAAAAAATAATTATTTGCTCTAATCGAAAAAATTTATGATCACATTTTTCAAACACCAAATAAAGCTCTCTGCTTTCAAATCTGAGAAAGTAATCTGATAACCGTTAAGTCTCATATTATCAACTTCGCAGAAATTTTCGTTTCGATAATGAATAATTTTTCTGATTTCATAGAAATGACGCAAAATTATTTATATCTCTGGTCCAGACGTAATCGAGCAAAACATTTTCAATGTCAAAAATGTCTATACAATTGTACCGAAACCCGATAATAAATCAATGACGATCTTGCCGTTGATTTTTCAGTCAGGATTCTTAATTTGAGATGACTTTCCTACCGAGATTAATTTTTAATCAAAAAATATCAATTTGGAACAAAGTGTATCGTTATTCCTAAATTCGGTATAATTATTAAAATATTTTTCATTAGCTTGGCTTATGAAAAATAGATTAAATTACTATTTAAATTTTAAATTAAAAAATATATATTTGTTACCAAAATTAGAGTAGGTAAATTTATAGTTAAAAGTTAAAATTTCAAAAAATATGAAATGAACGAATTTTCAAGAAAATAGATTGAATATTCAGTAAAAAAATGAGTTTTCAACTATATACTTAAATTTTTGACTATAAAAAGACTAACTTTTAATTTAAAATTCAATACCTTAGTTTTCAGTTGAAAATCTATATTCAATAATAAGAAAATAATTTTCAAGAAAAACGTTCAATTCACAACCGAAGAACTGAATCTTACACGAGAATAATAAGTTTTCAAACAAAAAATGTGAAATGTTCAACGAAAAAAAGAATTCAGGAAAATAGTTTAATTTTCTACGAAAACTGTTGAATTAGCAACTCAAAAAGAAAAGAATTTCTAACCAATATTAAAATTTATACCAGAAGAATAAAATTTTAACTGAACTGTGAAGTTTTCAATAAAATAATGAATTCGAAACCAGCTATTTGATTTCTAAACTATAAAAGATAATTCTTTAACCACAAAAATGAATTCTTAACCGTAAAGTTGAATTTTCAGTCCACAAAAAAATCAGACGAAGAGTTCAATTTTTAACCAAGAAGATTTAATTTCCATATAAAAGACGATTTTTCAACCAAATAATACATAATATCTGAGTACAAAAAATTTTTATTCGGAAAATAGAATCTTTAAGAAAATGATTCAAATTTTTAATCAAAAATGAATGTTGAACTAAAATGCTCATTCTTCAACCAAAAAATGAGTTTCTAACCAAATCATTCAATTTTGATCTGAAAGAATGAATTTTTAACCAAGGACATCAATTTCCAACAAAAAATAAGGGGAAGGTGAATTTCCTAATGAATGAATCATACAAAAATTAATTTTTCACAGAATAGGATATTTTTAACTAAAAAATTGCATGTTTACCCAAAAAAAAAAAAAAATCTACCGATAGAGATGGATTTCCAAACGAGAAGATAAATTTTCAACAAATGAGTGAAATTTTCAACTATAAAGATCGATTTTCACTAAAAAATTTTCAGGTAAAAAAATGAATAAGCTTGTAAATAAGAGACAATTCTTTTATAAAACATAGGATCTTTCAACCATTCATTTTCCACAAAATGAAAAAAAAAAATTTTTATATACTAAATTAAAGTTCACAGATATTTCTATGATTAGTTCATAGTTATACGTAAAGCGTCAATTTTAGTATTTGAAGATTGTCCATAGATGTAAGATATCAATATTTTATACATTAATGCCTAACATATATTTTCCGTTGCAAATTAGCTTTCATGTATCTCACATCACTTTTCTATCGTTATGTAACACATTTTTCAAATATTTTCTCAACTAAAGATGTGTCTGTCATATAGTGAGCCTGACAGATTATGCGTCTGTCTTTCTGTGGCATTTTCAAAATTTTTGAGACTACTTTTTTTCAAGATTCAAAAATTCTCCAGTTATTCATAGTACTCAAAAAGACGAACGATTCCTCTTAATGACTTTTTTTGATGCGAGGAAAATCCCTAGAGTTATAGCACTTACAGACTCGAAAGAAAAAAAAAATGGAAATGAAAATTTGAGGCCAAATAACGCATGCTATAAAAAAAATTAAATCAGAAGAATGCTGCTTTTTTTAGTCCTAGCATGCCTTCTCAGAACCAAGTTTCCCTTAAATGAGCAGGCTAAAGTTTATACCTCAGAACTGATGTTTTGGGGATGCCCCCTGTGTATTTTTACAGAATATGAAAAAAATCGTTAGGCCCCCTTTTAAAATAACTAGATATTTATTGTTTTTGGATCAATTTATGTTAATATTTATGATACCTTTTAGATTTTGAAAATTATGTGAAAGACATCAGTTTAATCAAGATTGCTCAATTCTGGTCTATTTCTCGTAAAAATTCTAAAAACTGAAAAGAAAATTTAAAAATTTATCCTGTACATCCGACATGATAGTCGTGTCAAAATAAATTAAAGAAGATTAAATTATCTTTAAATGTAACAAAAATAATTAATTCGAGCTTTTATATAACAGAAGTTATAGTGTATTATAGCAGGCTGCTTTCTATGGAATTCATTTTACAAATTGAATAATTTAATCATGGTAATTGTTTTGTTTCAACGTGATAACCCAATACATCTTTCATTCACTTATTTCATGCGAAAACTAATTCACTGTTCGAAATGCCGAGAGATTTAGTAATTCACAATGCAAATCGAAAAAAGGTGTGCTTACTTAGCACATGCTAAGTTTAAACGGAAAATTGCGAATCACTATAAAACAACTAGTCGACTTCAATGATGCGGACGAGAGGTTTCCAACTGTGATCTGCTCTGGATGCCAGAAAGATATTTCGCGTTTAAAGAGTGGAGTAAATAAAACCCTTGACCTACCTGATTTTCATGAAATTCCACAAATGAAAATGAGTACCAGGTCAAGTCATTTCTGTGAATGTCGAGTATGTGTGATTCCCAGAACATCAATGATCGGAAATTTTTCAAATGGTGATAAGTTACCTGCAAATTCTTATATTGTCACTACCTGTTTTCAAATATATTGTTTTAGCTTCATGTGGACATATATGTATCATATATATATATATATATATGTATACGCTTTGTCAACACCGACATCCTTCTCTATCAGATTCTAACATTATCCTTTCTCTTGTGTTAAAGGTGATCCTGGATCTTCCAAAACTGACCAAAAACCAAAATCTGAAGTGCGATGCACCATTCGTTTTTCGTTAATAGGAAAAAGAATATCTCACAAGTACAATTTGTCAACCCGACTAGATAATCTCATTAAATTTGTAAAAGAATCACCGTCTGAATCCAGAGATCACGTTAGTTCGTCATTGATAAAAGAAAAAGTAATTGAAGAGAAGAAATTTGAAAACAATTTGAGTGTGGTACTATCTCAAAACAAAGGTAGTTCAAGAATGAATATTAATTTGAACCATTCGTTGTTCTACTGAAAACAGAAAGAATATTTAATCGAATTTGAGCATTAAACTAAGAGCTGAAAATCGCTGCCTGGGTATGTCTCTTATTGCTGAGAATTTAATTTTTTCTTAGGTTAAGGCTGGTAAAACGTCTTCTACAGATGCAATTATTGTTTTTTGCTCGAATTTCGAAGATCTAATTTCTTATGTAATTGAAAAGCGAGAAGCTGGTCAAGTTTATTTAAAATTTGATCTCGATGGTGGAGGTGGCTTTTTGAAGCTGTGCTTATCCTACCTAATTGTTGTAGTCCAAGCTTTATATGTGAGTATTATATGTGAAGTCATACATATTAAACCTTGTACAAGAAAATCTTCAGAGGTGTTTTCGTGCATTTTAATTTTCTGAGGGGCAGTGAATTTTTAAAACGACCTCTATTATCACGGGTTTCTTTATTTGTTTAAAAAAATATTCATCCGAAAAGGATCTACAAATTTTTTATTAAAATTTTTCAAATACAACAAGTAGATTTTCTTTTAATCGTAAAGAATAAGGTTAAATATTACAAATTAATCTTTTGGAAAAACGACACAAGAGACGAAAAAAGTTAAAAGACAAGAATTGTTCAACCAAAAAAATTTACAACTTCTTATAAACTCTTGTTATGAAAATAGTTATTTTTTTTTTAAAGACGAAACCTACAATAATATTTCATTTAACAAAAATTTTCGCCTAATCATATCTATAAATTTGCTCAAAACAACTTCACGCTAGGATGCGTCTTTTTAGTTTAAATCGTAAAAAATAACAATGAAAATAAATTACTGAATCAATGGAAAAACGGCATTAAATGAAATGAAACGTTTAATAACAACATTTTTTTCTTACAGGCTGCGCACTTTTTTTAAATTATAAAAAAAAGACAATGAGAATACAACTATTTGAATACCAATGCATATTATGAATTGTAATAATATAAATTCATTAAAAGGATACATTTTCTAGCGTAGCTGCAAATAAAATTTAATGCAAAGTGAGAGATAAATATTAAAGTAATCATGATACATAAAATTTATACTTTATATTGCAATATCTGTATAGCGCGAGGTAAATACATTATCGAGCACGAGGCGCGAGATAAATATATTATCGAGCGAAATATATTATCAAACGAAATATATTATGGAAGAAAAAATTGAATAATTTTTTAAAAGATTCCTCTATCCAAATTAAAATTCATTTTTCACCTCAGATATGATCTATTTTGTTGGAAAAGCGTATCTTATTCAGAAATTAAATCTTCTTGGTTGAAAATTTCACAATTCAATTAAAATTTAATCCATTTTGGCAGAAATGTAAATAATGGTTGATTTTTTTTTGAGTTGCGAAGTCAACTGTTTTCATAGAAAATTAAACTATTTTGCTGAACTGTTTTATTAAAAATTATTTCCTTATTATTGAATATAGATTTTCAACTGTAAATTTAGATCTTGCATTTTTAATTGAAAATTGACCTTTTTAGTTGAAAATTCAGGTATGTAGTTGGAAATTCATCGCTTCGGCTGGAAATTTAATCTATTTTGTTGAAAATTCGTTTATTTTTTTATTGGAAATTTCAACTTTCAGCAGGAAATTTACCTATTCCAATTTTGGTGAAAAATATATAATTTTCAGTTAGAAAATTTAACTATTATTTTAAAAATTGGCTGTGTAATGTAAATTTGACCCGAAAATTCGTTACGATTATCCAAGCTTATGAAAAATATTTTACTAATTATACTGAATTTCAGGATAACGGTACACTTCCTTAAAAATTAATCTTTTTTGGCAGAAAATTAATCTATGTAGAAAATTCATCTCTTTAGATAGAAATTCAACTATTTTGTTAAAAACTATGTTTCGATTTTTTTTGTAAAATAATTTTTATCCTGCCAAGGTAGAGATGCCATTAAGATTGATTTTGCGAGTGTACATTGCTAAAAAGGGGGCATCATGTCGGGAAGGACACTTAATATTCGGTTTCAGCAGCCCCAAAAACATATATTGTGAAAATGGCCTGACCACGATTTTTTGGCGATTTCAACTATGAAGGTCTTTGCGATTACGCTTCGCTATAAATAATTTGTAATGGACAATAAATATGAACTACTTAAATATTTTCAGTGATAAAATCAAAGTTTTTATATTTTTAATGAATAGGCTCAATTTGTTTACGAATTCAACTATGAAGGTCTCTGCGATTTCTCTTTACTATAAATAATTTGAAATGGACAATAAATATTAACTATTTAAATATTTTCATAAACAAAATCAAAGTTTTCATATGTTTTAACGAATAGGCTCAATTTGTTTAGGAATTCAACTATGAAGGTCTTTGCGATTAATCTTCGCTATAAATAATTTGTAATGGACAATAAATATTGACGTAAGCTGGGTTTCGCGGGTGTGTCCTACTTGATCAAAGGGAGATTGGTGATGGTGGTGAGTGGAAGACTCTAGCATGGCACTAGGCAGGTGCTGGGTAGGTGCTAGGCAGGCACTGACTGTGGTGTCGGCACGGCTCGTATGGACAGGTCCGTGTTGTCCTTCGGGAGGAAAGTGTTGAAGGCCGGATGCTGAGGTGGCTCAAAATTGGCTCAAGGCAGGCGCTGACGGGGCACCGTTCGTGGTGCTTGTGAAATCAAAGCGGGCTCGGACAGGCAGGTGTCTGTTGTTTTGCTGCAGAAAGGCGTCAAGGTACGTCATCGATTTTCCTCGTATTTCCTGCTGGTTGGTCGTGTCTGGTAGATTCTCACCGCTCCATAAGAAGAGGGAAGATGCCTATACGCCTGGTAACCATCCATGGAAGGTGACGAGAATCCACACGAGAACTAGGCAGGCGCGAGTCGTACCACGTGCCGTTGTGGAGCGGTGGCTACCTATCTCCGTCCGGGGCTACGCAGAGGGGTACCGACAATGTTGTTTTGTGGGTCACCGCTCCAGCCCGAAGGCAGAGGAGCAACACGTGAAGGTTCCGGAGACCCACTTTTTTTTTAACCCTATTTGAGCAGGGGAAGAGGTAGTGGAGGAGGAACCGAAAGAGGATGCCGTCGGATGAGGAGTGCAAGGTGCGGGATGTGACCGGGGTGGAAGAAGCCCGGATAGCAGAGAGGAGGAGGGCAGCCCGGGTGCGGCGATCCCGGGTGCCTTAGCTGGGACGGGATCTCCTACCAGTTATAGAGCTGGAAGGAAGGGCTAGGTATGAAAAGAGAGAAAGAGGAAGTGAGAGAGAGGGAACGGAGCCACGAAGGCAGATCGCTCAGAGAGAGAGAGAGAGAACGGGGCCACGAAGGCAGACCATACGAAGAGAGTGCGGGGCCACGAAGGCAGACCGCGGGAAGAGGAGAGAGAGGGAGGGAGAGAAAGAGTGCGTAAAGAGCCACGAAGGCAGACCAGATGAAGGAAAGAGAGAGAGAGAGAGAGAGAGAGAGAGAGAGAGAGAGAGAGAGAGAGAGAGCGAGAGAGGGAGAGAGAGAGGGGGGGTGCGGAGCCACGAAGGCAGACCGGAAAAATAAAAGTGGAGGAGGATGGATTAGGCGTGAGAGAGAGGATGCAAAGTCAGAAGCTGCAAATTGATTTAGAGGTTTATTTGGCTGAATGCTCAAAAGTCCCGTGGAACTTGCTAGCTACATAGCGGAGCTCAAGTCGAGCACCGTCGTATCAAGTTGTCAGGGGAGAACGCAAGGCCAAGTGACATCTGCTCGTGCACCAGCTTATATGGGCCAGAGAATCGTGAGCTCGAGCGAAGAAGGGAGCGTCTGCTGGCCCTCTGATTGGCCGAGACTCCCGAAACTAGATTCGCAACGGAGCGGTGAGGACACCGTACTTCGTGCTGCCTTCATTCGAGCTCGCGTGCCTTGCGCCATTTGCATGTTATTTCACAGGTTTTAATTACAAATTGAAAATACTTATTCACAAATAACGTAAAAAGTATAAGGTGACATACTTCAGACCAAATAAAAAGACCTTGATGATGTTAAGAAGATCCTTTAACGTGACTAGTCTGCACTGGACTTACGACCTTACGTGAAATGCAAGTAGGCCGTTCTTGCACCCAACCGCTCAATTATAGTTGAAAATTCAACTATTTGGTCAAAAATGAACTCTTTTGTCAAAAATTTTACCATTTTGGCTCGAAAATTCAACAATTTAATTGAAAATTACCTTTTTTGTTAAAAATTCTTATTTTTGGGTTGAAAATTCAACTGTTTTTTACAGATTCGTATTTTTGTCTTGAAAATTCAGGAACTCGGGAGAAAATTATACTATTTGCTTCAAAATAAATTTTTTTGGTGAACATTCATATTTTTGGTTTAAAAATCAACTAGTTTTTTAGTTAAACTAGTTAAATTGAACTATTTCAAAATCCGTGTTTTTCTTTGTTAAAAATTAGTTTTTCAAACTCAAAGTTTAAGAATTTAATTATTGGTTGCAAATTTTAATTTGAAAATTCAAATAGTTCATTAAAAATTCTTATTTGCGGTTTAAATGTCAAATGTTTTCTAAAACATTCGATTTTGTAGCTAGGAAACTTAACTATGTTGTTAAAAATTCGTCTTTTTCGGTAAATTCACCTGGTTGAAAAGTTATTTTTTTTTATTAAAAATGCAAGCCTTTAGTTAAAAATATCACTATTTAGTTGGAAATTCATTTATTTTGTTGGATTTTTCTCTGTTTTGGTAAAAAAGAATTATTCTTGGTTGAAAATTAACTTTTTTATCTAAAAATCTAACTTTTCGAGTTAAACATTCATCACTTTAGTTGAAAATTTATCTCTTTGGTTGAAAATCTAACCATTTTTTCTTGAAATTTGATTGTTTTTGGTTGAAAGTCTACTATTATATTTTATGGATGAGAATTTATATTGCTTCTGATTGAAATTTTTATTATTATATCATAATGATATGTATTTTTTAAAGTAGTTAAACTTTAAACCAAGTATCAAAACGGTTGAATGTTTAATTGAAAAATATGAATTTTCTACAAAAAATTTAATTTATGACAAAATAGTTGAATTTTCAATTTAAAAATGCTTTTTTTTACAGAGTTAATTATTTTTCAACCAATAAGTTGATTAAAAAAAAAATTCTCAACGAAACATGGAATACTCCATCTTTCAACAAAAAAATATTTTAATTTGAAAAAATTGAATTCGACCAAAAAACATGAATTTTCTACAAAACAGATGAATTTTCAACCCAAAATTTTATTTTTGACCAAATAGTTGAATTTTCAACTTAAAAATCCTTTTTTTCACAAAGAAATTCAACTTTCAACCAAGAAGTTGATTTAAAAAAAAATTAGTTCTCAACAAAACATGTAATATTCCATCTTTCAAGAAAAAAATATTTTAATTTTAAATAAAAAAAATCAGAATTCGACCAAAAGAGATGAATTTTCTACAAACCAGTTGAACTTTCAATCGAAAAATATGAATTTCCAAGAAAAAAATTATTATTCGACCAAATAGTTGAATTTTGAACTAAAGTGATGAATTTTTTCAATAAAAAATTTAATTTTTGAACAAAATGTTCAATTTTGAACTGAAATGATGAATTTTTTAATAAAAAAGTGAATTTTCGTCCAAATATTTGAATTTTTAACTAGAATAATGAATCTTAAACCAAAAAAGATGAATTTTCAACAAAATTCATGAAATTCTAACCAAACAATATCAATTTTAAATCAAAAGTGGAATTGTTGCATTTTCAGTGGAGAAACTTAATTCTCAACCCAAATAAACGAATTTTTTACCAATGACCTAATAGAATGTTCTACTTAAAAAAATTAATTTTCAATTATAGAGTTTAATTTTTAGGTAAAAAAGATAGTTATAAACAATAAGCAATTGTTCAAAAACGCATGTTTGTTAACTTTCATTACTCGTTACCTTACTAAGTAAAAATTGGTTAAAAAGTTAAAAATTTCAGAAGAAACCGCAAAAAGATTGCATTAATAGAGAAGAAGATACTTATAAACAATAATAATTTGTTTAAATAATTATTTCGGATGAATTGAATCAATTATCAGCTCACTCCAAGTGAAAAGTAGACCTCACTCAAAGATCAAAGATTACCTCACTCTTATTGAAAATTAGACAAAAATTGGAAAACTTTTCAAAAAATCGTTACTTTCTAACTCTGCTCTGAAATAAAATTGTTAAAAAAAGTAATAAATTCTTCAAAAATGTATATAGACACTCAATTATCAGTATAAAGTAATATTTTATTCATTATAAACAATTTGCATTTTTGAAAAAAGCAAAATATCATCATTAGCGCCAAAACCTCGCGAAACCCATTTTGTCACTTTTATAGGGTTTTAATGGAACCCTATCAAACAGCCTTATGGGGGCGATATTTAAAAAGTAACATTTTATTCATATTCTATGGCTAATTTTGAATAGAAATGTTGAGTTTCAACTCGATTCAGCTAATACTGACGATTCTGAATAAAATTTACAAAACGTCTTTTTTTCTTATGTGAAATACGTGTTAAACTCCATGGGGTTTGAGCGACCTCTAAATACCATTTTTTTTTCAAAAAAAAAAGAAAAATAGATTTTTTTGTGTGGATTAGAACAAATTTCCGGACTATATGCATACAAATTCGAAAACAATTTTCCAATGCATTATTGGACCACCATAATGTGGATGCTTCATATGTGAATGAAATGGATCTTGTTTTTTTTTTAATATATATATAGGTGAACGTCATTTTGATAAATTATATTTATCGAAATATTTGAAAACGTATGTAGTCTGAAATATTCAGTTTGTAACAATCATGCAGAGAGCTGCACTAAACTTCAGAGAAAAGTGTGCTAACTCCGTGACAACCATAACTTTTACGAGCTACATTCGTATTTTCTAGACATAAAATATATATATGAGAGATGAATTTCTTGAAAGATATTTCCATATCACGAAAAGAAATCCATATAAAAAGAGTTTCAATTTTTTAATAATTTCAAATTTTAACCATGAAAATTTTCTTTTTTTTTTAAATTCATGGTAAAAACAAATTTCCTGTTTGAATTGGGATGAATTCCCTCCAGATAAAATACTTCTCTCTAAATTGAAAACAGTAACAAATTTTCTAATTTTTATCAGTGTCTGCATTCTAACTATTAATCAGTTATGTTAATGTTATGTTATGTGTAAAGTTATGTTAAATTAGTCAGTTTTACTGATTCATCAGTAAAAATATTGGATTAGCTGAGTAATCCACTTTAATCCGATCTGATCCAGAGTAATACAGAGTAATCCACTTGTTTGCTAGAGTAATCCAGGTCTACTCGGAGTAATCCACTTATAATCATTGGTAATCCAATTGTAATCCGCGGCAATCCACTTGTAATCCGAGGTCATCCACTTTTAATCCAGAGTAATTTAGTTCAAATCCAGATAAATCGGAGTAATTTACGTAGGTAATCGTAATACTTTTAAACTATATTGTTAAAAATTTGTTGTTTTTTGTTGTTGTTATTAAAATTACTTTTCTTAACTCAAATTTTTAATATTCAATTTGTGGTTGAAAATTGATCTTTTTCATTGAAAATTTGTCTTTTTCTGTAGAAAATCAATCTTCTCCGATGAAAATGCATGTTATTGGTTAAAAATTCAACTGTTTGGTGAAAAAAGAATCTACTTTGTAGGAAAATCAACAATTTTGTTAAAAAATCATTTTTCGGTTGAAAATTCAACTGTTTTGTTCAAATTCATTTTCTTTTTAGTTAAAAATTCGTTTTTTTTTAGTTAAAATTAATTTTTAACTACGAATTTAACTATTCCATTTTTAGATAAAAATTTATCTTTTTACATGAAAATTAAACTTAAAAAAATTAATTTTTGAAACTGAAAATTTAACGATACCATCTTTGATTCTAAAATATTTGCAACCTAAAAATTTAAGTATTTGGTTGAAATTCATGTATTTTGTTTAAAAATCTTTTTTTCGCTTAAAAATTAATCTTCCAGCTCATAATTTCATCTTTTTGGTTAAAAATTTCTTTTTTTTGGTCGAAAATTGATCTATTCCATTTTTATTGCCAATTTGTTCCTCTTAGTTGAAAATTCAACTATTTGGTTGAGGATGGAATTATTTGATTGAAAATTCAACTATTTTGTTGAAAATGAATTTTCTTTTCAGTTACAAATTCGTTTTTGGTTTGCTTGAAATTAATTTTCTTAATTGAAAACTTAACCGTTCCTTTGTTAGATAAAAATTTATCTGTTTACAGAAAAATTGAACTTAAATGAAATAGTTTTTTCAACCGAAAATTTAACTATACCATTTTTGATTGTAAAATATTTTTAACTTAAACATTCAAGTATTTGGTTAAATTCATGTATTTTGTTTGAAAATCTTCTTTTTCGCTTAAAGATAAATCTTCCAGCTGAAAAATTAATATTTTTGGTTGAATATTCCTTTTTTTTGCTCGAAAATTTAACAATTCTATTTTTTATGTAAATTAATTTTTTTTATTTGAAAATTCAACTATTTGGTTGAGGATTCAATTATTTTATTAAAAATTCATAATTTTTGTTAAATTCGGCTGTTCCTAATTTTAAATTAAAATCTCTTTTGGTTGAAATATTAACTATTACATTTTTCTTTGATAATTCCTCTTTTTTGCTTAAAAATTAATTTACTTTGTTGAATTTCTTTTTTTTTGTAAAATTAATATAGTTTTTAGAAAATTCCACAATTTTATTAAAAAGTCATTTTTTTTTGGCTGAAAATTTTTTATTTTTGTTAATAATTCATTTCTTTAGCGGAAAATTGAACTCTTTGGTTGGATTTTTTTTTCAATGAAATTTAATTTTCAACTGAAAATTGAAATAGTCCATTTTTGGTAGAAAATTTATCTTTTTGGTTCTAAATTCGTCTTTTTTTTGTAGAAAATTATCTTTTTGGAAGAAAATGAATCTTCTATGACTTGAAAATTTATTCATTTGTTTGAAAATTGAATTACTTTGCTTAAAATTATAAATATTTAGTGCAAATTTGTTGTTTTTTTTTGTTAAAAATTATTTTTCACGGGAAATTCCACTCTTTCTATTCTTATTGTAAATTTATCTTTCTAAGTTGAAAGTTTAAATATTTGGTAAAAAAATAATCTACTTTGCAGGAAATTCAAGAAAATTCATGTATATTTTTTAAAGAAATGTTTTTTTTTTGTAGGAAACAATTCTTCTTGGTTATTAATTAATCTAATTTGTTAAAATTTGAACTACTTTGATAAAACTTAATTTTTAAAAAATATCTCTTTGATTGAAAATTTAATTATTTTGGTGAAGAATCGTTGTTTTTTGATTGAAATTTTATTTTTAAAGTGAAAATGTAACTATCTCATTTTTGGTTGAAAATGTATATTTTTTATTTGTAAATTCAAGTATTTGCTTCAAAATTCATATATTCAGTTTAATAGTCGTTTTTTAAAATTTTAAATTCATTTTTTTGGTTGAAAATTTAAGTATTTGTTTGAAAATGAATCAACTTTATTTAAAATATAGAAAATTCCACAATATTATTAAAATTTCATTTTTTGTTAGAAACGTGTCATTTTAATAAAAAATTCATCTCTTTGGTTGAAAATGGAACTATTTTGTTGATTAATCGTTGTTTCTAGGTTGAAATTTTTTTTTAACTAAAAATTCAACTATTTCAGTTGAAGATTGGTAATTTTAGTTAAAAATTCATCTCTTTGGTTGAAAATTTACCTATTTGGTTGAAAAATCTTTTTTTTTTGCAAATTAATTTTTTAACTGAAAATTCAACTATAATATCATTTCTCGTGGAATTGGTATCAATTTCATTTGGAAATTGAACTATTTGGTTGAAAATTTATCTTTTAAGTTGAAAGTTCATGTATTTTGTTGTAAATTCGTCTTTTTCGGTAGAAAATTAATTTTGGACAAAAGTGCTGAAAAAGTCACACTTAATTTTTGTTGTTGTAATTTTACAAGTCAATTAATTTCTAGGACAAAAGTATTATAAACACTTGTAAAAAATTGTAATAAAAATAAAATCTAACTTATCTAGTACTTTTGTTCCAAAAATTAGTTGGGACTCGTGAAATTCGATAAAAAATTAATTAGGATTATTCCGGAACTTTTTTCCTTAAAAAATCCTGCTGAAACCGGAAATATTTGTATCTTTTTTTGTTAAATTTTGTTCTATTTCACCAGTACTTCTTTGGGACGTAAATCCCATCAGTACTTGTCAAAATTAAAGTGGAATTTTTTTAGAGCTTTCGTCCCTATTTGGACTTTTAAAAAATGTTGAGAAAAGTTAGTACTTAGTCCTGATTTGTTTCATGCCCAGTACTTTAGTGGGGATTTTTTTTACTCAGAAGCCTTCAAGAATAACAAAGGATTTTCGAAAATTTTTAAAATTCTGGTAGCAAAACCATTTTGAAATTTGTATTTGTATTTTGTATTTATTCATGAAAAGTTCCTTCGGAGCTGACTTTTTTTTTAGATTGTTATATTTTCAACGCTTTTGTTCTGATTTTAGTGGGAGTTACAGGCGCTGTACAAAGCAAGATGCTGTGTTATAAAAAAAAAGAAAGAAAAAAATTCAAAATTTTCACACAAAAAATGAAAGCCATTTTTTGATTGGATTTTTGACAGAATACGCTATATTTTATTTTTTGCAGCAGTACAGTCGAATGCTTGTGCCGCGATGCTTGTCCCGCGATGCTTATATCGCGCAGCACTAGCGAACCAGATGAGTGTACATCAATATTTTTTTTAAATGAAAGATAAAAATCAAAGAATATGATTATAAAAAAAATAAAAACATAAAATAAAGTATATTCCGTCAAAAATCTTCTCAAAAATTTGTTTGCATTTTTTTGTTAAAAACAACTGACTTCCGGTGAAAAACGCAAGCATTTTCTTGAATCGTTCAAAAATTTGTCATCTTCTTTCAATTCAATGATTTTCCATTAAAAGAAACAATTTTTAGTATAAAAAACGGCATAAGCATCGCGGCACAAGCATCGCGGCAGAGGCATTGCGGCACAAGCATTGCGGCACAAGCATCGCGGCACTACTTCCACTGTAAAACGCCAACAAAACCTAAAATTGTTGAAAAGTTGTGAATCTTCTTTTTATATAATTTTTTTATTAAAAATACCAATTTCCGACAAAAAAATACTTTGAAAAATCCAAAATTGTTCAGAGATTCTAAATCTTTTGTTCAAATTGTAATTATTTTTGTTTGTAAATTCCAATTTTCGATGTAATACGCCAAACGTAACCTAAAATTGTTTCATGATTATGAATCTTTTTTGAAATCTAATGATTTTTTAGTATAAATTTCAATTTTCAACTAAAAACACTAACGCAGTTTAAACTTGTTTAAGCTTGTTAGTTTTATTATTTTATAACTTTTCATTTAAAAATACGAATTTTAGGTGAAATGACCAAAATAACTTCAAGTTGCAGAAAAATGGAAAATATTCTTTCAAATGGTTGCAACGCGGCATAAGCATAGCGGCACTACTTTCGCTGTAAAACGCCAACAAAACCTGAAGTTGTTAAGAAGTTATAAATCTTCTTTAAATATAATTTTTCATTAAAAATAATAATTGCCGACAAAAAATACTTTAAAAAATCCACAATTATTCAGAGATTTTAAATCTTTTGATTGAATTGTAATTATTTTTGTTTGTAATTTCTAATTTTTGATGTAATACGCCAAATTTAACCTAAAATTGTTTGAAGATTATGAATCTTTTTTAAAATTTGATTATATTTTAATATAACTTTTAATTTCCGACACAATCTAAAATTGTTTAGGCTTGTAAATTTTATTATTTCATCATTTCTTGTTTAAAAATACAAATTTGAGTTAATATCACACCAAAAAACTTCAATCTGCTGAAAAATGGCAAATATTCTTTCAAATGGCTGCTGCGCGGCATAAGCATCGCGGCACAAGCATCGCGGCACAAGTATTCGACTGGACTGCTGCTCTTTAAATATTGATAACTTGCAAGACAGATAAGATTCCATCTAATTTTTTTTAATGAAAGATGAAAAACAAGAAATATAATTATAAAAAAATATTTAAAAAATAAAAAATGTAGTGTATTCCGTAAAAATCTGATCCAAAAATTGTTCGCATTTTTTGTTTGAAATAACCGATTTCCTGAGAAAAATGTTAACAGAACCGAACATTGCTTCAATATTGTGAATCTTGTTTAAAATCTACACCGATTTCCGGTGAAAAACGCGAGCATTACCTAAAATCGTTCAAAAATTTCTCATCATCGGAAAAATCTTGGGACTTTAAATTAAAAATACAAATTTTCGACGAAAATAATTGTACACAAATTTGTAATCTTCTGTAAAATCTGATGATTTTTTACTAAAAATACCTACTTCCGCTGTAAAATACCAACAAAACCTAAAATTGTTAAAAATGTGTGAACCTTCTTTAAAATATAATTTTTTAAATTAAAAATACAGCTTTCCGACAAAAAATACTGAAAAATAAAAAATTGTTCAGAGACTCTAGATCTTTTGTTAAAATTGTACAAATTTTTGTTTGCAAATTCTAATATTCGATTTGATACTCCAAACGTGACCTAATACGTATTTTAGGTAAAATCATACCAAGATAATTTCAAGTTGCTGAAAAATGGCAAATATTCTTTCAAATGACTGCTGCGCGGTATAAGCATCGCGGCACAAGCATCGCGGCATGCTGCTTTTTAAATACTTATAACTTGCGAACCAGATAAGGGTCCACCAATTTTTTTTTCCATAAAAAACCAGGAATATGATTATAAACAAATAAAACATGTAGAGTATCCCGTAAAAATCCAATTCAAAAATTGCTTTTATTTTTTTTAATGAAAATTAAAAATTTTTTTTTTAATATTCTATATAAAGCACCTTTTTTTACAAAGCGCCTATAAGTTTCATTGAGGTTCGGAAAAAGTTTTGGAAATATGACAATTTAAAGAAAAGTCAGTCTGAAATTTGAAAATGATGTAGCTCCCAAAATTGTCGAAAATCCTTTGGCCACAGAGCATAACCCATGAATTACTACAGCTTTACTAATTTTAATTGAAATTGTTATTTTTCAAAAATATTCTTTCAAATGGCTGCTGCGCGGTATGAGCATCGCGGCACAAGCATCGCGGTACAATCATTCGACTCGCATGCTGCTCTTCGAATATTTATAACTTGCGAACTAGATAATACTTCGCCAAATTTTTTTCTAATGAAAGATAAAAAACAGGGAGTATGATTATAAAAAAATATAAAATGTGGCGCATTCCATAAAAATCCAATCCAAAAACTGTTTTCATTTTTTTTTTTGTGAAAATGTGAAATTTTATAAAAATTATTTTATATAAAGCAGCATTTTGTTTTACAAAGTGTCCATTAGTTTCATTAAATTCCGGAAAAAGTTTTGGAAATATTATAATTTGTGACAGTTTAATAGTTGATATTATGAAATATATTGAACAAGCGAAATAAAATCAACAATAAAAGCCAAAATTATCCGTGCGGACGAGGGTCAAATCGGACCAAATGTGGCAGGAGATCGTGTCTATTACCTTATACGGTCCATTTTCATATAACATTAATGAAATTTGACAGTTTAAAAGTTGATATTATGAAATATATTGAACAAGCGAAATAAAATCAACAATAAAATCCAAAATTATCCTTGCGGACGAGGGTCAAATCGGACCAAATGTGACAGGAGATCGGTCTATTACCTTATACGGTCAATTTTCATATTAAATCTATGAAATGTGTCTATTTAAAAGTTGATATTATGATATAAATTAACGAAACGAAATCAAATCAACAATAAAATCTAAAATTTTTCGTGCGGACGAGGGTCAAATCCGACAAAATGTGCCCGGAAATCGTGTGCATTACCTTATACGGTCCATTTTCATATAAAATTAATGAAATGTGACAGTTTAATAGTTGATATTATGAAATATATTGAACAAGCGAAATAAAATCAACAATAAAAGCCAAAATTATCCCTGCGGACGATGGTCAAATCGGACCAAATGTGCCCGGAAATCGGTCTGTTACCTTATACGGTCCGTTTTCATATAAAATCTATGAAATGTGACAGTTTAAAAGTTGATATTGTGATATAAATTAACGAAACGAAATCAAATCAACAATAAAATCTAAAATTTGTCGTGCGGACGAAGGTCAAATCCGACCAAATGTGCCCGGAAATCGTGTCTATTACCTTATACGGTTCATTTTCATATAACATTAATGAAAGGTGACAGTTTAAAAGTTGATATTATGATATATATTAACCAAAGGAAATAAAATCAACAATAATATACAAAATTATCCGTGCGCACGAGGGTCAAATCGGACCAAATGTGCCCGGAAATCGGTCTATTACCTTATACGGTCCATTTTCGTATAAAATCTATGAAATGTGACAGTTTAAAAGTTGATATTATGAAATACGTTAACCAAACGAAATAAAATGAACAACAAATTTCAAGATTATCCGTGCGGACGAGGGTCAAATCGGACCAAATGTGCCAGAAAATCGGTGTATTACCTTATACGGTCCATTTTGATATAACATTAATGAAATGTGACAGTTTAAAAGTTGATATTATGATATATATTCGGAACCTAATTATAATTTTATTAACACTAATACTCAGTTGATGAATGCTACGATGTTTTAAACAAATTTAATAAACATGTGCATTATTTGGGTATTGGTCGCGGAAATTTTTCTTTTTTTCGTCAATTTCTGTCCTTTCAGTTTCAGTTTATAAGAAAGTTTTTCATGAAGTTTTCAATTAAAGAGAGTGACATCGAAAAAGACGAATTTCACCGACCATACATGCCCGAATGATGCATTTCTTTGTTAAATTTGTTTATGCTGAATTTCTTATGAAGAACCCACTTAAAATGTGTGACATAGAAAAAAACGCATTTTTCTACTCAAAAAAAGCCGGAATAATGCATTTGTTTATTAATTTTTTTTCAAAAAATCTTAAATTAACCAAAAAATTATGAATTGTTCTGAAATTATCATGAAGTTCGCAATTGCAAAAATTGATAAAAATTGATAATTGGTAATAGACACGATTTCTGGGCACATTTGGTCCGATTTGACCCTCGTCCGCACGGATAATTTTGGATTTTATTGTTGATTTTCTTTTGTTTGTTTAATATTTATTATAATATCAACTTTTGAACTGTCGCGTTTCATAAATTTTATATGAAAATGGACCGTATAAGGTAATAGACACGATTTCCGGGCACAGTTGGTCCGATTTGGCCGTCGTCCGCACGGCTAATTTTGGATTTTATTGTTGTATTTATTTCTTTTGTTCAATATATTTCATAGTATCAACTTTTAAACTGTCACGTTTCATAAACTTTATATGAAAATGGACCGGAGAAGGTAATAGACTGATTTCCGGGCACATTTGGTCCGATTTCACCCTCGCCTGCATGGATAATTTTAAATTTTATTGTTGATTTTATTTGTTTCGGTTAATATATATCATAATAACAACTTTTAAATTGTCACATTTCATTAATTTTATATGAAAATCGACATTTCTGGAAAATAACTTATTTTTGCTACAATTTTTTTATTTGTAAAATTCGAAGAACCGGAAGTGCCAGTGTCTTTAATAAACATTATCCTACAGAAATTTGCAAAAAAAAATCTGAAAAATTTCAAATTGAAACTTCGTAAAAATTAGCGAAACCGTCACACTAAGGCACATTTTTCCGATTTCACCCTCGTCAGCACGGATAATTTTAAATTTTATTGTTGATTTTCTGTCGTTTGATTAATATATATTATAATATCAACTTTTGAGCTGTCGCATTTAATAAATTTTATATGAAAATGGACCGTATATGGTAATAGACACGATTTCCGGGGAAAATTGCTCCGATTTGACCCTCGTCCGCACGGATAATTTTAAATTTTTTAGTTGATTTTATTTCGTTTACGTTAATATATATCATAATATCAACCGTATAAGATAATAGACACGATTTCCGGGCACATTTGGTCGGATTTCACCCTCGCCCACACGGATAATTTTAAATTTTATTGTTGATTTGATTTGTTTTGGTTCATATATATCATAATATCAACTTTTAAATTGTCACATTTTATTATTTTATATGAAAATGGACCGTATAAGGTAAAAGACACGATTTCCGGGCACATTTGGTCGGATTTGGCCCTCGAAAGCAGGGATAATTTCAGATTTTATTGTTGATTTTCTTTCTTCTGGTTAATATATGTCATAATATCAACTTTTAAACTGTCAAATTTCATTAATTTTATATGAAAATCGACATTTCTGGAAAAAAACTTATTTTTGCTCCAATTTTTTTTATATGTAAAATTCGAAGAACCGGGTGTGCCAGTGTCTTTAATAAACATTATCCTACAGAAATTTGCAAAAAAAAAATATGAAAAATTTCAAATTGAAGCTTCGTAATAATTAGCGAAACCATCACACTAAGGCACATTTGTTCCGATTTCACCCTCGTCTGCACGGATAATTTTAAATTTTATTGTTGATTTTATTTCGTTTAGTTAATATATATCATAATATCAACTTTTAAACTGTCACATTTCATGAATTTTATATGAAAATGGACCGTATAAGGTAATAGACACGATTTCCGGGCATATTTGGTCAGATTTGACCCTCGTGCGCACGGATAATTTGGATTTTATTGTTGATTTTATTTTTTTTGTTCAAGATATTTTAGAATATCAACTTTTAAGCGGTCACATTTCATTAATTTTATATGAAAATCGACATTTCTGGAGAAAAACTTCTTTTTGCTCCAATTTTTTTTTTCTATATAAAATTCGAAGAACCGGAAGTGCCAGTGTCTTTAATAAACATTATCCTACAGTAATATGCGAAAAAAAATATGAAAAATTTCAAATTGAAAATTCGTAAAAATTAGCGAAACCGTCACACTAAGGCTGATTTGGTCCGATTTGACCCTCTTCCGCACGGATAATTTTAAATGTTATTGTTGATTTTATTTTGTTTCGTTAATATATATCGTAATACCAACTTTTAAACTGTCACATTTCATAAATTTTAGATGAAAATTGACCGTATAAGGTAATAGACACGATTTCCGAGCACATTTGGTCCGATTTGGCCGTCATCCATACGGCTAATTTTGGATTTCATTGTTGTATTTATTTTGTTTGTTCAATATATTGCATAGTATCAATTTTTAAACTGTGACATTTCATTAATTTTATATGAAAATGGACCATGTAAGGTAATAGACACGATTTCCGGGAAATAGAGTCAATTGTCGAGAATGAGAAATGTCGGATATACTGGAACTTCATATTCTCGACAATTGTTTTTCTTGCACACTCGAGGCCTGACGTAGTTCTTCTTGACTTTGAGAAACGAACCATGTTCGTTATCTAATTTTCGGCACCATCTGACAAGAACATCATAGCCAAGGAGAAGGAAGAGAAAGAGAGGTATAAAGACCTTATAAGAGAGTTGCGACGTTTATACCCAGAATATTCCGTTAAGCTAATCGTCCTGATCATCGGCGCTCTTGGAAGTGCCAAGGTTTCACTGGTTAATAGCCTGAAAAGCATCCCTGCGTGTCAAGAAAATGCTGAGACACTTGCGGGGGAAATGCAGAAGGCGGTCGACGTTGGGTCGCTTCGTGTCCTCAGGGTACACGTGAATGTTGCCGGATCATCGTATTGAATTCGTCACAGACTGGCTACTTATCTCACGGTTGTGAGACGTGGTTACAGCTGAAATTTTACCGCGATTTAAAACAAAAATAATGTTCTTATCAAACATTTTATTGCATCTTGTGTCATTTGTCTAGAAATTTAATTTTTTCATTTTATATGTTATTTTTCAGCATTGAGACAAAAAAATACGCGTCCTAGCGTAAAGTGGTTCTAAGCAAATTTGTAGATATAATTCAGGCAAAAAATTTTGTTAAATAAAATTTCGTTATATCTTGTGTCGTTTTTCGAAAAAGTTATTTTTTTTTGTTTATTCATTTTTATAACAAATATTTCTAACAAATTTGTTGATCCTTCTTGGTTGAACAACTTTTGTCTGTTAATTTTTGACGTACATTTTGTCGTTTTTCCGAAAAATTATATATTATCTTTTAATGTCATTTTTTGCAATTAAAAGAAAAACTACGCATCTTAGCGAGGAATGATTCAGAAAAAATTTGTAGCTCTTCTTTAGCTGAGCAACTTTTGTCTCATTATTTTTTTTTTGTAACTTATGTCGTTTTTCCAGAAATTGAAAAAAATAATTACGAATAAAACAAAAAATACACGTCCTATCAAAAAGTGATTAAAAACAAGTTTGTAGATCTTTTGAGGATGCATAATTTTTATCTAATCATTCTTTTTCTCATCTTGCATGGTTTGACTGCAAAATGGAATTTATTATTTTTCATTATTCTTTTTGGTGGTTTAAACCAGAATCGTTGGTCCGAAAATATTCCAATACAATTTTTCATACTTAGAAAAAAACTATGCCTCTTACCAAAGAATGTTCTGGGAAAGTTTACAGGTCTTCGCAAAGACAACAATTTTGATATGTTAACTTCTTATCGTATATCGCGTTATTTGGCTAAAAATTTGAATTTTGGATTTTTCACGAAAATGTAAAAAATGGTTAGACTTAAAGTTTGCATTTTCGTTGTTTTTTTTTTTTTAATTTTGCAAATGCCATAACTCTGGTAATTTTATTTTTATCGAAAAAAGCCATGAGGATAAATTTTTCGACTTTCCGAGTGATACGAACAGCCGTACATAGAATTTCTAAATCTTGAAAAAATGGTCTAAATATTTTTTTAAATGCTCTAACTTTTTGAATTTCCGTTCAAAATAGCGGGCTAAAGAACTCAACCTACAGTTTCTATCACAAAATGAAAGTACCAAAGGGCAATCTGATAGATTAATAGTTTCAAAAGTTATCGTGCTCACAGACAGGCATACATACGGACAGACACATTCGTAAAAACCTGTTTTCCGGGCTCAGGGTGTCTCAAAATGTGCACGTTTGACAAAAACTGGGGGGAGGGGGGTGGGGGGGGGTCAAATTTTAGACAAATCTGGTACCTTCTGTGATGAGAATGTAAAAAATCAAAAGTACACTATAAATTAGTGAAAATGGTTTCAAGTGTATAATTAATTATTAACCTCATAATTGCGCCGTGAGTTCTATCAACCAGTGTGTTAAATAGTAATGGAAACGTAATAATAAGCAGTAACTTATTTCTCTTACCATTCTTTATTCATCATGTGTCCACTAAGGGTTTACATGACCTCCGTTTCTTACAAGACCATCTACAAACTTTATATTATCTTATCCTCACTATCTTTAATTATTTACAACTATTTACATCAATTCTTATATCTTGCTCCTTACTTCTATACTCATATAACGCAATTTTACTGTCGGAAGAGTGAGCGAGCGATCGAAAGCGAGAGAGCGAGAGAGTGAACGAGTGAGAGCGAGTGCATGCGCATCTTAATCTACTTATACTATTACATAATAATAACTACTTAAGATCATTACGCTTCTAATATATGCGACTTCCGTTTCCCTTTTCCTTCACTTTCACATCTCTTCTATCTCATTCTCATTTTGTCATTTTTCCACATCCATTCTTTCATTCTTTCTCATTCGCCGCTCTAGCCCCCTCCAACTCCCTCATCCACTCCTCACCCATTCCATCCTCCCCTAGAATCTTTACCACATTCTCTTGCCAGATTTCTTTATATTCCATTTTTCTCCTACGTCCTTCCCATGAATGCTCCCAAGTTTCCTCCTCCCATTCACATATTCTGCACTTTCTGTTCTCTTCCTTTTCCTAATACATCCCCTGCCTTACCTCGTTTCCCAATCTAAATCTTGCTATTCTGATCCATCTTCTCTCTCGCCATCCCTTTTCCAAATACTTTGGTACTGCTCCTTTTTTATCATCTTATACTATTTATTATATTTTGATTCCTCAACCCTTCCCCGTCTTTCCATTAATTGTCTTTCCCTGTCCCTTCTCTCCAATTCCTCATAGCTTACTCCATTCCCTTCTCTTATATCTCTAGCACTAAAAAACTCCCTCCTTTCTTTTTCCCATGGTGTTAGTTCTACCGCCTTGCCTCTCTTTCTTCTACCTCCTTTAAACACTTTTTCGTTAACTCCCCTCCCTTAACATCGTCTCAAATTGCCATGCTCTCTTACCCGCTCTAGTACTTAATTTAGCCCTCTGTGCTTCTTCTCTCACCATATATTCAGGCGTCCTCCAGTCTACTCCTAGCGTCCGCCTTATATACCTTTCTTGTAAACTCTTACTTTTTTCTCCCCCTAGTGCTATTACTGGAAAGTGATCCGAATCTATATAATCCCCTACTTCTAGTTTCTTGACCTTCTCTCTTACCTCATCGTCCACTATTACATAATCAATTACCGTTGCCCTCGCTCCTCCTGAGCGTGTATACTCTCCTTCCTCATCTCCCTCTATATTTCAGTTTAAGATGAACCATCCCAACTCCTCCAAGCTCTTTAACATTTTCTTTCCCTCCCCATTCAGTATCTTGTCTTTTGATTTTCTTCTTTGCCCCCCCTCCCCCATTCCCTCCCTCCTTTATCTTCTGTTCTCGCATTGAAATCTCCCCCTGTTGTAAGCCTAATCTCTTCTTTATTTTCTTCCATCATTCCTTTCATCTCGTCTGATTTCTCCTGCATATCCCCGTTGACACAAACCCCCACTATCTTCCACTTCTCTCCTCCCATATTTACCTCTTGTCCTATTATTCCTTCATTTTGCTCTTTCCTCCCTTTAATCCTTCCCTGTTATACATGCGTTCCTTACTCCCATCGCCATTCCTCCGATTGCTCTGCCTTTTTTATGTTTCCTATTTGCATTTTGAACTTGCCATTTGTAACCTCTTGGCAACCTTCCCCTTACTCTTTCCCATCCCTTTTCATCTAGCCACGTCTCCATCATTACTGCTACATCCCATTGTGTCAAATTTATCATAAACTCCCTATCCTTCCTCTCCAATCCTGCTGTATTCCAGTAACATATCTTCCATTCTTCCCTAACTTCGTTTCTCGTCTCTCTTTGCTGTTTACTATTTCTTATTTTCCTTTCTCCCGCTCCTTTCTCTCCTAGTTTCTCGGCATCTCATTTCTTACTATCTCTTCCCATACTCCTTCTAGCTGTATTCTGCCATACTTAACCCACGTTCTTTTTCCCTTACTTCTTTCCTCTTCCGCTATTTTCCTTAACTTATAGTGTATATTCCTTTACGCCCATGTCAAATCATCCTCTATTCTCTCCGAGCTTCCATATAACAGCCTCTTCTTTGACATCTGTAAGTAGTTATTATATAGCAGTGTAAGTAGATTACGATACACTCGCTCTCTCTATCGCTTTCGGTCGCTCACTCACACTTCCGACAGTAAAATTGCGATATATTAGTATAGAAGTAAAGAGATAGATATAAGAATTGATGTAAATAGTTGTAAATATTTGTAAATAGTAAGGATAAGACAATAGAAAGTTTGTAGATGGTCTTGTAACCAACGGAGGTCATGTAGACCCTTAGGGGATACATTATGAATAAAGAAGACTTCGAGGTCATTAAAATTTTAACGTTCATTTCCATAAAAATAAACATTTTCGACTGCTTCATTCAATTTGGAATGAAGTTCGGATGAGTCCGTATAAGAACCTGGTTTGTGTTGTTCTGGATATGGAGTGAAGTCTATTTTTTTACAGCTTGATTTTTTGCAAAAAAATAACAAGTATACTGTTCTGTAGCACGTAATAATATATAACATATTCTACTCAATATAATGTAAGCAGAAAATTCCATAAAATTTTATTACGTACTGCAGAACGGTCTGCTTTTGTTTATTTCATCACTAAAAGTCCAAATGTTAAAATAGATAAAAATAGATTTGATTCCGTATACAGAATAACTGAAAACTGATTCTCTATACGGACTCACAAAATTTTAAATTAAAACCTGTGAGCTTTATTAATTGTAAACAAAATGATTTTCAAATTGGAAGAATTGTATGTAAAGAAAATTTAATCAAAATGCCTTTAAAATTAAACAGTATTTTAAAATAAAATATTCAAAGTTGTTCTAAATTGAAAACTGTGTAGTAGAAAATTTATTTATTTTTTCATAAAAAAGCCTTCGCTGAAAAAAATGCCAAAAAGGTACTAGATTTTAGCCAATCTAGTGATTTTTCTTTATTTCGATTTCTTATTAGGCTTTTCAGAATTTGAGCCCTTTTTCAATTTTTAAAATGGAAATATTAAAAACTGCACTTTAAAATTCGTCGCTTTGGACGTTTTGTTCATTTTAGGAGATGGATATCCTGTAGGGTGAAAAAAATAAGGATTTAAAGTATGTGTTAATCAGTTCTTCACTGATTCACTCTGAAAATTTCGCGTTGGTCCCGAGCCTTTTTTTATTGAAAATAGCCCGAAATATTGCTATATTGAAGTTTTTGATAAACTAGGTATCAACTAAGGTATGATTCGTTCTTGTAATTCGACTGCGAGAAATTTGAAATATTTGGTCATCTTTAACTGGATTTTTTAATATTGTCCTTACAAGATATTCATCTCCGAAAATAAACAACACCTCGAAACTAATGAATTACAAAGTGCAATGTTTATTATTTCAGCATTATTTATTCATTTTTCAAATACCATTTTCGCCCACTATTTCATATTAAAGTTACTTTAAATTAATATTGAAAAGAAATCTATTTTATCCTGAATAATTTTATGCAAAAGGAGCATGAAAAAGATTCACAATTAAAAAACAGAATTCCAAACTATCTCACTTTTCGGTCGGGGACGTCCGTTAGCATGTTCGCTATTATTCCCCAAATTTTTAAGGCAAAATCTTTATTATTGTACGAAAAAAGTCGGGGGAACCTAACACTGCTAAAATCGATAATTTTCTAAGTATCACGTGTCCTTAACTAAGAATATCTTTCCGATGACTTTTTGTTATGATGCTTTGCAAATTTCCAAGAATTATGAATCATTTAAACAATTTTTATAAACAAATCCAGAGTTTGACAATTTTACAACGAATAGGCTAAATTTGTTTATGGAGTCAACTAAGAACGTCATTCTGATAACTCTTTTCTATACTGCTTTGTGAATACTAAAGAATTATCATTTATTTAAACAATTTTCATGTAAAAAAATTCAGAGTTCGGCTATTTTGCAACGAATAGGTTCAATTTATTTGAGTCCAAAAAGAAAGTATTTCCAGTAACTCTTTTCCACGATACTTTGCAAATTTGCAAAAATTATTAAATATATCAATCATTTTCATAAATAAATTCAGAGTTTGGTTGTTTTTCCACGAATAGGTTAATTTTTTTTACGAAATTGTCTAAGATTGTCTCTCCGATGACTCTTTTTTACGATGCTTTGCATATTCCCGAGAATTGTTAATTATTTAAACAACTTTCATGTACAAAAATTCAGAGTTTGGCTATTTTGCAACGAATAGGCTCAATTTGTTTATAGAGTCAAAAAAGAATGTATTTCCAATAACTTTTTTCCACGATACTTTGCAAATTTACAAGAATTATTAAATATTTAAACAATTTTCATAAACATATTCATAGTTTGACTATTTCTCAACAAATAGGCCTAATTTTTTTACGGAACCAGCTAAGAATGTTTTTCCGATTGACTCTTTTCTATGATGAGTTGCAAATTCTCAAGAATTATTAAATGTTTAAGCAATTTTCATAAACATATTCATAGTTTGGCTATTTTTCAACGAATAGGCTCAATTTTTTGCAAAATTAACTATAAATAGGGTATTATACCCAGGGATACGCGGATGAATTTGTAATCCTAGTCAGAGGGGCTCATATAGAAACGTTGATAGGTCTCACAAGATTGGCGTTGCGCTACAGAGCTCTGGTGCAACAGCTCAGGGCTCTCGGTAAATCTGGAAAAGACCAGCCTGGTCATTTACCCGAAAAAGTACAAAGTGTCGAAAGTTAATGTCTCTGCATTTTATGGTAAGAGCCTAACGATCTCAGACTCGGTTAAATATGTAAGGGTAATCCTAGGTAGCAAAGTGAACTGGGCGAAGTATCTGGAGACCTAATGCAGGAAGTTTTTCATGACATTTTGGTTGTGCAGAAGAGCCCTTGGTTTGACGTAGGGTCTAAGGCCTAAAATGCTTACATGACTCTACTCGGCTGTCCTTAAACCAAGGCTCCTATAAATGGCCATGGTCTGGTGGCCACGGGTGAAACTTGAAACGATGCAGGACAGGCTGCGACGATTACAAAGGCTAGCTTTTAGGAGTGTTACGTAAGCAATGAATATCACGCCCACAGCGGCAATAGGATTCGTGTTCTGTGAAGAACCCCTACATGTTGCGATAGCTGACAGGGCGGTTCACGCGATGGGCCGCCTGGCAAGAGCAAATAGATGGACTTAGGGGACTAGAAACACTAGGCTCCCAAGTGACATCAGCGCACTGCCAATACTAAAAATGAGGCATGATGAAATAGTAAAACGCTTTTACTACACCAAGACTTTCCGAATCTGTATCCCAAGCAGGGATATGTGGAAAGCAAATGGTAACCCGCTCCTTCAAGGGGAAATCTGGTACACAGACGGCTCCAAAGGAGTGGGAGAGTCAGGAACTGGAATCTATGACTGTGCGGGACGGAGGGGGACAGGGATCCCGTTTGGACGGCATGCCACCATTTTTCAGGCGGAGATCCTGGACATCCTTCGTTGTACTGAGTCATTATTAGAAGAAAACGGTGCTGGTAGGCAGATTACAATCTGCTCGTACAACCAAGCAACATTAACTTCAGTTGTGAGACCAGACATAACATCAGAGCTGGTTTGGGAATGCAACAAGGCATTAAACCAACTTGCAGAAAAGAATAACGTGGCTCTTATATGGGTTCCTGGCCACGCAGGGATCAAGGGGAGCGAAAAGGCGGATCATTTGGCAAAAGGCGGCGCAGCAAGTGAAAACATAGGACCGGCACTGGGACCAGCGTCTTGCTACATCGGGATGGCCATCAAAAGCTGGATCCGGACGAAGCACCGGGAATACTGGGAACAAACTCTGGGTTTACCCAAGAAAGACATAAGGAAAGTAGTTCAGATGCTTACAGGACACAGCCACCTGTACTATCTCATGCACAAGATGGGGTAAAATCCCATCTTGCGACAGGGATGATGAAACATCCTGGGATCAACTACAGAGAGCGAATAGTTGAGGGTATGGCACAATAGGCTTTATAGATTGGACGCCAGGGGGGCTTATCGGGGCTCCCCACCCGCATATATAAATCAAAACAAACTAATTAACTATAATATCTTTCTGATGACTTTTTTCTATGCTGCTTTGCAAATTCCAAAGAACTCTTAATTCTTTAAACAATTTTCATACAAAATTCAGAGTATGGCTATATTCCGGCGGTCAGGCTAAATTTGGTTATAAAATCAACAAAGAATGTCTTTGCAATAACTCTTACCTACGATACTCTGTAAATTTACCAGATTTATTAATTATTTTAACAATTTTCATAAATAAATTCAGAGTTTGGCTGTTTTAGAAGGAATAGGTTTAATTTTTGTTTACGATATTGAGCAAGAATGTCTTTGCGATGACTTTTCCATGGTGCTTTGGAAATTCCCAAGAATTATTCATTATTCAAATAATTTTCATAAACATATTCAGAGTTTGGCTATTTTTCAATGAATGGGCTCAGTTTTGTTTACGGAACCAACTAAGAATGTGTTTCCGATGACTCTTTTCTATGGTGCTTTGCAAATTCCCAAGAATTAATTATTATTTAAACAATTTTCATAACCAAATTCAGAGTATGGCTATTTTCAGCGAATAGGCTCTATTTTTTTATGCAACCAACTAAGAATGTCTTTCCGATTACTCTTTTCTATGATGGGTGACGGATAACTGTGCACGTCGATGGCCGGTGGTAAAACTATGCACGATGTGGGCGACAGGTATAGCTATGCATCAGTCTATCTGCACGACTATATTTCGACGTGAACAGATGGTACCCTACCAACGGTTCACCTTCACAGATGGGGCACTCCCAACTTTGCACGTGCGTAGATGGGAGACTCTTAACTGTGGACGTCTCAATTAATACGATCAGATTTTCAGCTGACAATTCCACGTGCGTAGAAGGGATACTCCCAACTATGCACGTCTTATATAATACGATCAGATTTATAATTTACAAGTCTACGTGCACAGATTGTACCCTCCCAACTGTTTACGTCTCAATAACTGAGATCAGATTTTTAGCTCACAAGTCCACGTGTACAGGTGGTACCCTCCTAACTGTGCACGTCTCAATTAGCACGTTCAGATTTTTAACTCACAAGTCCACGTGCACAGTTGGGAAGGTACAATCTGTGCACGTGGACTTGTAAGAGAAAAATATAATCATAATAATTGAGACCTGTACAGTTGGAGGTACTCCATCTGTGAACTTGGACTTGTAAGTTGAAAATCTGATCGTATTAATGAAGATATGCACAGTTGGGAAGGTACTATCTGTGCACGTGGGCATGTAAGTTAAAAATCTAATGGTATTAATTGAGACGTGCACAGGTGGAGGTATCCGATCTGTCAACGTGGACTTGTCAATTGAAAATCTGATCGTATTAATTGAGATGTGCACATTTGGGAGGGTACTATCTATGCATGTGAACTTGAAAGTGAACAATATAATCGTATCAATTGAGACGTGCACAGTTGGGAGTATCCCATCTGTGCACATCTAAAATTTCGACGTATACAATTGGGCTCCTTCACAGTTGCTCCGTGCCCAGTTGTACCCTTCCCTTCTGCGATTCTTTGCAAATTCCCAAGAACTATTATTTATTTAAACAATTTTCATAAAAATATTCATAGTTTCGCTATTTTTTAACGAATAGGCTGAATTTGTTTACGGAATCAACAAAGAATGTATTTCGAATAACTCTCCCTACGATACTCTGTAAATTTGCAAGAATCATTAATTATTTAAACAATTTTCATAATCAAAGTTTGAACTTGGCTATTTTGCAACAAATAGGCTGAATCTCTTTACTCAACCAACTAAGAATGTCTTCACAATAACTTTTTGCTACGATGCTTCGCAAATTTACAAGAATTATTAGTTAATTAAACCATTTTCATCAACGAATTTACAGTTTTGCTATTTTCGTACGAATAGGCTCAATTTTTGTTTACGCAATTAACCTAGAATGTCTTTGCGATAACTCTTCGCCATGAGACTTTTCAAATTTACAATGAGTGTTGCTTATTTGAACAATATTCATAAACAAGTAAAGACTTTTGCTATATTTCAACAAATACGCTCAACTTTTGTTCACGGAATCGACTATCAATGTTATACCGATGACTTTTTGCTATGAAACTTTACAAATTGACAACAATTATTAATTATTCAAACAACTAATCGTAATAAAACTTAATTTTCTCTCAAATTTTTTACCAAAAATCTGAGACTTCAATTAGACAAACATTTTTAATTCCGAAAAATAACTTTTGTTAATTACTTTGTTCATAACGTAATATATTTTTTTTATTATTTCAAACCACTGAAATATATTTCTAGATAGTTTTAGCACAGACATAAGACCTTCTTTCATAAATCTGAAAACCTTGAATAAAATGGTACTTCTTAAAAGACAAGTCTTTTCAAACTGGAAAAAACTTCCATATAGAAAACAACATCCAAATCGAATGAATTGTGTAGGCTGGAAATTGATTTGTACACAGAAACTTTTTTTTTCCAATGTATCACCCCAAATTGACACAGCACAATGATTTCAAAAATTAAAAACATAAATTTTCTCCCAGGTTAATCTTATAGGAGACTTCAAGTGTATTTCCAAAAGAAAATTTCTATATAAGGACCAGCCTTATAGACAAAGGATAGATGCACATAGAAAAACAGGGGATTGAAAGAGATAGGCGATACAACAATAGACGTAGATAGACAAAAAAAAGACAAAAAAAAAAAGGGACAACTGAGATAAAGAAAAGGGGATTGAAATTTAAAAAAAAGGGATCTCCTAATTTTAATCCGTGTAATTAAACTCAGTGTCAGTGAAATACTTCCAGCTATTTGAATTAGTGAAATTTTAATTATGCAAATAGCCAGAAGTGCGCTACTGTTTATGAGGTGAATTCCACTGTGAAGCAGTGAATTGATTAGAATTTAGAGAGACAAGTATGAATCTGGAATGACAAATAGATAGAATAAGATATACGGGAATAGGCGAAGTATATAGAAGTGGGGATTGGCATAGAGGTAGAAAAAGATATAACGGGAGATGCGAGGGATATGCAGGCATGGAGAAAAGGTAATTGAAAGTGATATACGTAAATCTGGATTGAAAAGGAGATATAAAAAGCTAGAGGGTGATTGGGGGGTGATAGGTAGGGATAGATAAATGAGTATTAAACAAGAGAGAAGTAAAAGTAAACTAATAAAGAAATAGAGAAAGATAGAGATAGAAATAGATATAGTTGGATAGAAAATGAAGTAGAGCTGGATAAAAAATGTATATAAAAATATGCAGGTGGAATGTGGATAGACGAGGGATAGGCTGGGACAAATAAATTAAAGAGTAACCGAACAAGAAGAGAATCGAATGTAAAAAGTTACTGTCCATTTTTAATAAATTATATATTTTTTTATACAACAGGGTGACTTCAAGTCTCAAAAAGAAGCTGCCTGGGCAGTAACAAATATGACTTCTGGTGGAACAGTTCAGCAGCTCGCCCTTCTCGTTCAACTGGGAGTATTGACTCCATTCTGTAACCTACTTGATGCCAAAGATTGGAAGACTGTTGTTGTAGTTCTTGATGGCTTGACAAATATACTGACGGCCGCTGAGAAAATGGGAGAAGTCGAACGAGTGGCCATTATGATTGAAGAAGCTGGAGGCCTTGATAAGCTTGAAAACTTACAGCATCACGAAAACGAACAGGTCTATCAAAAGGCGGTGGCGATGATCGATACTTTCTTTGCTGAAGGGGTAGGTTTTACATTCTGATCTTTATTTTTACAGGGGTTGACTGCTCGACCAATTTCGTTTAATACAGTGTAAACTATGTAGTAGTATATCATTTGAATTTAGTAGAACATACGTGCAAACAATTTTTAAAATCTTTTAATCAATATCTTTATTGGAAGACTGCGTGCGACGGGTTGAAAACTCGTGAAGTCAGGTGTACACTTGTAATGAAATCTCCTGAAGTCTCTTGAAATATCTGAAGTCACATGAAATCACTTGAAGTCACTTGAATTTACTTGAAGTCACTTGAATTCATTTGAAATCACTTGAAATCTCCTGAACTCTCTGAATTCATTTGAAGTCACTTGAAATCACCTGAATCCATTTGGGGCCACTCATATACCACGTGGGCAGTTGGGGGGGGGGGGCTAAAGTCCACGATTGTCCAGGAGGGAGGCCGGGGGTCCATCCAAAGTCCAATTGGGCTAATGTGGTCCAACAGTATATTATTGGCGCATATACTATTTTATGTGACTCCGGTACATTTACGCGTTTTTATGCAACAGCGCAGAGTTTAGTAATGTTGTACATTGCGATACAGTAGACGATCACTCTTCACATTACATTCCACTGTATCGTAATGCACAACATTACGATACTCTTCGCTGTCGCAACAAAACTTGGAAATAATGCACCCTCGTCAAACAATAGTATATTATGCGCCGAGGCGCATAATGAGGGTATTTACGCGACGAGCGGCAATACTCGCAGGACTTATCTCGCCTTGAATTCGATCGTCCTACGAGCATTGCCGCTCGTCGCGTAAACACCCCCATTATGCGCCTCGGCACATAATATACTAATATACGCCAATAATATACTATTGGACCACATTATCCCACGTGGGCTTTGGATAGACCCCCGCGGTGTGCCTGGACTGACTTCAATCCAAAAGAGCTTGCATATGCCGTTTTTTTTCTGAATGTACTTCTGGGTTCTCCACGATCATTTTGAGCCCAAAAAGAAAAAAAATTCTAATGTTCTATCTCTAAAAGTTTGATTTAATATCCTAATTTTGAGTAGATCTAAAAAAAACATTGCTCTAGCTCTAATAGAACCAAAATTATGGCCTTTTTAATATGACGCTTTTTTAATCAAATATTGTTTAACATCAATTTTATAAATAAAATTTCTCGTTTTTCAAAAGAACTCTTTTCCTTAGTATTTTAGGTGAAAGTTACCAGTAAGATATTGAAAAAAGACTTCATTTTGAGTAGATCTAAAAAAAAACAAAGCTCTAGCTGTAATAGAATCAAAATTATGGCCTTCTGAATATGGCCGTTTTTTGTGAAATTTTGTTCAACATCAATTTTTTAAATAAAATTTATCGTTTTCAAAAAGAACTCATTTCCCGAGCAATTCAGGAGAAAGTTGCCACCCGATAGGTTAAGCAGAATCTAAGTTTTAGCAAATATTAAAAAAAAAATGCTCTATTTCTAATCGCATCGAAATTATGGTCTTCTGAATATGATCCTTTTGTAATAAAATTATGTTAATCACCATTTTTTAACAAATAATGCTTGAGCATTATTTATTTATTTTTTTTTTGTTAGATTTGCTAAAAATTAGTTCCTCCTTATTAACCTATCTACTCTCTGATTTTTTCATGTAGACCGGTCACTTTGGGCGTGAATATCTCCGAGACGAAAAATGGTGTCAAAAAACTGTAAACTGTATGTGAATGTGTCTTCATTTCTGCGCCGATTACATATTTTGTGCGTCGATTACATATTTTCTGTGTCGAATACATATTTTGCGATTATTGTGGAAAAATTTGCTGAGGAACTGTCATCGTTTGTTTGCCGAAAAACACCGAAATAAGGCACTTCGAGTTCACAGGTCAACTTTGAGAAGCTCCTGTATTGTCAATTTTGCCTTGAAAATTTTGAAAAAAAATTTCCCTTCTTCTTCAAAGCCTTAAGAACTTATATTTGTTTCGACAAATTAAATATTTTTATAAACATAGCAATAAAGTACTTTACAATAAAAAAAATTATCTCCCGTATTACCGCACCTACGACAACGAACCAAAATCGAAAAAATATATTAATTTTCTGTTAATTCAGTCATGAAAGAACGTTTGATCAAAAATGATGCAATAGAGGTGTCAGCTTCATCGAAGTATAGCGGTATATTCAAAGACCCGCGTGGGTCTATAAAATATTTATTATTTCTCATAAACATTTTTTGAATATAATCTATTTACATGGTGTTAATACTTGCTCTCTTTTAAACATTAAGAGCTTCGGCTCGTTGTCTTACGTGCAGTAGTACTAGAGATAATTTTTTTCTTGTAAACTACTTTATAGTCATGTTCATGAAAATATTTCATTTTTTGAAACACATATAAGTTCTTAAGGCATTGAAGAATAAGGGGGAATTTTTTTCAAAATTTTCAAGACTAAATTGACAATACAGGAGATTCTCAAAGTTGACCTGTGTACTCGAAGCGCCTCATTTCGCTTTTTTTCGGCAAACAAACGATGACAGTTCCTCACCAGATTTTTCTACAATAACCGTAAAACATGTAATCGACGCTTAAATGAAAACAAATTCAGATGCAGTTTGCAATGTTTTGAAACCATTTTTCTCCTTCGAGATATTCACGCCCAAAGTGACCGGACTACATAAAAAATCTGAGAGTAGTGGCAACTTTCTCCTGAAATGCTCGGGAAATGAGATCTTTTGGAAAATGATCAATTTTATTTTCAAAATTGATGTTGAACAGAATTTCATAAAAAAGGGCCGTATTCAGAAGGTCATAATTTTGGTTCTATTACAGCTAGAGCATTGTGTTTTTTAGATCTACCCAAAATTAAGTCTTTAAAATAACTTAGTGGCAACTTTCACGTAAAACGTTAAGGAAATGAGTTCTTTTGAAAAACGAGACTTTATTTATAACATTGATGTTAATCAACATTTCATAAAAGAGTCATATTCAAAAAGCCATAATTTTGGTTCTATTTGAGCTAGAGAAATGTTTTTTTTTTTTTTAGATCTACTCAAAATCAAGTCTTCTTGAATAATTATTAGGCAATTATTACCAGATATCCATAGAAAATAAGTTATTTCCCCAAAACTATATATCCATATATATATATATATACCTATATACCCATCTCACGGTTGTGAGACGTGGCCATGAATGGGATTTACCGCGGTCCTACTGGGAGCCGATGTCATTTACCTCCAGTTGGGAACTTAAGGTAAAATTCAAAAGTTTTTGTTTGCAGTATTTGTGAAAAATGTACTAATAACTGAGGCAAATATATGTCTTGTATTAAAGAAACATTTCTTTAACGCATACAATTTTTCATTTAACCAAAGATATCTTGAAAACAAAGAAAATCATTTAGAAATAATGAAAAATTTGTATTGGAACAAAAAACCATTTCTTTTTTCTGAGTAAAGTAATTAGGATCTTATGATAATGCCTAAGTGAAAAATATGTTCAATATTTATATGATTTGCATTACCTCATAAATTTTCCTAAATTTGATGACGAATAGTTTGTAAATATTTAATATATCAGTTTCTCTGACAAAGCTGTACAAATAACTGATTAAGAGGCTGAATACAAAATTGTTTAACAATAACTTATTACCAAGTTTGCTTTGTATTTCCATACCCTAACTGAAATATTTTACTGGCAGTGTTATTTAAAACTTTAAAAATGCAAATACCAAATGAAGTACCTATATTAAATATAGAATGAAAATATTTTGAAATAAATTATGCGTCATTTTTCTATATAAAATCAATTTTCCATAGTACCGTATTTTTTTGTTTTCATACGTAACTTAGCTTCATGTATAGTTGAGTTCACTTTCAAAATCCGCGCATAAATTGAATGAAGATTCAAAATCAACAAACATTTCTTATCACTATAAGTTTGCTGAGCAATTTTTTTGTTCACAGGAAATTTTTTACAATTTAATCCTCAACTTTTTACTAAAAATGATGCGATATATGGAAAGAATAAAAGGTGATTTTTAAAGGACTTTTTCATTGAACTATCATTTTTCGTAAATAATTTTTTCCAGGACCACTTTTGGAATTTGCAGCCATTGCGTAATTTCTTATAAATTAATTGCATAAAAATATATCAGGGTGGCGCTAAAAAATCAAAAGTTCATTTTTTCCAAAAAGGAAACCCTGAAATATTTTTCTGTAAATGGAAGAAACACACTTGATTAAAAAATTGGAATGAAGGTTTCAGTGGCGCCGGGAAGTTCTCAAAAGACTTGTAATGTATTTTTTGTAATTTATTTTGTAGTTAAAATTTTTCAGAATTTTTGTTTTATCCAATGGTTTAAGTAGTAAGTAAGAATATAAAGTTGTAAATGATGAAAAAAATTTCTGATAATTACAGAAATTTTTTTTTCTTCCTGAAAAGATTACATTTTTGAATTAAGCTATTTTTAAGAAGTAAAAAATGTTCAATCTCATATTCATTTAGTGATTTTTTCAAAACTGTTATTACCAAACACAAAAATTTTGTTACAAAAATAAAATGAAATCTTGTTTTGATATTCTAACTAAATAGGTTTCAGGTAAAACTTATCTCAACTTTAAAAAACTGTATAAATCTAGCCGAATCCAATGAATTACTTTCTTCTTCATTGAAAAATAATTCCCGTATTCAGTAGGAACTTTTTTCGAGTTTTTCTATATCACTTTCAATTTTTTAGTCTAACTTGCTATCTAAACTATTATAAAAATAATTATTATACCATTTTTGCACCCATAAAATAAATGTCAAAAACTTCAAGTTTCAAAAGTTTTTAAAACTTCCTGAGACCACCAACATTTGTTTTTATTTTGAAAATATTCGAGTGACTTTCTGTCACTAAAAGCATGTTTCTTTTTCTCCCTGTCGTGAAAAAAAAAGTAAATGAACATAAAATCAGAAAAAAAATGTTTGCTAAATTAAGAGTTTTTCGAAAATGTTCCAAAAACATTTTTTTTTGGATTGAGTCATCTGTACCCAGTTTGGAAAAGCTGAATATCGCATACCTGAAATTTCTTCAGATTGAGGCGCAGAGACATGTTGTCACTTAGCTTTTTCAAACGAAACCAAAAAAATTTCATGAAATCTTTTTTAAATTTTCAAATACAAAAAGACAACAAAAGAGCCCAAAATCATATCCCTGAAAACATTTTTTTTCTATTATTTTGAAAATCAAAAAAATAATACTGATGATGTAATGATGTGATGATGTAATTTAGACTTAAAAAAAAAACTTTCTCTACAACTCTACTGTTTAAAATTTTTGAAAGTCACTAGAAAGTCCGCTGTTATGTTGAAAATTAAAATTTTCGCTTATGGCTCAAACTATTTTGATATAAATTCGTATTTTTTTATTGAATCCAACTGTTTTTGATCTAGAATTAAAAGATTTTTTGGTTGAAATATGAACTATTACATTTTTATTGAGAATTCATTTTGTAACATAAAATTTAACTATTCCATATTTGATGGAGAATTGGCTTTTTTTATTCAAAAATGCAACTATTTGGTTAAAAATTCATATTTTTTTGTTGAAAGTTCATGTGCTGTGTTGAAAATTCGTCTTTTTTAGTAGAAAATTATTCTTTTTCGTTTAAAACTTAATCATTTACTTCAAATTTTATTTATTTTGTTGAAAATTTAAGAGATTTGTTAAAATTAAAAAAATTGGGTTGAAGAGTAATCCTTTTTGGCTGAAAATTCTCGAGAGTCTTTTTCAGGCGTATAATCGACCATAATTGTATGTAATCCAGATAAATCTTCGCAATCCACTTTGATCCAATTTGAAAAATACAAAGGAATTAATCATACTTTCACTCATGACATTTGTAGAGACAACGCTGGGATTTGTGTACTATTTCATTAGTAAAATGGTAAAATACTACTATTTCATTGGAATAAACACTCAATTACTAATTCAATTAGTAACATTTTCACAATTCAGATTTAGAGGGTTAATTATTTATCACTCACTTGTTTATAGGTTCAGTAGCCCTTTACCAGCCAAAAAGTGGGACGGTATATATTTAGCTAATAAAGATGGAATTATGTGTCCGCAACCCCGCGATGGAACAGTCATCGGAAATGAGGATTGTTTGGTTTTAAATGTTTTCACAACGAGGATGAAATTTAATATTACGACGGTAAGATTGAACAATTATCAACAAATAATGAAGGGGCTCACATTCACAATCCGATGAATTTTGCTGTCATAAACGAATTTCGAGAGTACTGTGAGTTGTGCGGTGTCTGTGTCTTGGATGTTTCAAGTTCTCTTGTGATTTTTTCTCTCTTTGTGAATATTGCACCTATTATTGATCATAAGTTTCGCTAAGAGTATCCTTCGAGGTTGTGGTTATACGATTCTTCCTAAGATCATTGGCTTTCATAATCTCTGCTCAGGCCCGTTCTTATAGAAATCTAGAATAGATCTGCAAAAATTTGAGGCAATACTTAATTCTATTGAAGAGGACACTGCTTTCCTTCACCATATTAAGGAGGATATTTGCTCTTTAAAGGTAACGAAGGACCAAATGAAGAAAGACCTTTAGTCTTTGAAGAAAGGAAACGAGATTATAAAAGGGGAAAATAATGACCTGATGAATAAAAACCTGGCACTCTCGAATCATCGGTTTCAGTCTAGCAAGGGGCAGTCATTTCGCTTCAGGTGCAGGCTAGAAGGAATAATGTCCCTGATAACGAATCGGTAAACAGAGATCTACAAGCGTCTGTTTTGAGTGCCTTTTCCGAAGCTGATATCGCGATCAGTGAAAACGCTTTTGACTCCGTTTTCAGGTTGGGTAGTACGCCCAGCGTCAGGCCTGTATTGATAAAGCTGGCTGCCTACAAGTGGAAATAGCTGATTTTTGATAAGATAGCCGAGCTGAAAATACAACTTGCAGTCAGCAATGATAGATTGAAGGTCGAGAGGGAGGAAAGGAAGTCACTGATAGAAATACGAAACAAACTTAAACCCAAGGGAGTGAACATTTGCCGAAAAGGAAATAAATTAATTATTGATAATAAGCCTCTCTCTCAAAGGGAAGTACAGGAAATCAGTTTTAATTTAAATTCAACTCCGAAAGGGAACTTTGTGGACAACTTCTCTCAGGGCTCGAACACTGTTCCAAGAGGCCGCTCTAGCGGTGGCATTGCTATTTTATTAAATAACGAGATTTATAATTATGAAATAATTGATAGGACTGCGACTTGGATTTTTATAAAGTGTAAATATGGGGATGTAAAATTTATTCCAGGCAATGTTTACCTTTCCCCCTCCTTGAATATAGATAACCTTATTGAGATCCTTGATACCACTCTTTCTGAGTTTCTAGTAAAATATTCTAATTTTCCTATACTAGTAGGGGGGATTTCAATTCTTGTATAGGTATTCTAAATCAATTAAATTCTGAGATATTGCCACGGGGTATATCGACGTCACATAATCGACTTTCTTTGAATAAAAAAATCAATAGACATGGCTCTGCATTAATAGCATCGTTAGAAAGTAATAATTTGGTGATATTAAATGGGAGATTACCAGGGGACACACCTGCTCAATTTACCTTCATGGCTCCTGTGAGGATGAGAGTAAATGTGAACAACAATTTGGACAGTCTAAAAAATAGGGTGACTAATAACAGCCCTAAAAATTTATCCTCTCAGAAACCATTGGGTAATTGTGTAATTGATCTCGCCGCCTGTAATCTTAACTTTTTAAAAATTTGTAGAGGATTTCGAAACTCTTTTGATGGCAACACGATCTGATCATTTTACGATCATTACTAAATTACACTTGTATCGTAAAGAGAAGTCTAATTGTAACCTGAATGTAAATTCCTTACATTAGTCAATTAAACGGAAGAAAAACCTAGTATTAGCCTACACCGAGGCCATGATGTTCGTTCCTAACGTTACCCTCCAGGAAAACTCATCTATCGATGACTTAAATGATAAACTTACGGCTACAATTACTCAGATTGCGAAAGCAGTGGGGTTGACTAAAAAACAATATATAGGGGAATTTAGAAAGAAACCCTGGTGCGATGATGAATGTTCCCATATTTCCCGTAAGTTAAAGAGGGATTCAAAAAAGGGTAAAGAATCAGGGTTCTCGGATGCTGACGATAGGGTTTACAAGGGGTCGAAACGTCACTATGTTTGCGTGATTGATAGGAAGCGTAAGGAGCGTAAAGTATTGAAAAGGCTCGTAAGTATTTGTAGGACAATTACATAACCTTGTAGCATGTCGGCTGAAAGTAGTAATGTGTATTTTCTTCTATAGATTGTTGTCAAAATGGATTTCGAATTTGAAGAGGATACAACTCACGTCGTCGTTTTATTTACCGCAGACGAGAAAATTCTCTCAACAATTACTAAAAAAAAAAGTCGAGCTGATCCCTCGTTCATAGCTGGTAAGCGTCGCTGGGGTATGGCAGTCCTATTACCCACCAGAAGAGGACTATCAATTTGTGGAAGACTGGGTAGAGGAGAGTAAAGAGCCAAATACCGAAAAGTCGAAGACGTTTAAGGTTGAAATCCTTAAACAATCCCGTAAGTAAAATAATTTGAAATGCGAATCCAAACCTTATCTTTCTAGGCAGATTCCAAAACTGACTAACTGATCAATAATTTGATTACAGATAGTCATAGTCAGGGTCTGAGAAGAATGGACAGTCTTTTGTCACAGACTATAGAAACAAGCAGCCAGAATGAAACTGACACTAATAAGAATAAAAATAAAGACAAGAACGTTAATGCTAAGGAGGTTCCAATAAAACTCACACCAAAAGCAGCTAAGACAGACTTGTGCAATTTGCCAGTATTTCAAGGCAGCTTACCAAATGTATCAAGTACGAAAGCTGAACTTTAATTTAAAAATATGATTAAAAGAAGTTTTAGTTTATTTCACAATCATTGTTTTCAGACATTTTTTTTAGTTTAATGTTTTATTTTTCTTATGTTTTTATTGTTTGAAGCTTCTGAAACATCAGATGACTCAGGTACGAGTCCTTTGAAGGAAAACCACAAAAAGAGGCCGCACCAAAAGTCTCTTATGAGGTCTGCCGAAAGGTCAACAAAAAAACAAAAACAGGGCTCATCAGAATCTGAGTTAGACACAGGCAACGAGGGTTCAGATGTAAATTTTGTCAATGTACTTATGGCTTTATTGTTTTACTTATATTTAATCCTTTTATAAAAAATCGAAAATTTTAGGTTCCCCGTTATCTGTGAACAGTTTTGGTTCACTTTCAAAAGACTCTCCAACCAAATTTTCTTCCTCTTCTTCGAAAGACCTTACAATAAAAAAAGTCACACCAGAGAAGAAACTGATTGAAAAACGACGTTTCCCGCGCAATTCGTCTTCCGGTTCAGAAAAAGAGACGAGCCCAGAAAAGCCGTCTTCACCGAAAGGACATTCAGTGAAATTAGTTACACCAAGGGAAAAAGCGACTAAAGCAACATCTTTGATGGGCCTATAGAAAAAGGATTCCGGTTCCCAAAAAGAGAAGAGCCCAGGAAAAAAAAAGAAAGGGAAAATTGTCATTGAGCTGGAAACCGAATGGTTTGTTATATTTCTTTCAATAATTATTAATTCTTTACATGGATGGCCCCTAATCTCTTTTGGTAGAAATTTAATATTTTTGGTTGAAGTTCAAACGTTTTTTTTTAAATTCGCCTTTCGGGCTTGAATTCAAATATTTCTGATATAAAATTTAAAACATTTTGGTGGAAATATCAATTATTACTTTTTTCGTTGAGAATTGATCATTTTTGTTTGAAAATTTAACTACTTACTTCAAAATTGAACTCATACTTTGTTAAAAATTCATATGTTTGGTCGGGATTGATCATTTCAGTTGAAAATTCCTTCTTTTGATTAAAAGTTCCACTATTTGCTTGAAAATTCATCTATTTTGCTGAAAATACAATTTTTTTACTTGAAATATAGCTTTTTAAATTGCATTTAATATAGAAAGTAACGTTCAAAAGTATTGTTTTCAAAAAAAGTAAGATTACAATTTTAGTCCTATTTTTCCTCCTTCATTAAGGCTTATGCCCTACGTTGTCCTCTTTTTAGAAGTCCGGTTGTCCTACATTCCGAAAATTGGCTCTGACCATCCCATATACGACGGCTGTCAAAACTGGGATAAAACTTGCGAAACAAACTAATTTTTTTGAAATCAAAAACGAAGATATGGACTCGATGCGAATAAACTTACTTATAGTTTCACAAATTTGATCCTGGTGAAAATCAATAGTCTGTATTTATAAATTTTCAGTGTTTGCTTTGATAATATTTTGTTTACATTTCAACAACGATCCAGGAATTATTCAAATGTTTACAAAGGAATCTAGAGAAAAAGATAGAAAACTCGAAAATGAGCGTTTTATACGACTTTAATAACAAAATTAACGACTTAAGGGTTTTGATAAAGACATGCAATGATCCAGATCTTTTCGAAGCTTTGCAGCAAAGGGACGTCTTACCGCCTTCGCCAACAAAAAATGTGACAGATTTTTGGCTCTCGAAACTCAATTAGAGGATGTAGCAATGTATACAGCTTTGGTAAGTGCATTTGATTTTATATCTAACATTGAGGTGTGAAGTGTAATTTCAGATTTGAGTTAAGTGATAATAATATTTGTAATTTTTCAGAGGTCTTTGATAGTCTCGAACTGCAGGGACTTACCTGATTTCAAGCGGGTGATCAGTGCTATCATCCCTATGATAATTTCAAAAGAAGTTCAGCTTTTGTATTCTGCATTTGGTCATAGCGCTGGCAAGATGAATTTTTCAATTACAAAAACATTTAATTTGCTAAAAGGTAGGCCTGAATTCTTAAATTTTTGAACCACAATTTTAATGCCTCGAGTTTGTTTTTTTATTTCAAATACATGCAAATTACTTTTATAAATTAAAATCGTTCAAAATAGTATAATTTCAAATTAAAAGCCTTAGTAGTTTTAAATTCTCAGTGCTTTGTTTCGAAGCTCTTGAAGGCTTCAATGTCTTAAATAAAAAATTGTCCTAAAAGCCATAATTTTAATCTAATTACGCAGGTCTTTCAATAAACTTCCACCTTGAACAGTTACAATTGAAATCTTCAGTATTGAACATGATAATTTGTAGCATTTTAAATATTTTCTATTCATAAACCAAAATTTTTCAGTTTTGAGTTAATAGTATAGTTTCAAATTGAAAGCCTTAATAATTATAAATTTTCAGTGCTTTGTTTCGAAGCCCTCGAAAGCTTTAATTTTTTTAAATGAAAAATTGTCCTAAAAGCTATAATTTTAATCTAATTTTGCAGGTCTGATGGCTTAAATTTCAGATTTTGAGTTTAGTTTCTACCCTGTAATTCGATAATATTTACTTTATGAGTATGATTTTATTTTTATATTGTTTTCTTTTTACAGAAATTGTGTTGCAAAAATTCCAAAATATCCCAGTAAAAGACTTTAATGCGTATCTCACCTGTTGTTTATCTAATGCAGGAGATCGAGAAGGCGGTAAGAAGAACCGAAATAGAAGAGAAACTAGCGACGATAATCTCAACGAAGTGTGACAAAGTTAGAACTGCCAACCAAAGTTCATTACTTTTAAACAACATTTTTTATAATCTCGCTTAGGTACCGAGGAATAAATATATTTTTAGATCTTAAAAGTTCTATTGTTCTTTACCACTAACTTTCAGCTCATATTGACCTTTTGCTCAATGACATTTTTAAACATTAGGCGTTTGACTATTACCACGCAAGTACCAACAGTATGTACCGGCCCAGCACTGCAGATGAGTACATAGTTTAGTTATTATTAGGGGTTTTACCAGTACCGCGACAGTGTTAACGGTATGTACTGGGCCAGTACTGCGAGTCAGTACAGAACTTCGTTATCATTAGGGGGTTTACCAGTACCGCGTCAATGCCATCGGTATACACTGGGCCAGTACTGTAAGTCAGTACATAATTTAGTTATCATTAGGGGGATCACCAGTACCGTCTCAGTGCCATCGGAATGTACTGCCCCAGTGCTGCAGATCAGTACATAACTTCATTATCATTAGGCCTATTACCAGTACTGCAGCAGAAACAACGGTAAGTACTGACCCAGTATTGTGAGGCAGTACAGAACATAGTTATCATTAGGGGTTTCACCAATACCACACCAGTACCAACGGTATACACTGGCCCAGTATTGCAAGTAAGTACATACCTTCGTTATCACTTGGAGCCTGACCAGAACTTGTCCAGTAATAATCTGCAGTACTGGCCCAGTAATGGATATCAGTGATGGCCCAGTACTACAGGTCAGTACCTAGCCTTGTTAACATTATTGGTTCAGCCAGTACTGGGTCAGTACTATCAGAGGGTACCGAATCAGTAGCAACTGTAAGTCCTAGCCCAGTACTGGCCAAATACTGCAAGTCAGTACAGAACATTGTTATCATTAGGGGGTTTACCTGTACAAAGCCAGTAGATATGCCAGTATTCCACCAGTACCGAACTTCTGTGTTTGTGGGATAGCAGGGATCGCACGAATCATTACAAGAAAAAGGTTTGGCCAACAAGAGAACAACTTGAACCTGGAAATCACAATGTACTTCAACAACCTTTAATTGATCCATCAAATAAATAGGCTCTTTTCTAAGCATAAGCTAACTAACTTTTCCCCGTTATAATTTTTCCTTGGATCCCCGAATTTACCTGATTTTATAAATATCTATTTTATTTCAGAAAAATATATTTCCAAGAAAGAGACTACTTGAAAAATAATTATCACTTATGTGTATTTATTATTTGTTAATAACTGAAAAGTTAAAGCAAAGTCAACATTAAAAAAAAACACCAATTTTTAATAATTCTTTTGGAGAAGATCGTGACAAACGATAATCAATTATTAAGACAATAACGCTGGTTAACTTGCATCAATTATTTCCCCGCTAAGTGAACAGTAGACAAAATATTGAATATTTTAGTAAAAACCGAAGCTTTCTAACATTATTCAAAGAGAATATTAGTAAAAATAATACTAAATTGTTCCAACAATTATATTTGTCAACTTGAGTTAATCATTAACTCACTTCAATTCAAAAGTCAAAAATAAGCTGTTGATATGCAAACAATGAGGCTATTCGTACTGAAATATTAGTACACGTAGCGATGGCCTCTAGAATAACAATAGTTAAATTTTTATTACTTTTACGTTCTTATAGTACATAAAATAGAGTATTATGCCAAGAAATTCACTTTATGCAGAATGTGAAAGATGAGGTCATCGTAATTTTCCTCCGCGAAATAGAGTGATGGGATGCTGCTCCCCCACTCCAAGATCCAGTATGCTCCACTTATGTTATCAGTGAATTTACAATTCGAAGAATTTCAAATAGGTGTGCAAAACTCAATTCAAGACATCATCAAGTGCATAGTAAACTTTGAGGAAACAAGATAGGAGAGATAGAAGTGGCTTATATATAGCCATTTTTTCAAGAGCAAATTCTTTCTTCAAGATACTAGAATGCGGTTAGTAGACTTCACAAGTCATTCTTCTCACTGCTGTGTCTTTAAGGAAATCAAGAAAGAAGTTCAAATTTAAATTTAAATCTAAAAGTACAGTTGCAATATTGTTTTCTTTATATGATTGCTGATTATCCAGAGCTTCGGAATGAACCCGCTACACTTGATATCGACCGTTCTTTTCACTTTTACTTTAGGAGCGAGTAAGTGATATTTTTAAAACTTTTATTCCACATATTTCATCATTTCTTTTGAATCCAACGAACAATTTTGATTTAATTTGTAACTTGTGATATGGTTTTGTTTGAAAAGAAATGTAAATAGATGCAAATTAGAGAGATGATTATATTATGTTAAATAATAAATAAGCATTTTTTCTTTAAGAATTATCCAAGTTATAAAAGTTATAATTTAGATAATTGCTTCTGATAATAAAGCTGTACAATTTTCATTTGTTTCTTGCAGACGCATTTAGCTATGAAGAGGCTAGAAACTGGGGCGAAAAATATTCAAAATGTAATGGAAAACATCAATCTCCCATGTCTGCGGATATAAATTGGCCAACAAAAATTCCAAATTGTAAGAAACACTGACACTCACAGATTTTGATGAAACACCGGAGAAAATGACCATAAAGAATACTGGTCACACTGGTATTAAACATTATTCATTTCAATTCATAAATTCAATTCTGCTTTATTTTATTTTATACATATTTTCACTTTTCCTATAATGCAGTTGAAATGAAAGCCCATTGGTCTGGAGAGCCAACAAAGTGTACTGGTGGACCCCTGCATGGAAATTACGTATTTGAAAGAGCAACTTTTCATTGGGGCCCAAACAAGGTGAATGTGTCAAAATTTTTAAATAATCTCTTAATCTGAATTCATAAAAATTCCATAATTATAATAGTGATATTTGACAACTTGAATTAGTTGAACGTAATGAATAGAAAAGTTTAATCGAGGAACGCGACATTTTAGCATTTTTAACTTTATTCACACAATGAGAATGCAGTATCTTGAAACTTGTAAATAGAATAAGTCACCTTGACCTTTATAAAGCATTCACAAGCAATTGGAAATGCTAGATAATTTACACACTTGATCCATTTCACCTTACGTACATATGCATGTTGCAAATAATTATGGAGAATCCCGATTTTATGTCGAAAACAATCGACCAGAAATGTTTACTAATTTTTTAATGTGTGATGAACTTGTGATTTTTGAAATTCTATTCGTGAAATAATGAGACCTTACTCCTTTGTCAGTCGAACATTTGATTTGTGAATAAATTTGTCACTAATTCAAATTTATTAAGTTAATAATGGAACCATTACTGAAGCTCATAATAATGATTTTTTTTACTGCACGAATAAAAAGTGGACTGACGAAGTGCCAGCGGATTCTTTCTTCCTAACCAAAGTTTCTTCAGTCGAAAATTCTCTCTTAAAATTTTTAGTGTCGCCAAGACTGACGAAACGTTTGACATTAAATGCCGTATAATCATGTTTGTTTAATGGGCATCATATGGAGATGCATATATTCTTTTATAGAACAGATTTGAAGTCATTTGAGAAAGCTGAAACACAAAAGCGTGGTCTTGCAGTATTTAACATGAGGGCCTCGGTAAGAAGTGCAAATTAAATCTGTTAAACTACTTTCCTCCAATAAGTACTTATCGGTATTTGCACGAAATACTAAACAAATATTGTTTTGCGAACTCGGAAAATAAGAAAATACGGGGGCGATATTGTAACATTTTCCTAGTTATTTCCACTTTCCCTTTCCACAAATGTATCAAAATCTTTTTAAAACCATTGAATCTTTTGAAAATCCTTTGGAATACATTTGAGTGTTCAAAATCTATAAAAAAACGCACATCTTAGAAAAATTAGAGAAAAAAATAGTGTTTTTCTTTCCGAAAAATTGTATATTATTGACACATACTTGAAATTTTAGAGCGGATATGATAATCCTGATCACATCTTCGACGACCTGGAAAAAAACTTGCATAAGGAGCAATTCTCAAATTTAACAACAGAGATACCCCCGTTTCGCTTTGCAAGTATTTTCGATTACGGAACAGTACCATTTTTATATTACGAAGGCTCCCTAGATTATACGCCTTGCTCGGAATCTGTGTCTTGGTTCATTCTTGATTCTGGTCTTGCTATTACCGACGGCCTGGTAAGAATCTATATTTTTTGAAAATGCACAGAAAAATAACTTTAATATATTATATACTACTGCTTTTTTGCATTCGCATTTTTTTATTTTCTAGATACATGAATTGACCTGCCCAGGCGACAAACAATCGTGAGATTCAGTACTTGTATAATCATAAAGGGAACGAGAATTTAAAAAAAATTTTAGCCAGTGAGTGGTAACTGTCAGTAATCGACTGCGCTCGGGAAAGGTTTTTATACAGTTTTCCTTTCCCTTGGCCAAAAGTCCAAGCAAATGCGAGCACCTCCAATAAAAATCCGTCTGCAGACGGTACAGGGTAGATATTATGGATATGGGTTTTTTATATGGATAAAAATTTATACAACTCATGTGGATGTTAATAATAAAATAAAGTCTCTGTTTCAATCCATAATTTCTTTCTTTGAGTTATTTCAAATATACATCCCCTTTATTGAATATCTAGGGATAAATAATTACTGATGTTTGCTCCTAGACAAACATTTTGAAGATGAAATCTAGATCTAGGTTGATATAAGAAATAAAATGGGCAGAAAAAATCTGTTTTCTACGTATTTGATTTTTATAGCAAGTAAAAGTTGCATTTGCTCAACAGTAGTGAGCCTTACGAATTTTAGTTTGATCGGATAGTAAATTCTGTTCATTGTATGGGTTATGAAATTCAAATTCTTGAACATTTATAAAAAGCGTTTCTATGTACCAAAAAATTATGCTGAATTTCTTGTAGGTAGATGTTCTAGAGGTAAATAATAAAGGAGAATTATAAATTTTTCAAAAGTGGTGCTCAAGTTAGAGCGTTTCTGAAATGTGCAGAGAAACCACTTTTTTGGATTGTGTTAACTGCACTATTTTTCGCAAAGAATTAAAATATTTTCACGAGAATCGTCATTTGTTATACTGACAAGATGTTCACAATTGAATTTCATCGAATCATTTGTCTCCAATAGGGGACATGCGAAAATGCATATTTTTCTGACAGAACAGCTTTCAAATTATTTTTAAAAAGTTGAATTACAAAGGGACGGTCTTGTGATATTTGCAATGCGTCTTGAGATAAGAAATGCAAATTCATTAGTGGCAATAATTTCTTCGACATATCCGCAAAGCTTCATTTTCAAAATTCTCTGAATTTTCCATAATTTTGCCCTAATTTATTTATCATTTTCCGTGACATTAATGTTTAGAGAAAAAGTTCTAATTTCATAAAATTTGAATTATAGAATCTTTTATAAATGGTGTGAAACAATTTCAAATTCGAATGTGAAAATATTTAATTTGTTACTCTGAGGACCGCCAAAGCCTAATTTACTGGAAATAATTGAACTATTTAGTGCAAAAAAACTGGCGAAAAGTGAATAATTTCTGATCCAAAAAGTGACTAGAGTGTAAGAAAAATCAGGAAAATTTGATAAAATTCACTAAAGAATTCGAACATTTAAAAAATGAACCAATGCAGTAAGTTTAAATAAGATTAGAAAAATTCCAATGAATTAAAAAGAATATTATAAATTGCCTGAGAATTTAAGTTAAGATTGAAATCCTTCGGAAGAAATTAAACAAATCATAACAAAGAATTTCTTAAATTTCATTGAACTGAGTAGAATTAAGTTCATTTGAAAGAATTCAAAAGCTAATTTAAAAAATGCAAGAGAATTCAGTAGAACTAAGGAGAATTTAGGATAAGTTAATAGGAATTCAGGGTGATTTTCCAAATAAATTTGAATGAATTGCCAACATTTTTTTTAAATTCTGTTACAAAATCACGTAAAATTGAAGAAAATTTGATGACATTTCCTGAAATTCTAAAAAATATATTGAAGTAACTTAAGAGCTTTCAAAATTACATCATAGCATTAAAATCCTCAAACATCTGATAAAATCCAAAGGAATCTTTTAAACTACATCGAAATCTTATAGGTCATGTGAAATTGTTTCATATGATCCATATATCCTTCAAAATATTTTGAAATGGTTTCAAACATCTAAAAGCTCTTCATAATTTCTTTGGAATATTAAAAATACCTTACGATCCTTTGGAATCAAAGAAAATTATTAAAATCTATCAAAAATACAATAAGATAATTAAAATCCTTTACAATCTATTGAAAGACCTTGCGTCCTTTTAAAATCTTGAAAAATCCGTTGGAATCATTTGAGATATTCTAAAAACTACTATGACCTATTAAATCGTTTCATATATTTCGAATCGTTCCATATATTTCAAAGTTCTGGCAAATTTTTTCAAACCTCATGAAATTTTTTTGAAATCTCTCAAAACCTTTCAAATCCGAGAAAATTCTTTTCAAATTTGTTAATCCCTTGAAACTTTTTTAAGCTCATCAAAATTTATTAAAAATGTTTTAAAATACCCTAAAATCTTTGATAACTTAAGGTTGTCAAAACTTGTGAATATTCTTCAAAATCTTGTTGGTTCAAAATCTGAAAATTTTCAAATAAAAATACCTATTTCGGGTTCTTAGATAGAAAAAAATATTTATGAGTGAAATGTTATAAGAATAAAAGTGTCATTAAGTGTGAGATATATGTTTTTTCTGTTTCACAACTGTTAATTAAATGAGTTTAGATTTTCTTTTTTTTTTACTTTTTTTGCGGAAATCAGCAAAAATTTCCTTTAGTATTTTTTCTGTGTGTCACATTTTAAAAAATGTGAGGGAAGAATAGGGAATAAGAGGAGTTGAGGATAGAATGTGATCCCTGCTCTATGAAAAAAAATTCGAGGTCATTTTCCGGTTTACTTCCGGTTTGCCAAAATGGTTTTCGGTCATCTCTTTCAATCTAAGTTGAAAAATTTGAATGATTACTCATTTTTTACTTTATTGAAACACTGAGAAGCCTTAGTCTATAAATAATGCAGCCAATATTGTGAAACTTGTAAACATGCTACATCACCTCAAAATGAGAACAAAAAAAACATAATTATTGACACAACTTCACCTTCGTTCATTCTCGTTAAAAATAATACGACAGAGAAATTATGAAATTCGATTAAACATAACCGCACACATGACTAAACTTTTCTAATGTTGAATCATATAAACTAAAAATTAAAACATTTGAAATTTGTAAATTCTAGAGTGGGATTAATACTGTATAAATTATCACAGAGGAGCCTTATCTAATTTTAATCAATTTTATTTCACAGGGTCAAATATGAGACACTGTTTAAAAATTAAATATCGAAAATTGTAAAAACTTCAAAGAATTAGCCTTAAAAATTGAATAAATTATCATTTGAAGCCTCCATAATGAGAAAATAGCATGTACAAAAATTACTTGCAGTTTTTTAAAATTTTATTTTTATTCTCAAGTTCTCTGAAAGATACAACATCAAATCAGAAACCAGCTTCACACTGTATTATTTGAAATTGGAAACCTCCGAACCTAAGAAGAATAGCAAATTAAATGTCCGAAAAAATTTGATAATTCTGAAAAAGTAATAAAAAACAGCGCACCTTTATAAAACGTTAATGGTTGGAATGAAACAATTATGATTTGAGTTACTTACACATAAATATACATCTTTAAATTATAAGCTTTCAAAACTGGAGAATTTAAAACTTGAGGACTAGAAAATTGGACTATTTTAGTATTATGCATTCCAAACATTTAAATTGCCATCCTAGAGAAATCTCGTTAAATTTTTGTTTATTTGAAATCGCATGGTGTTCATTTGATAAGCATTTTATAGTGGTTCTTATTTTTCACTTTTCGATTCTGTTGCTCATACCTCCCAGATTTATTTAAAAAAAAAAATCTCAAAATTCGAGCCAAATCGATTAGGGGTCGCGCAAAAACCATGAAGTTTCCCATTGATTTAACATGGGGAAAAGTCAGCTTTTTGCTAATCCTATATATAAACCCGATGATATGTTAGAAATAATTCCGTATTTTAGTATATTGTTAAGAATTTGTCAGAGAATATGAATAAATCATAAATTTTTAGGGTGAATAACTTCAATCCACTCTCATGGGTACCCAAAGAAAACACCATAAGTAACTATTTTTAATTTCACCAAATATTGCGGTTTCTTAAAGCTTTTTGCATTTTTTTTTGTCATAAATAATTATTATTGGGTATTTCCTACAAAAGCTATTTATAAGAGTATTTTCTGGAAGAGTACAGAGTCAATGGATGGCTCCTATGATCAATAAAAACAATATGTGCAGGTAGCAAAGCGAGTTTAAGGGTGAATGGGAAAATGAGAGGTTGGTTCGAGATTATGCAAGGTGACAGCCAAGAATGCGTTTTTTCATTATGACTATTCATTATATCCATGTAAAAGTGTCTAAGAATGTAGCTCTTCAACGAAGAAGGTGTGGATCTAGGGACAGTGAGGTTGCGTGGGTTAGCGTGTGCAAATGATAAGTTTGTTATGACAGAGTCAATCAAAGACTTGCAGAGAATGTGAAGCAAACTGAATACAAGTATGAAGGACATGGGCCTCAAAATTAGCATAAATAAAACAAAAAATATGAGCTATGAATGGAAGGTTGAGAAAAAAATATGCAATATAGTTCTGAATGATGAGAGAGTAGAACAAGTTGATAAGTACATATGCATTGGTAGTCTATTTACTAATTATGGGAAGATAAAGAGATAGATAGGCGTATATATGAGGGTAAGAAGGTTTTCGGTAGAGCAGGATTCATTGTCAGAAGTAAGAATATATCAGGTAAAGCTGAAATGGCGATATGTAATTCTATACTTTAAGTCACTGTGCTGTACGGTAGCGAGACCTGGACATACCAAGAAGGATAATAGTAAAATTAACGCGTTTGGCATGCAGTATCTGCACATGGCGTGCGGTGAAACTTTAATGAACAAAGCTTGTAAAATAAAAATCCTTAAAGGATATGGTATACATGAGATGCTATTTGATAGAAATGAAAGAAATTTGTTGAGATGGTTTGGATATGTTGAAAGAATGAAAGATAAACGACTGAAGAAACAAGTATACCATGTTAAAGTAAAGGGCAGCGTAAGCAGAGGCAGACCAAGGAACGAATGGCGTGACGATAAATAGTTTATAAGTAATGCATGATAAAGAGAGTCAGTTGAGTCAATGAAGCCTATAACAAAAGACCTTGGATACTAATGGGCTCTACATGATGACTTTGTGAAGCCCTCCGCCTGAAGTGATTGCTAGGAAAATTTATCAGCGACCTGGAACGGAGCAGTGTTCTGAAACGAACGTGTTATTTAAATAAACAACACGGTAATTCTAGATCAATTGAAAAATCTACGCCCCCCCTTCCGCTTTCTATAACTTTCCTCCGCACTGAACATTTTAAACATTTAGGAGTCAGTAGGATACTGGCAGCAGCTCAGTAGGCGGTTTTATGAAACACCTGTCGCATTGTAAGAAACGTTTTAGATCATCAGGAAGAAAGCGACTAAAAACCTATGGAGTGGCAGATGGTCGCTCTAAGAAAGCATCCAGAGGCAACTGTTGCATAAGGGTAATATCGGTAAAAGACGATCTCCAAACTACACCATGCTCCTTACTTTGTGCCTACAACATCATTGCAAAAGATTTCAAATATCGTATTAAATTAATTGATAATATCCTCACCTCATTAGGAACTTGACACATGAATCACTTTTCGATAGGACGCTCCTTTTCCGTCTTAATCGTAAAGAAGTACAAAAAATGTCTGATTGATTATATTTTGTTAAGATGCGTTTCTTTGTTTGTTTAAATCGTAAGAAATAATATTAAAAATAAACGAACTACATTTGTGGAAAAATGACAGAAGCTAGAAAAAAATGAATAAACAAATTTGCTGATCCAAAAAAGGACCAGATACTAATTTATTATTATTTATTTTGTCCTAGGATGCGTAGTTTTTGTTGTAATAGAAAAAAATGAAATAAACAATGAAAAAAATAGGTTTTTGGAAAAAGGACACAAGGTGCAATAAAATGTTAATTAACCAAATTGATTTTTCTATGAAATGCGCACTTTTTTCCAATCATAAAAACAAGACAATTGAAATACATCTGTTTCAATATCAATGCATATTATGAAATCTGATAATATACATTTATTGAATTAATAAATTTTTCAGGATAGCTTAGAATAAAAATTAGTGCAAAATAAGTAATAAATCTTGGAGTTATCATGAAGAATAAAATTTGTACATTATTTTGCAATATCTGAATATGCAGATCCAGACCGAGGTTCAAAAATGAAAATAATATACATTTTATATAATAGAATTGAACTTAATGTAGAAAAATTCGCCCTAGGCGCGCTCAAAATTGCATGTCCGTGAAGTTAGCACACCAACAATTAAATATCCAACTTTTGTTTAATGGAATCGTTTGGATGTCGTTAGGATTCTCTTGAAAGAAAGAATACAACATACCATATTTGTCTTGCACACTACCTCCAAAAAACTATTGAAACTTCACCTTTTCCTATCAAACACTCTCAGATTTGACATTTGGTCTACATTCGACCGCATAGCATTTGATTAATCCCAACGGATCAAAGATCTTTCTACTTAATAACAAAAAATAAAATTTGACAAATTACTTCCATGTGTTCTAGGCACTCTGCGTGTGCATGACACGCTTAGCAACTATCGGTGGAAATTTTTTGACGTAAAGTCCGGTCACGTTATACTGAGGTGCAAATGACACTGTCCTGGCATGCGAAAATGAAACACTCTGTACCTAAATAACGTCCTGGCGATCTAAGGAAAGCAGAAGTTTGCTCCTTCGGATTTATTTCAATTTTTGGCGAGTATTAAATAATTATATTATCAATTATTTGTTGATAACGCAGCTTCCATCATGGTTAAAGCTATTAAAGCCTCGAAGAAGATAAAGTTTTATCAACAAATACCTCTTTTTTCGGTATCTTTATTTAAATTGTCAGCATTGTTGAAACAGTTTATTATATGGCATTGTTTATTTCAGTCTTTTATAAACTACGACGTGGAATAGAATATTTTTGAGCTATTTACTTTGACTGGTCCAACGTTATCTCTGTCAAGGCCACAAGGTTTACTTAACTTTAGAATAATTTAATGTGGTGGAAAATAACGTGAAAATTCGTATATGGCTGACGAGAAACATATTTTTGAAGGTTTCTTCTGCAGAAATCGCCCAACTTCGTTCCATTTAAGAAGGGCGCTGATAAAAACTCGACTAGTATTTATATTTTCATTAAAAGAAGTTAAATTATAATCGGGGAACACTGTAGCCTCAAAATGAGGGTATCTTTGATTATTCAAGAGAAAAAAAAGACTCCTATTGATCGAACTAAAAAATGATTTCAGCTGCCTTCAACTGAAGTCTAATTTATGTTTGACTATAGAAAATGGAAATCAAATTTGACGTTTTCAAAAATTATAATAACTAGGGAAAAAAGCGTGAAAAGGTCTGTCGAAAGCATATCAAGTCTAAATTTGTTTCATCAAAAAGAAAACAAGTTATATACAGATAATATTTGTCGCATCGAAAATATTTTTGGTACAAAGTGCCATCCGATAGGATCCCACAGCCACGATTTAAGCCCGATGGGATAAGTTTGTTTTTTGGGGTGGGTGCACTGAGAAATAATGCCCCGCATCTATGTAATATTCGTTATAAATATTAAGTATAGTAGTATATTATACTTACTTGTAGAATAAAAAAATCCCATGAATAAGAAGATTAGAATTCCACTAATATACGCCATATTTTTTCAAATTGACACACTGCAAATTGATTTTACAAGAATTACGTGTGGACAGGGACTCGACAAATGGCTGCTATATATACCAGCTTTTATTACTTCTACCCGATAACAACGCTTTATTTATTGTTTCAAATAAATGAAGTGGAAGAAGGCAGATTCTTGATGTAAGATCTGAAAATTTTCCATATTTGCTAGACTTATTAATCATAGAACCTTCAGAATTATGTAGCGTTTTTACTGATATCTGAAGATATAAAAATGTCGTATAATTCTACATTGCAATGATCCAAACTGTGCGTGATGTACCAGACCTGGTGTTTTTCGATTCGGGTCCGTAGCAGCCCCGACCTGAAATTCAGACTGCATAATAGACTTATGCGGCATAAGTGGTTACGCAGTACACTTTTGTTATATTTTTGGTTGCGCACTAAAGTTATGCCGCACTTTCGGGTGCGCAGTAGAATTATGTAGCATTTGTGGTTGCGCATTCGAGCTATGTCGGACTTACGACAGCGCAGTAGACTTCTGTCACATTAGTGGTTGCGCAACAATGTTATGTCGCACTTGTGGATGCGCAGTAGGCTGCCTAAGGGTTTACTACTGTGCAGTGGGCTCATATGTGGTCTATTGATGTGCAGTATAACAGCACACAACGAAAAATTCCACAAAAGCCGACTGCGCAGCCAGAATTGCTCTATAACTCTAGTGCGGAACCGCGAATTCCACTGAGTCTACTGCGCACCCAGAAGTGCAACATAACGTAGTGTGCGAACACAAATCACAGTACCCCGACTCCCATGTGTTTCTCTGGCCACATATTTGGTGCGCCAGCAGAGCAATCCTCAGTTGTCCCGGAGAATGAGATTAATCTAAGACGTCACATATTATCCTCAAAATCACTTTCAATGAATGTTTTGGATATTGTTGATGATTTACATATTGCTCAATATTATTAGTTTTCTTAAAAGGCGTGTCGGTGTAAAGTTACTGAATGGAATCAAGTGATACAAATACATGGAGTGATGCAATTTAGTTGTGAATATAAGTATTTTATACTTACAACTAAATCGCGTCACTTGATATATTTGTATGACTTTATTCCTTTCAGTAACTTTACACTGACACACGTTTAAAAAAAAAAAACAATAATAAACCATATGTAAATTGTCAACAATAAACAAAACAATTATTGAAAATGATTTTGAGGTGAGTATGTGACGTCATTGAATATTCTCATTCTTCGGGTCAACTGAAGATGGCTCTGTTGGCGCACGAAATATGTGACCAGAAAAATACATGGTGGTCGGAGTACTGTGACACAAATGCCACAAAAGTTTGGGGCGCAGCCGGAATTGCGATATATGAGTAATTTGCGGGTAGGGGCTACTAGAGACCCGAACCGAAAAAACACCGGGTCTGTTATATCACGCCCAAATCCAATCCGAAGATTTTCGGGCGGGTCAACTAGAGACCCGATCCGAATAATACCGGATTGGGTATTTGGGAGACCCGGACAGAAAATTTCGGATTGGGTTTGCTATTGCAAACTGCTGGATCCGAACCCAAAAATATCAGTCCGGTTTCAGGTCTTGCACATCTCTGTCTCTCGGAAATGTATTTCATACGCTTGGCTTACAGTTTAGTCATTCCGAGAGAGTTTCGCATTCGACGTAAGCTCCGGGGAGGTTTTCGGTTAATTCCCAGAACAATTTCCACATAGGATATTCCATTTCAATAATATGATTCCTTATCTCTCAACAAATCACTTTGATGCGCATAAACTTGATCAGAAGTATTTAAGGCAGATTTGAAAATCACTTTGTATTTAAATCGTACTAGAATGATAGAATTTGTTTTTCAATTGTTCAAATAAAAATTGTGTAAATATTTCGCCCAGGTCTATTAGAAGTAAATACCATATCCGTCTCACTGGGTAAGGGCAACGATAAAAATGGTATATCGTTTTTTCGGGATTTCCTAGGTTCATTATAGGCTGGAATTTGCAGCCGGAAAGTTAATATAATTTCCAACTGCAATTTCCGTAAAGTTTTCCCGAATCCTTTCCACATGGCGAGAAATCTCTATTTATTCTCATTATTTCGTTCAAAAGGTAGAAGAAAACAAGCAATCAGTAGGGCAGGGTGGGGTCAAAAGTGCAGCGGGGAAAAAGTGCCACATACGATAACACAAAAAGAAATAATTTGTCACTTGGTCTGACATTTACCGTCGATCAGTCGAATCACCATAATCACTCCTGACAGCCGCTGGTAGCCACTAAAAGTTGTTTTTGAGATCGTCGCTAAGCTTAAGTTGTTTTTTTGTGCATGAAGTAGTTCTATCGTCACCGTCTTTTTTTAAGACCAACACTTTTTCTTCCGTGTCATTTTCATGAAGTATGGGTAATTGGATGCCCAATTATGTATTCTTGTAAAGCAGGTAGCTTACTGTTCAAAATATTTTTTGTCGTTTCAGAAATGTTCATTGTAAATAACGGAAATGTACGGAGGGTAAAAAATTCGAAGTGGTACTTGCTACCGCAGAGTTTGCATGACAGTTTAACATATTTCACAATCGCTAGCTGTGGAGCTTATTTTGAAAGCCTTCCAGGCAAGTAATGGATCTAATGTCATGTATGCAAAAACTGGGCCATTAGACAACGTTTAGAACAAATATATAACACAATACATGGAATGCATATAGATTTATTATGATAATAATTTGGACCTTTAATGTCTTACATATATTTTAAGGCAAAAATCAAAGGCAATATCTAATTTCGTTTGGACTACACAGAATTTAATACTGTTATATTTTTCCTACACGAAATATTCTCTACGCAGAATATATCCTACACAGAAATCTATAATAACCATTTTATCCTGAAAATATTTTTAAAATATTGTACAGAGAATTATTCTGTCCAAAATTTTTCCTGCACAAAATATTTTATACTCAGTATATGTATATTCTACACAGCCTTATATAGTAATGTATCATTATGAAGATATTGTTAAAACATTGTACACACAAATATTATGACCAATATTTTTCCTACACAAAATATGTTCTATACACAAAATATTTAAAACAGTAAATAACATATTTTTCAGATAAAGTAGATCCTACACAAAATGAAATGCTTATTGTTTTACTTTCAATATTGTTGCTGCTATATGACAAATATTCTGAGCGAAGATATTCAACACAGGCATATTCCACAACAAAATATTAAGTGTGAAACATTTCCTACACAAAACATTTTTTTTACATTAATTATTCCCTAAGGGGGAATATAAACGACAATATTAGTTATGCCTTAAAAATAATGTTGAATTGTTTAAACAATTTTCGTTGCCTGCAAATCGTAAAAATTTATTATTTTATGGATAAATGATACAGTGGACGAATTTCACGGATAATAGTTCTTGTTCAACATATTTGGTAATTATTTCAACAAAATTTTTCCTGTGAATCGTACAAGGTTATTATTTTGCTGGAATATGACACAGTTATGAATGTTAGAAGTAATTTTTCCTTGTTGAAGACATTTGGAAATTCTTTAAACAATCTTCATATCTTTCAACAATTTTTTAATTTTATAAATTGTAAAAAGTTATTATTTTGTGAAATAAATGTCGGCGATAAATAATGTTAAGAGTGATATTGTTTGTCACAGATAATTTGCCATGATTTAAATAATTAATACCACTTGCTTCTTTTCATAGGAAAGGTGGACAAAATTCTAGTTCTTCTAAATCTCTTGCACTATATATGTCGCTAAATAAACAGTGTTTTATTTCCTTAATGAAACCGATCTAAAAAATAAACATCAATGACATAACTAAAAAATATTAATTAAAGAAATGATTATCTTGTATGGTTATAAGTTCTGAAATAAGTTAATACTAAACAATAAGCTAAACAATGTATGAAAGACAAAGAAACTAGAATGTTGTCTACCTTTCCTATTAAAAGGCGCCAGTGAATTATGGTTGATTGTTCAAATAACTGCAAACTGTCTTTCACACAAATATCACTCTCAGCATTCATTAAATGCGTTATCAATTCCAGAGAGCAGTAACTGTTGAAGATTTACAGGGGAAAAAGATTGCTTTAAAAAAAGTAAATTGTTTGAATAAAGGCCAAATATCGCTAAATAATATATTGCTTTCAACATTCGTTAATTGTGTAATTATTTCCAGGAAATAATAACTTTTTACGAAAAAAACAACAATTGTTCAAGCAAACGAAAATCATTTATATGATTACCAAATATGTTAAAGAAGAAATATTATTTATTCTTTAAATTTATCAAATGTATTATCTATCCCAAAAAATAATAATTGTTTAAACAACTCAAAATTAGATAGAAAATACTTGGAAACTTGTCGTTCATCGAATAAAAGTAATTCATGTTGAAAAAGTTTTAAAAAATACCGTCTTAAGGATAAATTTTACATAAAACTGCTATATTGCAACTTTTTGGGGCATGTTCCGGGCACGAATCAAAGGCAAGGTTTAATGATGACCGATTTAAAAATGAAAAAATTAGGAATTTCTTTTTCGGGAAAGCGAACAAATTGAGGGGAGGGGGGGATCGATCTCTGAAATCGAATTCTTACAGGTATAAATATAGAACGCCCTAAGCCTATATACAGCTTCCTAATTGCCCGGTGTCATTCGATATTTTCAATTTACTCTAAAGCAACACTTCTAAATCAAATCTTTTACATTTATTGTTGATATAAATGATATTGTATTTTATATTATATATTTTATTTTTTTATATTTATATAATATGTTTTGTGTAGGAAAAGTTTCACATTTAATACTTTTGTGTAGAATATGCCTGTGTTGAATATTCTAACTCAGAATATTTGTCGTACAGCGGTAGCAATATTTAAAGTGAAACTATATTCATATTATTTTGTGTAGGATCTATTTTGTGCAGAAAATATTTTATTTACTATTTTAAATATATTATGTAGAATATATTTCGCGTAGAATATATTTTGTGTAAGAATAATATTGGACATAATATTTTTGTGTACAATATTTTGAGAATATCTTCATAATAAAATATTACTATTCAAATCTGTGTAGAAAATATTTTGTGCAAGAGAAATATTAGACAGAATAACTTGTGTTCAATATTTTTGAAATATTTTCAGGATAAAATAATTACCATTCATTTCTGGGTACGAAATATTCTGTGTAGAAAATATTTTGTGTAGGAAAAAAATAACAGTATTAAACAATAATAAATTCTGTGTGGAAAAAATTCTGTGTAGAACAAAATTTTGTGTAGGAAAAGTATAACAGTATTAAATGAATATTCTAAATTATTGAATCTTTAATTGTTAATCTCAAGAACTGAAGAATTTTAAATTGAAAATTTATGAAATTGAGTACATTTTTATTTTACGCTTCAATTGAATAATTTTCAATTTTCAATGTTCAAAATTGAACTATTGCAAGAAAAAACAAGCATTAGAAATTACGTCATTTTAAACTATAAACATTCCAAATTAATTAATCTTCAATTGTTAATCCTAAAAATTGATGAATCTTAAATTGCAAATCGTTAAAATTCAAGAATTTCCAATTGTCAATTTTCAAAAAAAAATTTTTTGTTGAAATTTGGCCTGTTTTGTAAAAAATTGCTCTTTTTTCAATTATTTGGTTGAATTCAATTATTTGGTTGAAAATGAACTTCTTTGTTGAAAATTTGACTGTTTTGCAGAAAATTACTTCTTTTTTGGTTTGAAAATTCAAGCATTTTTTTTAAATTAACTTCTTGGTTGAAAATTGGATTGTTTTGTAAAAAATTTCTCTCTTTGGTTGAAAATTTTAATGTTTTGCAGAAAATTACTTCTCTTTTGGTTTGAAAATTCAAGCATTTTTTTCTAAATCAACTACTTGGTTGAAATTTGAACTCTTTTGTTAAAAATTCATCAATCATACTTCAAGTTTGTTTCTTTATTAGTTGAACATTCATCTCTTTGGTTGGAAATAAATCTATTTTGCTGAAGATTTATTTCTTTAGAAATAATTTTTTAACTGAAATTGTAACTTTTCCATTTTTTGCTAAAAATGTATCTTTCTTGGTTGAAAATTCATCTTTTATGGTTGGAAATTTGAATAGGATTTTAGCAGATTTCATCAAGGATTTTGAGGAATGCCAAAAGAGTCGTAAGGATTTCAATGATTGACAATTAAAGTCACATTCACCAAATAATATGATTTATTAAACACATCCTCCACTTTTATATTCCTAAATGTATATACTATTTGTTTAACAGATATTTGAACAGCTCATAATAATATTACAAAGCAAAAAAAAGGACGACAAGAGATTATATTTGATTAGAGCATATTATTTCGAATAATTATATGTAAGATATCACTTGTTGAATGATATGAAAAATGACAAATAATCAGATTACAAGTTGTAAACATGTGGATATTTGGTCCTCAAATACCATTTTTCTACATCGAGAAGCTGCCGGGTCTGTTTCTCGCCTTGCAATTGTATTGCTCCCATACGTCCAGAAACATATATCATATGAAATTTTCCGAATCCGTCATAAAATCCAAAAGCTTCATGAGGGCTTGCAAATACCGCAAACCTGTGCGGTGGTATGGTTTGAAAATCAGGAATCCTGAGTCCGTTGACTATCAGGTGCCCATCCACAAATTGTGCACGACCGGGAGGAAACAGGAAAGATTTAGTTTTTAATCCTCCCACCATGCTCGAAGGAATTCCTTGTGCAGGAATGTGTTCACCAGATAAACGTGGAGTTGAGACCTCTTCTTTTATTTCTGTAAGAGCACAACAAATAGAAATGGATAGGTTTTCAAACTTCATTATAAAAGCAAAAAAAAGAAAAAAAGCAAAAAAACCTTCAAGAAGAATACAAAAAATGAATGTAAAAAGAAGTATTAAAAGAAGAATAGGAAGAAATGAAGAAAGAAAATCGCCGCTCAAGTTCTGATACTACCTAATCCACATTTTCTCATTTTTCAGGAGACACAAAAAACTGTTTTATTCTGATTTAAGCGCTTTCTATTGGTGCTATCTCGAAACTGATCTTTTCTTTCACTCCAGCGCGAAAATTTGATTCGGACAACGTAATGAACCCATTTTGGCCAGAATGTGGATTAGGTGGTGTCAGAACGTAAGCGACTTGGGTTACCCTGATGGTTAATATACCTTAATTTGATTAATTTAATTCAATTCTTCTTGAATTTAATTTACCTTCCTTTTTAATACTCTTCCCAAAATTTGATGGAAAGGGCTTTGTTTCCGGCGACGATTGACCGGACGATTGACCGGACGATTGAGCGGCCGATTGAGCGGACGGTATTTCTGTGAAAAAACAAAAAAGATTCATGAATTTTAAATCTTCGAAATCCATTAAAAATAGTAGAAGCACAGTTCGATTATTCCTTTTCATCTTTTGTGAGTCGGTTACATCCGTTTAGTTTTAAATAAACAGTTTGCTTCTCAACGAGAAATGTTATAGTTGATATTTTAGTTCAAAAATATTTTTCTTTCAAATGAAGAGAAGCTTAATTCATCCAGAAAAGACAATGGTGTGAAAGAAAGAAAATGAAAGAAAAAAGAACGAAAGAGAGAAAGTGAAAAATTGGAATATCCTGCCCAAGTACGGAATTCTTGAAAATTAAAAAAAGAAGAAACCTTTTTTCCGTAGAAAAGTAATTTTCTCTTTTCGAAATTCATGTTTTCGACCAAAAAGGGGATAGTTGAATTTTTACTTCAGTAAAATACTTTCTAGCTGACGAGGAACTATTTATTAATTAATAATTCAGCTAACAATTCTTATTTGTACTTGGCTTACCTTCTTTAATCTCGAGTTTAATTCTCTTCCCAAGATTTGATAAAGAGTCCCTTCTTTCAGGCGCTGATTGTGTTGACGATATTTCTATAAAAAGATAAAAAAGATTGATGAAATTTATTGAATGTTAAAAATGTATTAAAAGTAGTAAAAGCGTAGTTCGATTATTCCGTTTTATTAACGTAAATAAAACAAAGGTAATGGTGTTTGAGGGGAAAAGTGAGAAAACAATGTGCAACATTGTCCTGAATGGAAAAATATAAATTTACTACTAAAAAGGGAATAGTTAAATTTGCAGTTAAAAAATTGATTTTCAAAAAAAAAAAAAAAAATTTCTACGAAATAGTTAAATTTACAACCAATTAGATGAATTTTCAACTAAAATGAAGAATCTTCTACCAAAAAAAATTACTTTTTAAGAAAATTTTTAGGAATTTTCTACAAATTAGATTAATTTTTAACCAAAAGAGGTGAATTTTCAAACCAAAAAGATA